>OU343220.1:284938682-285296775 GCA_910596185.1 Chrysanthemum makinoi | reverse complement strand
GGAAATCAAAAGATACATTGATCTTTGATGCATGTTATTACCAGGGTGATTTTAAACCTATTGAAAAGAATCCAAAACCAATAAGAATGAAATTTTTCTTACTAAAACAAAATGATACTCTTAAAGAAAACTAGCCAAAAATGATAAAGGCTAAATGATGATTTATAACCTTTGCCAAGAAAGAATTTGAAAGAATTTTACATGTAATACCTAAAAATTTGAAAAACTTTTTTAGTCACCCATCAAGGTAATAATCAAGTCAAGAAAACAAGATTTGTCTTTTTGTGCAACAATATGAACAATTTTCCATTCTAGAAGATGAAACTATAGATAATGCTTTTGCTACATTTAATACTATTGTTACTAGTATTAAAGCTCTTGATGAATGTTATTCTAACAAGAATTATGTTTGGAAGTTTCTTAGGGCGCCACATCCCAAATGGAGAGCAAAGGTCACCGCCATTGAAGAGTCAAAGGACTTGAACATTATCACTTGATGAACTCATAGGAAAATTAAAAGTTCATGAAATGACAATCAAGAAAGACTCCGACATAATTAAAAGCCAAGAAGGAGTCGATTGATGAAGAAAGTTCGGTTTCCGATTGTGAAGACGAAGAGTATGCATTAGCGGTTAGAGACTTCAAGAAGTTCTTTAGGAGTGATAGGAAATTCTTTAGATGCGGTGATCCAAACCACCTCATTGGAGAGTGTCCTAAACCACCGAGAACCAAAAACCAAAGAGCATTCGTAGGAGGTTCTTGGAGTGAGTGATAGCGGTGAAGAGGAAGAGGAAAAGCCCAACGATGAAACATGTCTCATGGCTCACACTCCAAATGAGATATGTTTGGGAATCGACTTGGAGCCCGACGAATGGGTCAAGGATAGTGGATGCACTAATCATATGACGGGAAATAGAAGTATATTCTCATCATACAAGGCATACAATGGAGGTAACGTCACATTTGGTAGTAATCTTTAAGGCAACATCATAGGAACAGGTACGATCTCTCACAACTCTCTCATTATTAGAAATGTTGAACATGTAGATAATTTTGGATTTAACTTGCTTACAATTAGTCAAATGGTTTACAATAAGTGTAGAGTAGTATCTCGAAGTGGTAGTGAAATTATTAAGGATGGCAAAACCATAGGTAAAGGAGAGTTGGGAAAATGGCATTATTCGTCATGAAAATATGGAATAAGTCTAAGATAAGATATGTCTAGCAATGATAGATGACTATTCCACTCTATGGCATAGAATACTAGGTCACGCTAATATACGTTTAATACAATCTCTAGCATCTAAGGATCTAGTTAGAAACTTACCTAAGCTTAAGTTCTGATCAACACTTTTGGTGACACTTGTAAAGTTAGAAAACAAGTTCACTCTAGTCACAAAGCTAAGAACTTAGTTTGACCCTAGATGCTTAGAACTTTCACATGGATCTTTTCATCCATCCGCATCTGGAGTTACTGAAGGAAATTTACACCTTAGTAATCGAGAGGCCATTACCAGATACACTTGGACTAGGTTTTTAAGAATGAGACAAAGTTGAGAATTCAAAATCTTTAGTAAGAAAGTCCAAAATCAACTAGGTTGTAAAATAGTTTCCATTAGTACATATCATGGTCGGAATTTGATAACGGAGTGCAATTTCGAAAGCATACAGATAGTAATGGTATTAACACAACTTCTCACCAAGCACTTTAATCAAATGGGTATTTGAAAGGAAAATCAGACTTTACAAGAGATGAGTAGAACAATGTTAAACGAACAATCCATTCCTTAAAGTTTTGGTGTAATCGTAGACACCTCAACCTACATACATTAATAGGGATTTTGATTGATCCAATCCTAGAAAGACCGTTGAACGTTTACGACGTTGTACCACTCAGACCTTAAAAGATCTAGCACTCGTGGATCGTTAGTGTTGCCTATGTAATCATAAGCAACCTAATAGAAAATCTCTACAACTCGTTCTAAAGCGGAATGAAACACAATGTTATCACTAGAACACTTAGATCCTCTATGGATCCTTTTATTCACTGAAACTCTGTTTCCATTGATGCCTATTACAAACTATATGGTTCCTTTTATATACAAGGAACCCTAATCTCGTACTACCCAAACGACTAAACATCTTTGCATGCATTTAATGTCTAATACATTAAAACAACTATAGAGTAGTACAATAATACCCATGTCGACCTTGGGTGTAAAAGATAATAATGAGTTTAACATTTAATTCATAAGGCATGCTGATCCTAGTCGCTTTCACTCTTCAGCACATATAACGCTTGTACTCTTCAGTAGAATCACTTCTTCAAAGAAACTGCTTCTACAGAAACCTTCGCCAGTATGACAGCAGAGTCCTACTTCACATAATTCCCAACAATCCTCCCTAAACTGGAATTTGACAGGTTAAGTTCCAGTTTCTACCTTGATAGATCTTAGAGACTTCGTACTAGAGGATTGTTTCAAACATCAGAGCAAAGAACCAAAACCAAAAATCATCTCTATGATGAGCAAACTTTGAAACGCCAGGTCTTTGCAAAAACATGACATAATGTACATCAATACTTATCAGTTGCATACTATTCTCATCACATCCAGGTGTGTTAACATCTGCGAGAGGTGAATCATTGAAAATAATGGATTTGATGTCTCTTTACCAATAGCCATTACTACTGGAGTAGCCGATGTTTAAGTTTCGAAACTATGGTACATTGATAACCATCTGATTTATGAGCAAATCAGCAACTATATAAACGGATTTGAGGTGTCTTTACCTGTAGCCGTTTGCTCCGGACTAGTCAATTCTTAGAATTGGTGAATTGATAACCAAATATGGAGATAGTTGCCTTTACCACAATCCATATACGGGTGGGCTAGCCAATTCTTGGATTCCAAAAAGGAATAGACCATGGTGAATTGAGGACCATACAACTCTCAGCAATTAAGCATGGGTGGTTGCAGACCCTATGATTTTGAGCAAACCATTACAGCTATCAACAGATTTGACATGTCTTTACCAAAGATGTACCCTTTGACTAGCCAACTTTGATACACACAAGGTATATCGGTGAGTTAAAACCATCAACGAAATACAATAAATCTGCAAAAGAAAGTTTTTTAACTAAGAAATTAACAATACAAGGAATAGAAACATTATTAAGTAAAATAAAACAAATAATGCAAAAGACCATAAAAGATACCATTATGAAGATGAAGACGCAGCTTGAGCTTGAAGGAGTTGTGTCTTTATCAATCTAATCATTGTTCATTTCTGTGGTCTTTCATTTCCAATTGGATCTGGAGGAATTTCCAAACAGTTCCAAGATCCTCTCCATAAGTCTTTTGGACAATTGGTAAGTTCTTTCAGCCAACATGCAGACTGTGATTCCACCCTTCGTCTCAACTACATGCACACGAGGCGAGGATAGAATCTCCAAGATTCAACCTCCATAAATGTGAGTTCTCCCAAATGAAATGTCTTATCATTGGAGATTGAGAGTGAACAACATGAAGATCTCCCAATAGGAACATCCAGAGCCTTGTGGTGCATTGGTGAATGGGTGGTGACGAGAGTGTCAGAGCAGCAAGTCTGCCTGTCTACCAAATGGAGTATTTCCTTCAAAGGTGAACCCATTGAAGATTTGTCCAATCGATGTATAGTATTTAGCTCTTTATTAGTCAACGTCCAATTGACCAACACATTTTTGATCTCCATCCGGAAAATCGAGGAAGACCCTTCTTTAATAAAGGTTGACTCATCAGCCTCAAGATCTAACTTAGTGATTTTGGCCATCCTCTTCTTCCTCCTTCCAGGCTTATAGATTCCTAAAGATGGTGCATCTTCACGAATGGCATTCATGCTCACTAGCAAGTTTCTAGCCTTCCTAGTTTTTAAACTTGCTATATCGCATTCCCACAAGACACTGTGATGATGGAGTCTTGTTAGGTGAGCTAGCAATCTCAGTAGGAGGTTCAGCAGAAACCATAGATGGTTCAGCAGAATGAACTGCTTTCTATTGAGTGTGTAGTCCTATGGTAGTTTCAAGAGAGACTTTGGAAGAACATGACATATCATCAAAATTGTCCACAATGTCGTTGTCTTTGTCCTCTTAGGTCTTAGGAGCACTGAAATACCGCAATCCTTTTCAAGCTTGAAGTGTGCTGAAGAAGAATACTTCATGATTTGATTATATTTCGAATCAAAACATGATCGGGAATGTCTTGACT
Source organism: Chrysanthemum makinoi (assembly GCA_910596185.1). Classification (NCBI taxonomy): domain Eukaryota; kingdom Viridiplantae; phylum Streptophyta; class Magnoliopsida; order Asterales; family Asteraceae; genus Chrysanthemum; species Chrysanthemum makinoi. The sequence continues at coordinate 285,292,531 of OU343220.1, read as the reverse complement.
TGCTTCATCGACAACCCGAATTATACAGATGAGCTCTGGTTTTTCACTACAAGTCTCATTTCAGCTTTAGTAGGAGGTCTCTCTCTATTCCTTTGAGTGTGAAGGCTCTCCTTGGTACTGCTTCGCTTCCTTTGTTGTCCACGAGCCATCATCTGTCCACAAAACATTCACTGTTGAAGTCCACCTAAGATACTCTGAGCAAGGGAAGGTTTGCTATGACTGTGAGTGTAAGTATCCCAATGAGTGTCGGAAGCTAGAACGCATTTCATCTAGCTCCTTTTATTTCAGGAGGTAAATCGACGTAAGAGAATCTTCAAGCTATTTAGCCATTTCTTTATCTTTCTTTCTCTCCTTACACTCAGCTAGTATTCTCGTCTTGTTCACTTTCCACTTCACTTACCAAGTCCGACCAAGCTCATCTTCTACCGTTAAACCTTTCCCTTTATCAGCAGGCTCCTTAGCACACTTATCATCAAGCAATATTGATAATGTGAATTTCTAAGAAACATCCAAGTCTTTTTCAAGAAACATGTTGTAGGGAGCCAAAGGGTGGACACCGATGGTTTTGTATGACTGAAGATTGACCAAGTTCAGAGAGCAACATCCTCCATTGGGGTCACAGATGCAAGCCTTTGAGACTCCGGTTCCTTGGATACCTCAAGTAGTTGCTTTATTCAGTAACGATCTCTTTCTCCTTTTGAAAAGAACAGGTTCCTTCTCCTTTGAAGATTTAGCACCCACTGAGTAAGGAACAACTATCTCTTGAGCCACATCAACTAAGATATTAAGAGACCCATACTGAGGTTCATCTTCTTCCTCCTCAGAAGAAACCACAAACTTCCTTTTGGTTTCCTTTTCAAGTCTGTTCTCTAGGTTCTTAACTTTACTCTGTAGATCTTCAATCTTACCGCCAAGACTTGGTCTCAAGAAGTCCTTTTTCAGACTGGACACCTCAGCTGCATACCTATTCACAAGATCATACACAGATGTGAGAGTAATGGGGTCCTCAGCTCCACCAGCAGATTGCTCTGTGGTAATGGGAGCTTCATTGGACCTTTCAGTGGAAACATGGTCATGCTCAACATGAGGAGGTACCTCATCAACCGTTTCCTTGGAGGACTAGTGAGGTCATCCTGTTCAGATCAGACTCAAATTCATCAAGAGGATCTTGTGTAGGTGGTGGACTAGGACAATGTGCTAGAGTTGGTGTTGGTGGAGGCGGCTCTGGAGCAACATGAGAAGCTTCAGAAAAGGAGGCCCCTCATCAAAATTAACAGATGGATTGCCATCAGTAGCAACATGTGAAGAGGGTGGGATGCTAGCAACATTCTCCTCTTCGCCAGCCCACATTGCCTTGAGGAAACATAGCTTCTGTCAAGGGATAATGTGCCCCTCAAAGTTAGTTCTCATAGAGGCAAAAAGTTTAGCTGAAAGGGCACCTATGGGATGAAAGGCTTCGACTTGGGTAGAGGTGTCTATGATAATTTGTAAGAATCTAGGTACATTAAAACTTATTCTTTTCCTTTGAATATTCTCAACCATGTTTTCAAAAATAAACTTAGACCAATTATAAGTTACCACTTGGGAAAGACACACAATACCACATCCCAGTTGGGAAGAGAACTGATCCCATCCTCTTGACTTGTTGCTTATGCACTGAAGCAACGTGTGAGCCAAGAACCTCCACATTGGGCAAAGATGCTTCTTCACCAAATGTCGGCTCGAACCTGATAGCCAATCGCTTCAGCCCAGAAGCACCTCCACTGATTAGAGTGATATACTCCATCAGCATCTTCCAAGCTAAGCTTCCTCCTTATTAGCTCTTCCGTAACCACATGCTCTGTTTCGTCAATCGTAGCCACAATCTCTGTTTCACTTCGATTTGAAGCAGATGCCCAAAACTGAGTGACTAGCGATTCATATATTGCATTCGAAGAATGTGTTAGAGCATAGCAAAGCTTGGACCTTTTCAAGAATTCCACCATCGGTTCATACAGCTCATCATCTTTAGCTTTTCCCAGAAAAGCAACTTTGTTGTGATCCTTCTTAAATTCAAGTGCCATGCGATGAATTGAGATTTTAGGGTTATGTTTCTCGTAATGAAGTGTTTTGGATGAAGGAGAGGGAATCGTTTTGTTTTGAAGAGGAATAATGTGAGTGGTGGAGTGGTAGTTGTTGCCCAAGTTATAGTCAAAAGAATTAGACCGTTTGGTTGACCGTAGCATACGTGTATTTCAACGTGACCCAAGAAAGTGTAACGCTTCAGCAGAAACAGATGGTCAATCTGCTGAAGTTATACACTTCAGAGAAACATCAAAGATAAAAATATCTTCGGTAATATTCTAGAGAGTTTATGGCCAACCACTGTGATTAATTCCCATTTAACTTCGAACCGTCTATAAAATGATCCCAATGCACACATAACTCTTCATCAAAGATCCCCAAATATCATTATACACCCTAGTTTCTTCAAAGCTCCAAAATTAATCACAATTAACCATGAGAAGTTCCAACCCAATCACCCTTTCATCAGATGACAATGCAACCTCTATAAGGCTTGAGAGGTGGAAGAAAAGTTATTTGTCAAGCAATCCGGCGGTGGAGAAGACAACCGCACATAAGTTCTTATGTATCATCTTATGAAGACTCAGATGAGGAAGCCACTTCAAAGAGAGTGAAAGAGCCTCCCCTTGCTGATGTGAATGAGCCTTCCTTCCCGTTGAAGATTGATGACTCCTGTAAGGAGAGAACATCATAATCCCAAACTCCAGCACCACAACCTCCACGGCCACGAAAGAAATCCGCCACCCCTAAGGATAGAGAGGTGGTCCAGGTCTTTCTCACACTGGTTTTGGTGCATCAACACACATCGTATAAAGGAAGGGCTTAAGGAGGGTGGATGGATTGCATTTTGGTTGAAATGAATATATGAAGCACAAAGGACATATTATTTTTCTCCATCATCATGTGTGGTCATCGTCATCATCAACGTTTTCATCAATCCATCCTCTCCATTTTGATCCTTAGCATCTTCGTCGTATTGGTCATGCATATCCAGCCATCTAGAGAGACGGAATGGGTGGTTATGCAAGACCTACAAACGCATATCCAGCATCTAGTGTGAAAGTTGTGAGCGATCATGCATATCCAACATTCACTTAGATGTTTGAATAGATGATATGTACTAGATTAGGATTAGCGTAAGTGTATAGCTCGTATCTTGTAGATGCATTTGAAGATGATATGAAAGCTGTAAGTGTAAACTCTTCTTGAATGAATGAAAGAAACAATGTGACTTCAAACTCTTCTCTTTAGAATTTTGGCTTCAGTAGAATCAAATTGTTTGCTTCAGAACTTTAAATTTCGGAAGAAACAAGCAATAAGCTTTAAGCTAACTTGACCAAATATTAATGAACCACACTAGATGAATGTTAACGGAACAGGGCATTCTGCAAAACAAACTCATAGACAAAACAGAGACATACCATACAAAAACTACAAACAGGAGTTAGCAAACAACATAAACACAAAGTTTACTATAAAATCCTCCCCTGAGGCATATGCCTCCCCTTAAACTTTGCAGTTAAGGGAAGAGAAAGATCCACCATTATTCTTGGGTTTCCAGTAAATTTTGTTCGTTATTCTTCCAAGAACAACCTTTGAAGTTTTGACAGACTTGACAGTAGTGCCCCAACATTGTTTCCTTTTATTCATAGAGTCAACATATGCAGGCCAATAACCATGTTTAAAGTATGGGCTAGTGGGTCGCACACAAGGTCTATTAGGAGATTTCCTCCAAGAAGGGTCAGTTCTAGCTTGTGGGACATATGGTGGAATAATTTTAACATTGGTCCACAATGGTCTTGGTTTCTGAGAAGCACATGCACTGATCTTTGCTCATGAAAAATCACAATCCTTAATTAAATGAAATTTACTTCCGCAAACAAAACAAGTCTTCTTTTTGGAAGATGGATTCAACAAAGAAGATGTTCGATTACATGTAGAAGTATTTAAACCAAAAACATTAAAGGAATTGTTTTTAACAGACAAATTATGCAAAGATGTAAAAGACAAGTCTTCGGAAACAGGCGAAGTTGATTCGCAGCTATCCTAGAGGGCTTGTAGATAGTCTTGGGTGCGTGCTTGGGTGTAGGCTCGGTGAGGGCTTGGGAAGGTTCTATCACTTGGACTTTGTAAGTAGATCCTTGATCCATGAATTGTCACTGCAGAGAAAGAGACAAAATCACAAGATGAAGCATCGTTGTCTAGCAAGTCTTTTGACTTTTTGCCATACAGATGGTGTGATCCATCAAAGTCAACAATAATAGACAGGTCAGTGGGCATGAATTCACCTCTAATAGGTACAGGGACAGCATGCAAATCACCTTCCTTTCTAAAATGTTCTAAGCCTGCAGGTGTAGATTTACGCCCATCATTCCTAGCTTCCAAACCTACATACTTTTGAAAACCTAAACCTATTCCGAGTTCACTGACGACTACTATAGAGTTCTTTAGCTTGATTGTCACCTGATATCAACCATTGTTTATGTCTAGCTATTTCCTCGCAAGTTCTCTTTAAGCTCTAGATTCTCAGTAATAGTATCAGCTTTTCCTTTTCACATGCGTTTCAAGTTAATGCTTGCAATATCTAGATCAAATTGAAGCACCTTAATCTTTTCTTCATAAGCAATCTGATTTTTTGAAACCAAACCTTTTGTCTTTCTAATGTTTTTAACGAAAGTTTATAAGATTCATTATCAACATAGCATGCATTGTATCTAGGTTTCATAGTATCATAAGCTTCTTTTAGTTCATTGTATCTCTCACTACAACCAAATATACTGCCAGGTAGAAAGACCCATGAACGCAAACTGATCATGCCTATCTTCTGAAGTGCACCTTGCCAGCAGACCAAGCTTCCTTGTATCAGCAGCTTCCTCATTCACAGGTTCATGAGCAACCCAGTTGACCTGTTCATCCAAGGTGACTAGAGCTGCTGAAGTGCTAGCTTCTCGATTACGATAGGTATTGTAGCTGGTACTCTCTCCACTCTTCCTGTCTTTGCATTTCCTTGAGAAATGACCCATCTGGTGGCAAGAGAAACACTTGACCTTTCTCCTGTCAAATCGAGCTGGATCCTTTCCCTTGAATCCAAACTTCCTTTCGCCTTCTTCAAACTCTTGATATCCACTGAAAGCATGGCCACTTGCCATTTCTTCATTTCTCCATCTCAAGTGGGTCCACTTGGTCAAAGTCTTCATATACCGATGTCTTGAAGTGTCATAATCAGAACAGAGTGAAGGACATCCTCCAATATACTCTCCAGTCTTAGCTTGAGGATGAAGGAGTGGGACGATAGGATGATGATGGTGATGGACTTGAAGCATGCATCATCATATTCTAGTGGGATGTCCCAACAAAGGTGAATGACCAGGAGGTTGCAAGGGAGATCTCGACATCGTGTTCAAGAGATCCGAGTTTGTTGTATAGCTCGTCAAAAGTGAGCATGTCCAGCCCACCTTAGCTTTCGGGCTATACTCACATGCAACCAAGATGGAGGCAAAGATCGAAGGAACTTAGAGTTGCTATCATTGTCGCTTTGCATTCATTGGTTTAGCTGACTCGAATTCTGTGAAACTGTCGTATCCCTTGTGGATACCCTCTCTTCAGAAATATTGAACTCTTGGAAGTGTTGTCTAAGCATGGACTTCCTCATTCCTCTGGACTCTTCATTACCACCAAACCTAGCTTTAAGAGCCATCCAGATGTCCTTTGCATCAACCATGTGGTGAAAATCACCTAAGTGATCTTCGAATTGATTGAAGGAGGATGGTTCTTACCTTGTGCTCTCTTTGCACCCAAAACCTCTCAGTTTGGGAGGAGCAATGGTGAACTTACCATCAAGATCAGGATGGTCTTCTTTAGTTGCCATTTTTACTATCTCCCATAGATTCCAATCTGGAGATCAGTCTGCATCTTCATTGTCCACAGATCATATTCTTCCTTCTTCGATAAGGAAACTTGCCATACTGTTGGAGAGACTAAGTTGTGCATAGAGTGGTGTTTTGATGATGTTGTTGTTGTTGGTGTTTGTGACATCCGATTCATCATCGCCAGGCATTGTGAATAAGTTTTGGTTGTATGTGGGTGAGGAAAATAAGGTTCTCGTATCGTAGACTCTCCCGAGGCTCTGATACCACTTGTGAACGTTTACGCGACGTTGTACTCACTCATACCTTGAAAGATCTAGCACTCGTGGATCGTTAGTGTTGCCTATGTAATCATAAACAAACTAATAGAAAATCTCTACAACTCGTGTTCTAAAGCGGAATGTAAACACAAGTTGTTATCACTAAGAACACTTAGATCCTCTATGGATCCTTTTATTCACTGAAACTCTATGTTTCCGATTGATGCCTATTACAAACTATATGGTTCCTTTTATATACAAGGAACCCTAATCTCTTACTACCCAAACGACTAAACATCTTTGCATGCATTTAATGTCTAATACATTAAAACAACTATAGAGTAGTACAATAATACCCATGCCGACCTTTGGCGTTAAAAGATAATAATGAGTTTAGCATTTAATTCATAAGGCATGCTAATCCTAGTCACTTTCACTCTTCAGCAGTAATATGGCAACGCTTGTACTCTTCAAAAGAATCACTTCTTCAGCAGAACTGCTTCTACTTCAAAGAAACCTTCATAAGAATGACAGCAGAGTCCACATAATTCCCAACACTCATACGAAATCTTGAAAGGTAGAAACCTGCTCTAAATTACTTTTAGAGTGTTTGAAGCAAATTTCATTTTAAACACAAAATACTACCTCACCAAGTTTGACCCAAAGTCTTACGAAGGTGTTTTCCTAGGATACTTACAAAATAGTAAAGCCTATGTTGTCCTAAATAAGGAAATAATGAAAGTCGAAGTGTCACTCAACGTGACATTCGATAAGAGTCCTCCCCCAACTAAAACATCACCCTTGGTGGATGATGACTTAGATAAGGAAGAAACCATTAAGGTAAATGGCAAGAAAACCTTAGAAAATGACATTGATGATGAAATAGACGAAGTTGACGAAATAGTCAACATCAAGGAATCCAAAGATCATCCAATAGAAAATGTTATAGGCAACCTAAACCAATGAACCCTTAGGTCACAAGCACAAAACAAAAGTAATTTCTTTTGTTTTATATTAAAACCTAAGAACATCTGTGAAGCGATGAAAGATGATAGTTGGGTAGTTGCTATGCAAGAAGTACTAAACTAATTCACCGCAAATCAAGTTTTGGTTTTAGTACCTCCACCTAGGAACTAAATGGGTGTTTAGGAATAAACTCGACGAAAACGACGTCGTATCTAGGAATAAGGCAAGGTTAGTAGCACAAGGCTATAACCAACAAGAAGGTATAGACTACGATGAAAATTATGCACCTGTTACTAGATTAGAGTCTATTAGGATACTCCTTGCTTGTGCTTGCGCCTTAGATTTTAAGCTATATCAAATGGACTTGAAAAGTGCATTCCTAAATGGTTACATCAACGAGGAGGTATATGTTGCACAACCTCCAAGATTTATTGATTTCAAAAAACCGAATCATGTTTATAAGCTCAAGAAAGCTCTATATGGCCTCAAATAAGCTCCTAAAGCTTGGTATGATAGATTGAAGGCTTTCTTGCTTAAACGTGAGTATACCATAGGAATGGTTGACAATACACTTTTCACGAAGAAATGAAATTCACATCTCATCATCGTTTAAATATATGTCGACGACATTATATTCGGTTCAACTTGTCAAGAACTATGCGATGATTTAGCTAAGATCATGCATGATGAGTTTGAGATGAGCATGATGGGCGAAATAAATTTCTTCCTTGGTCTACAAATAAAACAAATGGAAGATGATATATTTTTTAACCAATTTAAGTATATTAAAGAGATGCTTAAAAAGTTTAGTTTAGAAGAGTCTAAACATATGAAAATGCCCATGTCCATAGAAACGAAACTCATGAGAGACGAAGAAGGTGAGTCCGTGGATAGTACTATAGGGGTATAATGATAGGTAGTCTATTATACCTAATGGCAAGTAGGCCCGATATTATGTTTAGTGTCCGCCTTTGTGCTCGCTTCCAAGAAGATCCCAAAATCACTCACCAAGGGGACCGGTGTAGAAACTATTGTCTATGCCGACTCTGATCATGCGGGAGATTATGTGGGTCGAAAAAGCACTAGCAGCGTTTGTACCTTTGTTAGGATTTATTAAATCCGGTAGTTAAAGAGCCGGTCACCTCAAGTATATGTATTCGTTAGAAAGCTCGTAGTCGTAGTCAGTTAGTGATAGTTAGTAGTTTGTTATGTAACACCGTGGAGGACGTACGGGTCTTTACCTACTGTATGCCTGATCCATAGCCCGAAAGAGGGCGTCCCATGCATGTAACTATAAATACCCTTTGCCTAGCAAGGCAAAGGATTGGAGCTTTCATAATACATTTTTCTTTGTCTCACTAAAGTTCCCAAATCTCTTCCACTTTCTCTCTCTAAAACTCATTCTAATCGACCCATATTATTGTATGATTGTATGTTTGTGAAAACCAATATTTAACAATTGGTATCAAAAGCCATGGTTTGATCATCTATCTTTCATGTTCTTGGATTTCTAGTGGTTTTCATAGGTTTTTTTGTTTGAATGAGTTTTGAGTAGTTTTCATCATTTGGATCATTTCTAGTGTTAAAGTTTGAATTTTGATAGTACTTTTGTGTTTAGATTAATCATAAGTGTTTAGGTTTTGAATTGGAAAGCCTTAATCATCTTGGTTGTAGTGTTCTGGATTGAAAAAGTTTGGTTTTGAAGTTTTGCTAGGAAGCGGTTTGTCCCTCGTAGTGTTTTTCTTTGAAGCGGTTTGATCAGCAAATTAAGCGGTTTGTCTCGAAAGGTTTGTTGAAGCGGTTTGTCTCACTTTTAAGTTGTTTGTCTTATTTTGTCGGTTGTCATCATCATTGCATTTGTAAGTTACAAAGAGACAAGAGAGGACAGTAGTGGAAGTACCATGTTCTCCTCGTGGTTTGTGTGTTAAGCGGTTTGTCACTTTTGCGGTTTAGGTGTTAGCGGTTTGTCTATTAAGCGGTTTGTCTCTGTTAGCGGTTTGTGTATTAAGCGGTTTGTGTGTTAGCGTTTTCTATTAAGAGGTTTGTCCGTTGCGGTTTGTGTATTGCGGTTAGTGTGTTTAGCGGTTTTGGTGTTGCGGTTTGTTTGTTGCGGTTTGTCACTTTAAGCGGTTTGACACTTAAGCGTTTGACACTTAGCGATTGGAAAGCGGTTTGTCGGTAGTGCGATTTGTCTTTGAGACTTGTCATTTCTTCGTGATACGCTTTTATGGTTTCTCTTGATTTAGTAAAACCCGAAAGAATCTATTTCCGTTTAATCAAAGTAGTAAAATCCCGTGGAAATTAGTAATCATGTCTACAATCACTTCTTCCGTTGCCGATGATGTTCAAGCAGCAGAATCCGATACTCGTCCTCCGATGCTTGATAGAACCGATTATGACTCTTGGGCTCAAAGAATCAGACTGTATTGCTTAGGAAAAGAGAATGGGGTTAACATCCTTAAGTTAATTGATGAAGGACCGTTTCAAATTGGAACGACTAGGGACATTCTTGAAACTGGAACTGATGGAAATATTACATTAGGGTTGGATAGACTAAGAATGTATGATGAGCTTGATGATAAGGAAAAGAAGAGATATGATGCTAACATTAGAGCCTCAAACATCATACTTCAAGGTTTACCTAAGGACATTTACAAGCTAATCAATCACAACACTAAAGCCAAGGCTGTCTGGGATAATGTCAAGATGCTTTTCTCTGGTTCGGAACTAACTAAGGAAGATAGAGAATCTTAGGAAGATAGAGAATCTCAGTTGTATGATGACTTTGAGAACTTTAAAATGAATCTAGGGGAAAGTGTTACTGAATATTATGTGAGATTCCACAAGCTTGTGAATGATATGAGGAATATCAAAATGACAATACCAAATATCCAGGTCAATTCAAAGTTTGTGAACAACATGAATCCCGAATGGCACAAATTTGTCACTACAGTCAAACTAAACAAAGGATTGAGGAACACCAATTACGAGCAATTGTATGCTTATTTGCTCCAACATGATAAGCATGCTGCATTTGAAAGAATGATCATGGAAAAGTTCAATGCCAATGCTGGAGATGCAAGCTCTTCAAATGATTCAACTACCTTCTACACAAATGTGGGAATAACTACCAAAGCATCACAAGTCATACCAACTGGAGATGGTAATCACAAACTTATTCCAGATTCAGGATATAAGCCTTCAGACTCATTCATGGAACACATTGCAAATCAACTAGCTCTAATGGTTAAGCAAAACCTGAATCTCACTCCTCACACCAACAATCATCTCAGAACTGCATCTAACCTACACAATCATGCTACAGTTAAAGATGGAAGGGTAGTAGTGCAAAAAGTGCAAGGAAGGCAGAATGCTTATCTACCACATAATGAGCAAGGAAATGTTGGGGTTGGAACTGGTTATAGGAATGCAGGAGCCGATGCAGGTTATGTGGGAAATCAGAATCGAGGAAGGATTGTGGCTCAAGGTCAAGGGAAGCCAATCAAGTGTTACAACTGTGGAGGGGAAGGACACATTGCTAGAAATTGCAAACAACCAAAACGTCCACAGAATGCTGAGTACTTCAGGGATAAGATGCTACTAATGCAAGCTCAAGACAATAGAGCAATGTTGGATGAGGAAGAGTTGTTGTTTCTTGTTGAGGGAAATGCCAAAACGTATGATGCAGATGTGGATGAACAACCAGTGCATGGTGTGGCCCAGAACAATCCCAATGTCTTTCAAGTTGCTGATTGTGATGCATTTGACTCTGATGTTGATGACGAACCAACGGGACAAACCATCTTTATGGCTAGCATCACACCAATGGTCTCTCCACCTCAGCAAACCAGTCCCTCCAAGGAATCCATCATATCAGAGGTATTAAAACTATACGATGTGGTTAATATGCAAAATATTCATGACAAAGTACATCAACTGAAATAATTGAATCAGATATTGAAAATATGGGTAATAACAATGTTGTCCCATATGATAAATATGTGAAGCAAGATGAAAGTGAAATTGTACCAAGTGATGCATCTTCAGCTGTCAATGATGACTATATCTTTGATGAATACACTGAATGTGCACCTGATGATTCCATAACCTCTGAACTAAATGCCGATAAGGAACAAGTTGCCATATATGAACAGCGTGCTAAGTTTGAATTGACTTCCTATGAGCAGGAGATGGATAACCAAATGCGTACACTTATCAGAAAAAGTAATTTTAGGGAAGAAATATTAAAACAAGAGTTAAATTCCTTACAAAAAAAGCTTAACAAAACTGTTAAGCTAAAGCAAGAACTACAAGAAAATGTAAAAGTGCATAAACAGGAATTCAATGCTAAGGATTCAAAACTGTTAAATGATTTTTTCAACCTAAAAACTTTGAAAAACAAACTTGAAAACAAGTTGCACGTACAAGGTAATACCATTCAGATTGCTCACATGATCACTAAGCATAGAGTGTTAAGCGATGAGCATAGTACTAACCTTGTAGAGGAACCCAATCCTGAGTTTGGTAAGAAAGCGAAAGCTGCTCAAAAGATCATCTTTGATAGCAATGAAATCCTTAAGCCTAGAAAAAAGCCTACTTGTGTAGAGTACACTGATGAGGATAGAAAATTAGAAGATGCCTCTAGAGAGAAAATGGATAAGAAACTGAAAGATCCTTGGTGCATAGAGTATAATATCACATTTAAAACACCGAATTATGCTAAGGAAAACTGGATTGCCTTCAATAAGTTTAGACCCCAGACTCAGTTAACCCCTGAACAAGTGTTTTGGAAGAAAGATATGGATAAGAAAAAGCCGATAATCTTGTTGAAAGAATCCTAGGAAATTGACCCCTAACATGGTATCCTCCAAATACACTTATGCATTTAGTTCCTAGAACTCTTACCACCCAAAGCAAAACCTTAGTCAGCATGTATGTAGTTTGCCAACTTTCGTTGACTTTGAGAAAACATGTAAGAAGAGAATCACTCCAACGGGAATTACTGAAGGGAAAAGGGGTTTTAAGAAACAAAAGAATGTTACTTAACTGAGATCATGCCTTTCTTTAAACAACTAAAAGAACAATTTGAATCTCTTCAAAAGGCCATAGATACTGAAGTTAAAGATATGAAAATAATGTTTAATGAAATGGAAGATGGGTAAAAAATTATGAATGTGAGCTCAAAAGTAATGAGATTGAGAGGAAGAATCTTCGCATCCTAAATGATAATTTGATTTCTAGATGTATTGCTCAAGATGTGTTTTACACTGTTACGAATTACTCTATTACTGCTTCTCAATTTCATGAATTATCTGTTGCCTTGAAAGTCTCCCATGATCGTGTCATTGAGCTTGAGACCACGAATTCAAAATTGCATGATAAAATTGAAAAGGATGATCATGATAACATGGTCAGACATTATTCTAAATTGGAAGTTGAATATCTTGCTTTATAGTTAAAATATCAACAATTCAAAGAAAATGTTAAAACCTCGAATGCCAAGACATCTTTGGATGCTCCTGAGTTTGATGCAGTTTTTGAATTAAAATGAGATGAAACAGACCGGGCTCAATACAACACGATCAAAAGGTTGAAAGCTCAAATCTCTCAATTGAAGGGAGAAATGAACGAAGTGACTGGCTCCCATATGCCTCCTCCTCTAGATTCTCAGAATTTTCACCTTCAAAACATCATTAATGTATTACAACATGAAAACGAGTGTTTTCTAGCAGAAAATGAAAAGGTTAAACTGCATTTCAAAGAGTTATATGAATCAATTAAAGTCACTCGTGACAAGCACAATGAAAAGATAACTTCTTTACAAAAAGAGATTCAGAATCTGAAGAGTCAGGCAAAAGGGAAAATGCCAATCACTAGTGGTGAGAATGTTGCACCAAAGGTGCCTGCTTGTTCTAAATATGCTATGTCTATGAAGTATATTCCCCCTCATCTTAGGAATAATGAACTTGCATGTCAAACATATTTTTAGTACCTAAAGGATAGTCTAGAATGTCTCCGTGAGATTGTAGAAGAGAATAAGATAGCAAAACCTTTTGATAATGCGTTTAAGCATGCATGCTTATATGCCAAATGATCTCAGGAACTTTTAGAATGCTTAATAGCAACATGTCCTAAATCTGGTACTAGGAAAGATAATGTAGTTATGCCTTGTTCTATGCCTAAAGTCAAGCATGTGACCTTTGATGTTCCTTCTAGAATCTTAGATCCTTGCACTTTTAGATCAGGAATGCAGAAAGTAGTGAAACCAACTAATGTTCCCATCGTTCCTTCTATAGGAGTAATCAGTGACACTAAGGTAAGCGGGTCAAAGCCTCCAGGCAATACAAAGCAAGATAGAATCTCGCAAGCCAAGAGTGATCAAAGGAAGAAAGTAGAAGACCACCCTAGGAACAATAAGCTTGAGTTGAATAAGACGAATCATGTTGATTCTAGTATTAGCTATAAGCGTACTGTAATTAATTCAAATTCTGCTACTATTTGCAAAACATGTAATGAATGTTTGGTTTCTGGTATTTATCATGATTATGCTGTGAATGAGTTGAAAATGTTGTTAAATCCCTAGTCAAAACTGTAAGAATTGCTAAATAGGTTAAGGATGCCAGAATACCAATTTGGAAAAAGGTTAGTAATTATTGGAAACCAACAGGGAGAAAGTTCAATAATGTGGGTTATCAATGGAAACCCACTGGTCGCACTTTCAAAGTTAATGAATTTTGTCCTAATAGGAATAGTTCTATGCCCACTAAGGAATGGAAACCTACTGGTAGAATCATCCCCTTAAGAAGTAGTCATACTACACATAGGCCAAGTGCTTCTACTAGTATTGCATCCACCTCTAATGATGTCATAACTTCTATTTCTGATGTGGGTGTTCCAATCTCATTTACTAACCAAGTGGAACCCATTCTCGCATGGGGATCTAAATTATCCAGTCATCCATATTTGTTTGTGTTCAACTGCAGGTCGTACAAATCATTCTGTGGTATTTGGACTCAGGCTATTCAAAGCATATGACTGGAGATCTGATAACATCAAATAGTCCTGAATATTAAGTGTCAATTTCCCCCGTTAATGCTCGTTATTTATATCATTTATATGGATTTACGCTTGTTTTCCATTGTTTTACACTTTCAGGTAAATTGCGAGCATTGGAGCTAAAGAGACACGGAAATGGAAACATTACTAAGGATTTATCACAGTATGCTTATTTTCAAGAGGTTACTACGTAACTCGCCTCTCACATTACGCAACTATCTGCGAACCTGAAGTTCAACTCATCAAGAGGTTACGGTAACTCTTCCAAAGATACGATGTAACTCCATTAGGTCAAAAGAGGTTTCACGCCGCCGATACTTACGCCGTAATCTGCATCACTTGCGACGTAACCATGTTTATTGAAGACTACGCGTAACCACTTATAAGGTTACACGTAACTAGCAGATCTAGAGCTTTTTACGAATAGAGAGTTACCGTAACTCATCTATTGGTTACGCCGTAACCAGCACTGCCTATAAATACCCCCACGAATTCCAACATTTCTATTCATTCCATTCCACACACATACTCGAGAACGGTAAAACACTCAAGGAAGGTCTAGGGAAGCATACGGAGCTGTTTCCAAAGGAGAAGTCACATCATTACGATAAGCTTTAGCGTTTATTATTTCTTTTACTTTCAATTCATGTATTTCGTACCTTTGAATATTGAATTGATGTGCATGATTAATATGAGCGGCTAAGCACCCTTTGGTGCTAGCCTAGTTATGATTCCTTAATTGTTTTGTTTATGTTTACCTTTACTTTCGTACAATTATTTCTAAGTGTATGCATGCATAGTTCTTTGGTAGTCACCCTGGTTTGGTAGTTTTGAATGGCGGTAGAGGCCAATTGCCTAGGAGATATGACCAATGACCCTAGGTGAGCGAACTGAGATGGGAAGGGTAAGATATGACCAACCGACGACTTTCTACTTGTGCGAGGACCAACCGATCACCTATCGTTTGGATGAACTTAAGAATGGGGGTGTGTGTCGTTCCTAACGGCCGGGCACTCACTATTTAGAATCTAGCATGTACTTAATGACTCGGCTTAGGGAACCAGAACAACAGACTTATGATCATGTCTTGATTTCTCCTGGTGGCATCTTTGTCGATAGGTTAGCGAATTGACCAAATGATGTCCTCTCAAATTTGACCCCACCAAGTAATGGAAGTAGGTAGACGAGACATAACTAGTTAGGAGGATTGACTAGGTTAGCACCACTATTCCTCTATTGATTCCTTTCTACCATTTAATTGCTTTTATATTCTCATTGTAGTTTAATTAATTAAAACCATATCAAACCATTTATATTATGTGACAAATAGACTTAGTAATTATCCGACACACATAGCTCTTGGGACGACCTCGGCTTTACCATTTACTACACTACACATGACGGGTACATGCCTGCTAGTTAGTGCATTAGGTAGACCATAGGTATACGAGACACTATAAATATTAAGACCTGGTCAAGAAACCTACATCAAGTTTTTGGTGCCGCTTGCCGGGAGCTATATTAGGATTAATATTAAGTCTTTCATTTCATATTTAAACTTTTCTCACGCTCATATTTCAAGTTTTCAGGTACCATGGAAGTGGTTAACATCGATGACTTCACTCTTGAGGAATACTTTGGCGCTGACTAGATCGGTCGGGTCCTCGTAAGACCGGAATCGAGCGGATGTTCATTTGAGATTAAAGACCAATTTATGAGGGAGCCAGCTAACCCTTTTTCAGGAAACAGGATGAAGACGATATGAGCACGCAAAATGTCCTATACATCGCTAGCCTTTTCAACATTCCGGCGTTCTCATGATGTTGTTATGCTCGGGTCTTCCTATGACTCTAACTGAGTGCCGGAAGATGGATCGAAGAGACCGCCAGGCATTAATACTTAAGCTACTTAAGAAACACTTTATCCAAATATATTTCCCACCATCAAAGATTTCTAATCAACTCTTGGAGATCCACAAGCCAAACAAAAGACCACGAAAACTGTACAAGCTTGGGACAGATACAACGATCTTCTTTATAAGTGTCCTACCAATGATCTTAATAACTAGCAGAAGGTCAATATTTTCTACAAAGGAATAAATGTAACTATGAGACGATGTGGATTATGAAGGACCTATCCGAATATGACTCTACTATGGCAAAAGCCATTCAAAAGGGCGACCATTCTCAAAATGGCACGACCGGTGAAGTAAAAGAAACCAAGGTGGAAGTTTCGACGGAATTACTGAAATCGCTAGTAAAATTGAAAGCCTCAGTCGAGATATGCTAAAATTCAGGGAAACCGTTCATGCCATTCAAGTGGGGTGTGAAAGCTGTGGAGGAGGACACCTTACGAAAAATTGTCCTCATATGGACAAAGAGGATATCGAGGAAGCTAAGTATGGAGAAAATCGACCATTTTACGGTGACAATCGAAATGGGTATCGCAGTAATTACAACCGTGGGCCTTATAGAGAAAGAAAGCCTAATCTTGAGAATAATAATTAATAGAAACTGAAATCGAAACAAGAAGAACAAAATATTTGGTTGAAGGGTTTCCAGGAAAACACTAATAAAAATCTTTCTAGTCACGACGAAACCCTAAAAAATCTCGAAGTAATGATTGGAAAACTCATTGCGGAGATTGATGGGACCGAACTTAACGAAGCCAAGCGTAAGGAGGAATGCAATGTTGTTTTCACCAATGATTCTTGGGAGGGGATCAAGGAATGTATAACCGACAAACTAGAACTCATGAATATCGACCAACAGGAAGAGTTACCGAACTACTTTCCAGTTCCGGCGTAACTATACCGCGTGTAGGTCCGTGTTAGGATCGAAGTTTATTCTTTGTTAAGGATATTAGTGCTAGGGTTAGCCACAAGTGGTTCCACATGATCAATATTGGATACCTTTGGGGGTAGTTGGATTTTCGTAGGTCTACAAGAACTGTATTAAGGACATCCTGCATGATATTATTTTGACAAGGACATTTATCTGATTTTGAGGAGTCTATGAGATAGGAGAGTTCAAGTTAGATAAAACCTTGAGCCTTGACCCTGACGATATTGTTGGAATCACTCCTAAACCTTATTCAAGTGTTAGTTACACATATGTAATAGTTAGTTTATTATGGCCTTTATGTTTGTTTTTAGCCTTAAGCTTATGTAGAAGGCCCATGAGCTTAGGCCCAAGCCCATAGTAGAAAGGGAAGGAGTAGGAGTGTTGCCCTAGCTCCTTGCCTATAAATACTTTGTAATAACCTTCATTTGAAGGTTGGTTGTTCAAGTTTTTCTTTCACTACACTATACGCCTAAACCGTCTTTACTCATAATGTGTGTGTGTATAACTTGTTCAATTTCTCTATCTTTCTCGAAGCTTGTGTGGTAAACCTTGTGACCAAGGTATCAACGCCAAATAGTTGGGTGAAACGTTTTGTTTTTGAAGATCTTTGTTCTTGGTCTTACGCGTAAAAGTGGGTGATACTTTGTTCAATTAAAAAAACGTTTTAACACTTTTGAATCCAAGATTCTTGTACTTTCAACGTTTTAAGGTGTTAAAATACGTGTTTTGGCAAAAGTTTCAACTTTAATGTGAATCTAAGATTTTAAGCTTGTTTTTGTTCGTGGTATAGTTCACGATAACTATTTTAGAAGGTTGGTTCAACAAATTTCATCCTTGTGTTATTTGGTGATTGAAGCTATTTCTCATCACACAAAAACTAATTTAGAAACATCTTTGAGCAATATCCAATTTACGAGTAGGACTACGCGTAGTAAAACCCTAAAACTACGCGTAAGCATCTCCTTGGTTTGATCTTCATTTTCGTGGTTTATTCCGTTTTCTTACTTGGATAAGTCTGAAAATACGACGACTTTGGATATCTTTTGCACCGTGAAGTGTAAAGATCACTTGAATAAAACCCTAAATTACGATAAGCATTACACGTAGAAATCCTACGCGATAAGATTTTCTTAACGATATAAGCCTGTCTTACGCCTAAGATAATCCTACGCCTAACTTTCTAACGCCTAACTTTTTTCACGCATAACTTTAGCTTTTCCTCACTACGCGTAAGCTAAATTCTACGCGTAACCTCTAATTGTTACGCGTAACTTTGGTGTTTTTACGCATAAGTGCTACTTGTCTATTGTGATTTCTACGCCTAAGGATACTTCGTCAACAAAGGTTCATTCGACTACAAAGATCCATTTTACCAACACAAGTTTATCAACATGTCACAACCACCATACTCTAACTATTTCACTTACACTTATCCTCATCCTCAACGTCAACAACAACTAACTCCACAACATCAACAATGGAATCAACAACAAGCAATTTATCAACAACAATTTAACCAACAACATACTCCACAACTTGCTGCAAATCCACAACCTCAAATGGTTCAACCACCACCGAGTCTTCAATCTCAACCGTACAAAAATGACTTTAATCAACATCCATCAAGGATCACTATGAAGGAACCCACTTGGTTTGCAAAGATGTTTGAAACTTTAAGCACCAATAATCAATTCATGAGGCTGGATCACTTGATAGACCTCCAATGCTCATTCCCAGAAACTACGATCAATGGGTGATAAGGTTCTTTAGGTTTTGTGATCTAAAGAAGCCACATGGAAAGTTCTTAAAGAAGGTTATATTGGAAGGTCCATTTGAGATGCCTTCTGTCATTGTACCCGGAGATCCAAATGCCATTCCACCAAGAGACGAACAAACGAACATTGCTACTGTTGCAGACTTGAATCCTCAAGAACTTCTACACTATGAAGCGGATGAGCTTGCAATGGAATATATCCTCCTAGGATTACCAAACCTACCTTTCAGTGTTGATGCTCAAAAGACTGTACAAAAGATGTGGGATCATATTCGTCTTCTTATGGAAGGATCTGTATCAATCGAAGATTTGGAATCCAAAAATTACTTGGCTTATGAACACTTCATGATTGAAACTGGAGAGACACTCGAGTCCCATCATCGATGACATCATCAATGATTTGGATAAACACAATATCAACATGCCAAGAATTGCAGTGAATACTAAGTTCATGAGTAGTCTTGGTCCTGAATGGGAGAAGTATGTCATTTTTCTCCGTCAAGCGAAAAACATGCATCGTCTACCTACGGATTGTTGTAATGATTACTTGAAGCCTCATGAAAAGGAAGTTGATAGGAAAGGATTCTCCGTGCTCAAATTGCTCCACCGACACATCCGAAAAATCAACAACTTGCCTTATATGCTCAAAACACTTATTCTCCTCAACCAAAGAACTCAACCAATCTGCTACAATCACACTATATGATCCTTCACAACCTCCATCTCAACAAACTCAATTGGTTCCATACAACAACAACAATGCTCAAGCTGAAGCTAATGAGGAATCGATCCGCCGGCAATCGCAACAAGGATTTGCTGTGATAGCTAATGCCTTTAGCCGTTATACCAACAAATCCAACAACCATATTCGTTCCTCATCTAATACAAGGAATCAAGTTGTTGTGAACAATGGACGAGTTGAAGTTCAGAATCGGTTATGGTCATCGGAGGGCGCGTGGTCAAGGGTTTAATGCTGTGGGTAGGAATAACAATCGAGCTGGGTGGTGAACAGTGGAAATGCTCGAATGGGTTGAATGGTCTTGATGCTACAATGCAATGAGAAGGGTCACCTGGCTAATGCATGCCCAAAGCCAAGAACTAGGGGTAGTGCTTATTTCAAAGAGGCTCTTCTTTTGGCTCTTAAGGATGAAGCTGGTGGATCTCTCACGCACAAAGAACGAGTTTTATGGCAAATGCAGACTCGAGATGATGATATGGAGGACTTGGTGCCAATGCAGTGTTATGTTGATGGCTAATGCATGAGTTACACATGAGTGACAGGCCCAGTGTATGACACGATGGCTTGTCTCGGTACCCAACAAACCATTTTATCTCGATCTCATATTCACGCCAACATCCGAATCCGGCAAGCTCGAATGTTCAAAATGCGCCATCCACATCTCATTCGACGATTTTCAACTAGACCCCATAGTTATATTTGATTATCAAGATGACCAACCGGCTTCCCTTGATAATCAAATTGACTCCGTGGTTATACTACTTGATCTCAGTAATGATGTGGAGACTCACGTTGAACACGCCGAACTTTTGCCTCATCCATATTTTGCTCGTTTAATACAAGACCGCACCATCATGGAAAAATGTCATGCCATTAATCGGGACTTGAAATGCAAAAATGCATCTGTTAACCAAGGATTTTGAATGTACACAAAAACAACTCAACTTTTCAAAACTCAAGAAAACGTGAAAACGGTTTTGAAGCGCCTTGCCAAATCTTATCAAACGAAAATATTTAGAACAACAGATGTGTGATCTAGCGCTTCAAAGAATGCTTTGTTGTCCGAAATAGAACAACTGAAACATGAACATAAAAAGCAAATTAACGCTCTCACCTTGGAAAATCAAAAGCTAAGGCCGAAGTTGTTAACTTGTCAACAACAGTTCTCTGCATACAAAAAAGCATTCAACGAAACGAATAGATGATCATCTTGAAGAAATCATCGCTTGCAAAACAAACTTAAAGAGTTTAAAACTGTTGTTTACAAACATGGCGAGTCGGTCACGGCCATTGAAAAGTTTACTTTAAAACCCAATCCAAATGGATATGGACCAATCTTGCTTGACATAAACCTAAGCTTTCAACCAAAGCATTCAAACCAAATCCTGAAGTTTCCAGGCAGAAATATAAAGTTGATAATTCTGTTATGAGTGTTGTTGAATATCATTGTCAAGAGGAATTAGATGAGATCGAGAGTCGATCAAAATTAGAAAAAGGTGTTTACAACAAACCTTTTAACTATTCAAAAGCGGTCACTTTCGTCACACCAACGGATTCTTCTAACACACCAAGGGTTATCATCAAAACACTGAGTATTCTAATAAATCCCAACCAGATTATGTACAAATTTATGGTCCTTTACCTTCCATCAGTGAAGTAAACTCAAAACCTGAAAATCGAAAAATTCTTAGATATTTTGACATTTTCATGGTTGACCTCAAAATTTTACAACATGAGATAGAATATCGATTCAAATCAAAATTGATCATTTTCAATCGCCTCTGGTGCGAGAACAAAGAGACATTTTTTAGAAAAATCTTTTACCTAACGTTAAAAATTTGAAAATTGTGCATTGCTTGGGAAAAGGATTTTCATAAGGAACTTGGTGTGATGAAGTCGTTGAAAAATAGAAACATCTATTTCAAACACTAAACGTAAAAAGAAAATGTTGAGAAAAGATGTTGATCGACTCTTGAAGATGTCATCGCTGATACATCCATAATGTTGTGTTATTGAATTCTTTGTCATATGCATTTGATCATACCTCTCACATATCGTTGATTCTGCGGATAAATGTTGAGAACCTTGATAATGTGCTTCAGATCGAGTCCTTAAAAGTTGAAAACAAACGATTGTCAAACGAACTTTCAAATGCAATACGTCGTCTTAATTGGTGTCAAAAGATATTCACGATCAACAACTTGCTTTTCAACATAAAATCGCCTCGGGCGTGCAAAATCTTCTGATCCTAAAATTGAGCAACTGGATGATCAAAACGTGTCTTTTAAGCGTCAAATCTCAAAATATGAACAAGAACTTGTAAAAGTTAAAAAGGAATATGGTGTCATATTTGATTTACTGATGAAGCATCAAATGAACTTGATCATTATCTTGCACACACTAAAGAAGTTATGCATTTTGCTGGAAATGTTCGGTCTGAAAATCAAGATCTGATTCACACTATCCTCAAGTTAAGAGAAATGTTAGGAAAGTATGAACAACTTCCGCCAACCATCATTAAGAGATTAGCCCCAGTAACACTTAGTACTCATGAACCTAGAATCCCTATTGCCAAATCACAAGTTGCTAACGTGCCTCCCTATACTGAAACAGGAATACTTGCATCTTTTCCAAATGTCCGCACTTCACAGCCTAGGAGCACTAAATCGAAGAATAGGAAGCTGCGACCTAAGAAAAGATCAATCAGGAATGCTAAAGTAGAAGAACACCCTAGGACTATGAATAAGACTCACGTTGCCTCCACTATAGATATTGCGTCTGGCAAATGTAATAGAAATAGTGATGTAACGAATGCTAAACCGTTAAGTACTTTTGATATTCAGTCTGATGCACCTTGTGTTATTTGTCGTAGAAGTATGAATTCTGATTGTCATGATAAATGTGTTGCTAAAGCTATCATCTCTCGTTTAAGGAATCCTAAGAACCGGAATACCTCTAGGCCCACTAATCTTTCTAAGTCTGTGCTTGGTAGACCGCCTCTTTAGATTCTAAGAAACGCATTGCTGTAGCTCCAGTTTCACCTCCTAGGAATGTAGTACCACCTAGTGCATTCACTAAGACTAAAGCAAACACTAGTTGAGATGGCGAAATGGATATATAATACGCTAGGATTTAAGTGGATACCTAAAGCTATTGATGTGTGTATATCTACTATAACTGCTACGGAACCCTCTAAAATTTCGGGTTCCACATCTACTTCTATTCCATCTGTGTCGTCTGTGTGTAATGCAGGTGATACAGATCATTCTCGAGATTGTTGATAGCGGATGTTCCCGACACATGACAGGCAACCTTAAAACTGTTATCAAACTTTATTGCAAACGATTGGCACTTTAGTCAGTTCTGGGAATGATCACTTCGCAGCTGATCATGTGATGCTACAATCCCCAGGAGACTATGTCCATTCCGCTGGGAAAACAAAAGGGGGTTTACTATGTGGAAGGCCTCGGTCATAACTGTTTTCAGTAGGTCAGTTCTGTGATGGAGATTTGGAGGTTGCTTTCAGCGAGAAAACTTGTTTCATTCGTGATCTACAAGGAAATGACCTTATGTCTGGATCGCGTAATTCTAGTCTCTACACTATCTCTATGAAAGACATGGTTGCTTCATCTCCCATATGTTTACTTTCAAAGGCAACATCAACAAAATCCTGGCTATGGCACCGTCGTCTCTCACATCTAAACTTTCAAACCATCACCAACCTTGCTCGACACAAACTAGTTGAAGGACTCCCACGGTTTCGGTATTCTAAAGATCACCTTTGCTCAGCTTGTGAACAAGGCAAAAGCACTCGTGCTCATTTTCCTTCAAAGGTGGAACACAGCTCTCAGCATGTGCTTCATCTTCTTCACATGGATTTGTGTGGCCCGATGCGTGCAAACGATCAATGGCAAACGCTACATCTTAGTAATTGTTGATGACTATTCACGCTGGACTTGGGTCTACTTTCTTCGAAGCAAAGATCAAGCTCCACAGATGATCATCACCTTTCTCACGAAAATAAAAGTTCAGCTACGAAACACTGTTCGACTAATCAGAACAGATAGAGGCACTGAATTTGTTAATCAAACTCTTCGTGAATTCTATGAGAAAGTGGGAATTCAGCATCAGACATCTATTGCACGTACACCAGAACAAAACGGAGTTGTCGAAAGACTAAACCGAACGTTAGTGGAAGCTGCAAGAACAATGTTAATCAATGCTAAACTTCCAGATTACTTATGGGCAGAAGCTGTATCTACTGCATGCTATACTCAAAACCGTTCTATGATTACAAAACGCCACAACAAAACACCTTTCGAGCTCGTCCATAACAAAAAACCGAATCTAAAACACTTTCATGTATTTGGATCTCTTTGCTATCCGAATAATGATCGTGATGACTTTGGAAAGCTCAAAGCCAAAGCTGACATTGGAGTCTTTATCGGATACTGTGATAATTCAAAAGGTTTCCGAATCTGGAATCGTCGTACAAAACAGGTGATGGAAACGATTCATGCTCATTTTGATGAACTTACGGATATGGCTTCTGAGTATACCAGCTTGGAACCCGGACACAACCGCTTAAACTTTCCCCAAACCCCATCATCACCTGAACAAAGCCCCCAGCTTACTCGTCAACAAATGGAAAGGTTATTTGCTTCGCTGTTCAGTGACGATATTGATGCACGTACTCCAGGTGTATCCGATGTTTCCGCTGCTCACACTCTTATACCTGATACACCTGCTACAACAACTACTGTTGAAGAAGCACCACCAGTTGACTCCAACACAACAGTTGAACACACCGCTTCCAACAATGATGAATCGGCTGATGATGTTCTGAATGAAGTACCCCCACCTGCAGATTTTGATCCAAATGCGTTCTTCAACCCGTTTGCTAATGAGACTGCTGCACCAGATGTCGCAGAATCTTCAACAAGCCATTTGAATCCTCAAAATCTGCACAATGTATACCAACATCAACCCTCCACACATAGATGGACGAAAGACCATCCTCTGGAAAACATTATTGGCAAACCGAATCAACCAGTCGTTACGAGACAACGTTTTCACACAGATGGTGAACATTGCATTTATGCACTCACTGTCTGCCAATCTGAACCTAAAAACATCAAAGACGCAATGACAAAAGACAACTGGATTGAATCCATGCAAGAAGAACTCAACCAATTCAAATGTCTTGAAGTATGGGAACTGGTTGAAAGACCAACAGGGGTCTACATCATTGGTCTCAAATGGATTTGGAAAAACAAATTGGATGCTGAAGGCAATGTTATCCGCAATAAGTCACGTCTGGTGGCTTAGGGTTATCATCAGGAAGAGGGTATTGACTTTGAAGAATCTTTTGCTCCGGTTGCTCGTCTTGAGGCTGTTCGGATATTTCTAGCGTTCGCGGCTCATATGAATATGACGGTCTATCAGATGGATGTCAAAACTGCGTTTCTCAATGGACAACTTAAAGAAACGGTTTATGTCAGCCAACCAGATGGATTCGTTGATCCTGAGTTTCCGAATCACGTCTACAAACTGAACAAAGCTCTGTATGGTCTCAAACAAGCTCCTAGGGCATGGTACGATAAGCTATCATCCTTCCTCATTGCTAATAATTTCACCAAAGGTTCGGTTGACCCAACTCTTTTTATACAATATCACGGGGCACATATCTTAATTGTTCAAATTTACGTGGATGACATCATTTTTGGGTCTACACATAAAAAGTTTTCAATCGCTTTTGCAAAACTAATGAAGAAAAATTTTGAAATGTCCATGATGGGTGAACTCACATTCTTTTTCGGACTGCAAGTTCATCAATCACCCCGTGGTATTTTCTTGAGTCAGTCCAAATATGCCCTTGAATTGTTAAACAAATTTGGAATGAAAACCTGTGACACCTATGCCACACCAATGGCTCATACCAAGAAGCTAGACGCTGATTTACATGGGAAATTGGTGGACCCTACAAAATATCGTAGTATTATTGGGTCTCTCATGTATCTAACAGCTAGCAGACCTGATATTGTCTTTGCCGTATATCTTTGCTCTCGTTATCAGTCGCGACCAACTGAAACCCACCTCTCTGAGGCTAAAAGAATCCTCCGATACATAAAGGGAACCATTAACTTGGGGATCTGGTATCCGAAGGATTCTGGTTTTGAACTAATCGCTTTTTCAGACGCTGACCACGCAGGATGCTTAGACTCACGGAAAAGTACTTCAGGAGCTTTACAATTTCTTGGTGATAAACTGGTGTCATGGCAATCGAAGAAGCAGGATTGTACATCGCTTTCCTCAACCGAAGCAGAATATGTAGCCATGTCGGCGTGTTGTGCTCAAGTCATTTGGATGAGAACACAACTCAAAGACTATGGTTACGTATTTGACAGAATCCCGATGTACTGCGACAATCGGAGTGCCATTGCGATCTCGTGCAACTCAGTTCAGCACTCGAAATCAAAGCACATCGATCTTCGATATCATTTCATCAAGGATCACGTGGAACAGGGTATTGTTGAATTATATTTTGTGGGTACAGAATACCAATTGGCAGATCTTCTCACCAAAGCCTTGCCTCCCGCTAGGTTTAATGAGTTGGTCCACCGGATTGGTATGAGGTGTTTGACTCAAGAGGAATTGGATGACCTCCTAAAACAGTCTTAAAAACCTGTCAAACACCAAAATCTCTTTTGTAAATAATTTTTCAAAAACAAAATACAAAAATATAAAACCTGATAAAACAACAAAAATATTCTTCTAATCTAATTTTCTTTCAACATGGCAAGTACGTTTCTTCCGTCAACACTCTAATCTTTCAAAATTCAGTATTTTTTCGATCAAGTGTTGAGGGGGAGAAAATTAATACTTAACTGTTTCAAAACATCTGTGTACTTGCATGTTATCATATCCCGGTTGTTTCTTTTATCAAAGGTGGTAAATGTTTCTGGTTCAATGACACTCCTCGGACTAAAAATTATAACCTTTCATTATTTTTCTTAAGTCGAGGGGGAGTGTCGTCAAAGTGTCTTTCTCAAAATCTTTGTTTGGTAACCAATATGGAAGTTAAATGGCTTTGTATGAAAATGGAAAAGGTGGAGGGACCATAAATGTCAAAATGTTAAAGTTATTTTAATAAAAACACTCTCCACCTAACAATCACTTCACATTTAATACTCCTAACCTAACTAATCCTACGCGTAGAATTCGTTCAAGAAATCCTTGCTTTAGATCACCATTTTGTAAGTGATTTTGTGTTTACAACATGTTTTTAAGCAATGGTTTTGAATTTTTCAAAAATCCAATGGTTAAAACGTTGTGTAATCTTGTTTTTGTGGACTACGCGTATGTGTATGTTCACATGATCAAGATTGTGTGTTTATGGTTAAAAGGATTGTGTCAAAACGTTTCTAATCCATCAATAATATCGTTTTAATCATCAAAACTCACCCAGAATCACGAATTGAATGATTTAAGAATTTAGGGTTTATGCGTGGTTTTGGGTATTTTCAAATGTGAAGAGTTTTGGTCAAAAAGATTGTTGTGTTATGCTTATGTGATGTTGAATTGATGATATCCATGCCTTATAACCACCCAGAAACACTAATTTAATCAGAATTTGGAATTAGGGTTTAATGTTCTTGAGTTTGGGTATTTTTGATTCATCACGAACTAGATGTTAATACTTGGTTTATAAACTCACACAACATCTTAGAACTACCAGAATAAGTTTGGTGCAAATCCTATGGCTAGAAAACTTACGCGTAATTCTTAACCCTTAGGGTTTTGACCTACGCGTATGACTTTCTACGCATAAATGTTTAACAAGCTTTCATGCCATGATGTGTGTTTAATATGACTATAATGTTAAGATTGATGATGTGATGGTTTTATTTCAGGCTTGCTACTCGTAAAATTCAGAATCAAGGTCGATTGTTACTCTACGCATAAGGATTACCCTACGCGTAGTCAAGTTATGCGTAAGAATAATCCTACGCATAACTATTACGCGTAAGGTTCTACAATGGGACTACACGTATCCTGTGAAGGATATGCGTAAACAGTGAACTCTACGCATAAGGTCTACTCTTACGAGTAAGCCTTACGCGTAAGGTATATATACGCCTACGCGTAAGCTCTACGCATAAGGTCCCCTTTTCCTACGCGTAACATTTCTTACGCGTAAGTTAGGATCCTACGCATAAGCTTTCGCCTACGCGTATGTAACTACTGTTTACGCTTAACTTTGCCAATTCTACGCCTATGCCTTGATTGACCTTCATAATGAGTTGTTACGTGTACAAACTTGTTAATAAACTAATCATATCGTCACGAATCCAATAATGTCACTAATAAACTTAAACGTTTGATGTGTTGTGAACTATAAGTGATAACATAAACTTTAAAACTTAAAGTTAACTAACTCACAAAACATTTCACGACGTCATTGGACTATTGGACAAACAAGTGACTTAGGACTCGTAACAATCATTGACACTGTACATTCAATAACTAGACAATAAGACCTTCTGATGTCTTTCGATATGTTGGTTCTTTTGGCTAATGTTATTTCAGATCACGACATGGCTGAACAAATGAATGTGGATGCATAAGAAGTTCTTACAATTGCTGATATCTTTCCAGAGGGTTATCCGAGAAAGATTGGAAAGAACAACCTTAGGGTTGACTTTGACACCCTCACATGCTCAGAATCTTCTTGTCTCATTGCAGTGGATATTCTCAGGAATCATCCCTACCGGAACATGCTCTCACACTCTGCCACAGTTCCAGAGGTCTACATTCAACAATTCTGGGATTCTATGCAGAGGATCACTGGTCAAAGTGCAGTGAATGTGACACTTAATCACAAACAAGTCACTATCACTCTTGCTGACTTACGGGCTGTTCTCATCATTCCTGACATCGCTCCAACCGACTTCTTTGCTACCCCTACTGAAGAGACAGTCCTGAAATTCTTGATAGATATTGGTTATGATGAAGCTTCAGGAATCATTACTAAGCACTCTCACGTGGAGCTAAAGTATATTCCTCAACCATGGAGAACACTCTACATGATCATCACCAAATCGGTCTCGGGTCGTGACAGTGGCTATGAGCATCCCAAGCTCATGGAACTGCAAATTTTCTGGTCGTTGATCAACAAGAAGGACATTGAAATCGAAGCACTGATATGGGAGGACATGATGCTATTTCACAAGAAGCTTGGCTCCAAGATTCCCTATGTCAGATACACCAAACTGTTGATCCAGAGAGCACTTGGACTTCATCCTGACATCCCCATGAGGCTCAATGACCCAGATAATCACGACATATTGACTGAACCCATATTATCTTCCAGAATCAAAGAATCGTCAACAAAGAAACAGGGTACGGTATTACCTGATCACCTCCTAACTACCAAAATCAAAAAGCTTGAAACATATAAAAGGTATCGGTTAGCCGTAAAAGAAGGCAAAGTTGGTCATCTTGATGAAAAATCTTCTGGTACACCTACTCGGAGGACCGAAGAGGCAGTCTTTGGAAGTGTCACAAGTACTGATATTTATAGGAAGCTTCCCAAAAGGAATCCTCCTCGTAAAAGGATTGTTCCGGTAAAGGAAGCTGAACCTATTCCCATACCTGAACCGCTAAGAAAGTTTGTGGACGAAAGCTCTGAAGGTACTGACACAGATGAAGAGATTACCTACTCTGAATCTGCAACCGTAACACCTCCTTCAGCAGCCAAACCTCCAAGTCCACCAAGCTGACAAAGAAAAAAGGGAAGACTCATGTACTTGTACCTTATGATGAAAGCTCGGAGAGTGATAAAGAGCCACCGAAAATGTTTACAAGAAGACGATCAAATTCCTTAGACACCAACACAAAGCTGAAGAATTTGCTAAAGACCAAATGGGTGGTCCCGGAGGATCAAGTGGTGCTGCCCACTCTAAACCATCTCCTGATGCAGTTAATCAACCCGATAAGGGAGATGGTGCCACCACTCTTGTGCAACAACAAAAGCTTGTGGAGGATACTATCGAATATGAGTTTGAGGAACCGGAAACTGAGAAGTCCAAAAAGATAAAGATGTTGATTATGATACGTTTCTTCTAGATAGTCCTATACGATCAAAGGAAGAAACATCTGAACCTCCGAAGGATCCAGAGTCTCCTCATATCTCTTCATCATCAGATTCGTCTTCTCACTCTTCACCACCACCATCAAAAGATCAACAAAATCATCATCCAATCGTGAAGAAGCCACCTTGATCTTGGATTTCTCAGACTCATAAAAGAATTGTGAAAGCTGTCAAACAAGTCAGAAAGAAAGTCGTGCTCAACAAGAATTTGAATTTCTTTGTTGATCACATACAATATCTGTATGACGAGAATGAAAAGATGCAAGGAGAAAGGAAGTTTGTTCAGAAATTCATGAAAAATCACCGTCAAGAGGAACTGAACGAAATGATCGAAGGATACACGAAAAAGTACCTTCTGGAGTATGTTCCTAAAGTCACAAAGGAGCTGTTCACCAAACAACTTTATCCAAATCTTATGCGAATCGCCAAGCAAACTATTCGATCAACGCCCTTAACCGTCACAATCAATCCAACCGATCCGGTAGTTTTCTCGGATAATGAATTGGTGGCCAAGCTTGTCACACAAATGTCTGCACGATCAGGGACATTTACTTCTGATGAAGGAAAGCTGTTTCAAGCATTGTTGGACTACCAACTTCAAGAAGCTTGTAGATTCGAAGCTGAAAAGTCTAAACGTCCTAGAGACGATGAAGACAAGGATAAGGATAAAGACTCTGCACCTAAACGTCAGAAGCGGTCTGGTGAATCTTCTTTGATGCAACCTCCTCCACAACGGCCTCCTATTCAACAAAAATCTCCTCCTCGCTTCTTCTATGAAAAACCTCGGACGATTCGAGTTACCACCCTTGACTCAGAAAACCGATGATCACTTTGAGTATACGGGTGGTGACGATGAAGAGGTCCTTGAGCCCCTACAACAACCCACCTCTCCCAAACAAGTTCGGAAACCAGAATCATCATCTAGGCCTTCGAAAAAGAAGAAGAAGAAGACGCCTCAGACTGACGTCGTATCATGGCTAGATGACGATAAAACAGAGGAATTTGAATGGTTTGCTAATCTTGTTAACAACACTCCCTACCCTGAAGAAGGTCAGGATTTGGTATACGGTTCTACATTGGAGCATGCTAAAATTCTGCAAGAAAAGTTCCATGTGAAGAAAATGACGAAATCTGAGTTGAAGCGAATCAAGAATGAAGCGTTTCAACTTCTAAAAGACAACTCTGAAAGTGCCCTCGAGGTCGAATATCACCTTGAAAACATTGCTCGAGCTATGTCTAACAACATGGATTGGCTCAACCCGAAAGCAAACATTGACTTCACACAAAGGGACAACCCTCCATACTACATCGATTGGACCAAACCTCTACCAACACTTGGCCAACCAGCTGAACCAAGGATTCCTTTCAGATATTTCTTCAACAAAGACTTGGATTTTCTTCTACACGGTGGCGATGATTCAAGAAAATACGCTACATCGTTGACACTTCCATTCCCAGCAGTTGTCTACTCAAACTGCATAGCCATTGAGGAACGTGCCAATCACTTGTTCTCCAACACAATGGAAGCATACGACCGAGATGCATTGTATGGGATTCATCATCGCCGAACGCCAACGAATCTACTATAGAAGCAGGTTCGAAGTCTCAACATGCTATGTATAGTTCTAAGGATATCGTTGCCATCATACACGTTGACCTTTCGTCTAAGTGGGACTACACATTCCTAAAGAAGATTGTAGTCAAACGACAAGATGAACGGGACTATGCTTTCTCGAGGTGACTTTGAGAATTTGTCTCTCAATGACATCGAAGACATGTACCTTGCCAAGGTACAGGTTCGCATGAGACAATTCTCAACCGCAGTACAACGCGAATTTATCAAGTCACTTCTCATCTTCATAAGACGCATTGTCATCAAGGAACGTGTAGAAGATCTCCAGCTGGCTGTTGAATCTTATCAGACGCGTGTCAACTTCACTCCTCCAAAGCTTGATCTTCCCGATATCAACCAGCTATCTCAATATACACTCATCAGCAAACCTTTCGGAGTTGTTTACGGTAGTGAACTTCAAAGGAATTGTCTAATGGCGTGTAGCGAACTCCACAAGTTCGGGGATCATACTTTGAAGCTGGTTAGGGATGGAATGGCATACAGGTTGAAGGATATACGCCAGAAAATTGGGTCTCCTAAGCGCTGGAATTCTCAGGAAAGGAGGGATGTGAGACGGATCATCACAATGATTGATGAACGGTTGTTTCGAATGGATCAGTTCAGACGATTGGAGAGTTATGTCAGTGGTCGACCCAGGATTAACATAACCGGATTTCAACGCCCTGTGCACACTCCTGGGAACATCACTGCACTTCCTGGTACCCCTTGAATTGCTTCCTTCATATAATTTTGGATGTTTGATTGATTATGTTAATGGCTTGTGCACACATTACAGTGTACAACCCGTACTTGTAAATAAAGGACCCTATGGTACGCTTCAGTGCCACAATCCTTATAAAAGGAGCGAAAGCTTCTTACTTTTGAGTAAAACCTATCAAACCTTTCATTTTTCAAGGTTTTGCTCAAAAGAACAAGTACTTTCCCTTATGATTTTAAAATCCTCAACCGTTTATATCACTCGTTGAGGGGGAGTACTTGAATTAAAACTTTGTTCAAAAATTGTTCACAGTGGTCATTCTTCCCGCAACACTCGAAATGGTCATATTTATTCTCAAACGTTTCAAAAATAACATTTTATATGCCATTTTTGAGGGGGAGATAATATGTGATAAGAAATATGTTGTGTCAATGCAAATGAACCTTTGTGCTATAAGACTTAACCCATGAATTGACGAGATCTTAACTGTTAGTTACTCGAAAAGACTTGTCCGGGACGGGTAATAATTTCAAGCTAGTTCGCTAGTGATGTAAACGTGTCTCGCAAAGGACTTGTCTGAGTAGAATGTATCATTCGAGAAACTCTTGGTAGACATGAACTCTGTCGGGTTTGACGACCTTTCGAGGATTGTCTACACCTTCAAGGTAGTTATTAGAGCTAGTTGTCACCTAAAAGCTGACAATGCAACTCTTTAACTATGCCACGTAACCGTGTATCGCGGGGGATTGTCTATCTTGAGTTAATCAATTCAAAAGTGCGCGCTCTTTCCTCACTGTGCATTTTAACCGTTAAAACTCTTAAGCACATGTGGAGGGGAGTATTTATGCAAAATCTTATCTCAACAGTGGTACTAAAATGTTTTTCATTCATAAACACTTTGAGAGATTTTTCACATCAGTGGTTTTATGGCAACATAGGTTAGTCATGGAGTTATAAGGTGACTAAGGTTAGGAATAACCATCCTATGATCTGCCAGAGCCGGAAGGATCTATCCAAGGACACCACAAATAGTTAGTATTTAGAAGTCCTTAGGTATGATTGTAAAAAGGAGAAAATGAGAATCGGAGAAAGAAGGAGTTGAAGAATTAAAAAGAAACGCAAAGAAAATGGTGAAAAGAAATAGCCCTCCAGATTATTCAACTTAGGGCACACACCGGGTTCAATTCATATGCTACTGGTTGTCACTTAGTGACGCCGGTATTGAAGATTAAAAGTCGTCATGGACCCAGTGACGCATGCACTAAACCTTCTTATCCACTCAAGTTTCTCTTAACAGAAGCTTGTTTCATTCTCACTGGGAACCCTACGTAAACTATCGGCTTTCTCTTAGAGATTGCTGGTATTGAAGAAGGAGACCCTCTCCCTAGTCTCCGCTCAGGAAAACCAAAACGCACTATTGAGTCTAGAGCCACGAGATTCATCAAAAGATCTCTTAGGTACACTTGACATTTCATCACTTGACATTCAACAATAAGAATTTCAGTGATACATTATCGAGTCCTTCACAGATCTTAGCAATCTGTCGAGAACATTTATGAGAGGTTCACAATTGTGATCCTCAGTGATTGAATGGAAACTCCTGCCAGGGTCAACATCAAACAGCCCTGACAGCAGGTCGCTTCGGCAACTCCCCGTGGATTGCGCTTAGTGGTCTCAAACGGTCTACAGTCGTGAGGTGATGCTTCGGTGTACCTCAGCGACTCATCTGAATCGTAGGTGTACTTTGGTACATCGTGTTATCTCACTTGTGGGACTCCGATTCAGGAACGGCCTTTGTAAGAATTAGAGTTGTGTTTTCACACTATGTTGTTAACACTCTCGAATTTCAAACTTGTAAGTGCCAGAATCCGCTTATTACTAACCGTTTAAATGTTTTCTTCTTATGGAAGCTACGGAGCGGGATGATCGTGCATATTCTTCTCATGGTCCCGCCAACATCATTACTAATAGAAGTTCTATCCAAGAGCAACACAACAGTCGGAATGATTCTTCATCAAATCAAAGAATCTATAAAGTTAAAGACTTAAAGAACTTCATCAGATCTTGAATTCCAACGTCAAAGAGCGTGTGAGCATGTTAAAGAATGACGTGGAGACAACATGTAGCGGCGAAGCAGACCTGAGGCGGAACTTGATGCTGACAACATAAACATACTATCACTTTCATCACAAAGAACAATGATCAAAGAACAAAGTTAAAGATGACGTCAAAGCATAACCGTTCAAAGTAAACTATCTCTATACACTGGGGAGATTGTTCAAATCAAGGCAATTCTTCTCACAAGAAAGAAGAATGTCAGAAGACGTCAAAGCTACTATTACATCAATGCCTTCACCGTTTTTCATCACCAACACTTGAGTGTTTGTTACTCATATGTAATAACACTTGAGGGGGAGATTGTTGGAATCACTCCTAAACCTTATTCAAGTGTTAGTTACACATATGTAATAGTTTGTTTATTATGGCCTTTATGTTTGTTTTTAGCCTTAAGCTTATGTAGAAGGCCCATGAGCTTAGGCCCAAGCCCATAGTAGAAAGGGAAGGAGTAGGAGTGTTGCCCTAGCTCCTTGCCTATAAATACTTTGTAATAACCTTCATTTGAAGGTTGGTTGTTCAAGTTTTTTCTTTCACTACACTCTACGCCTAAACCGTCTTTACTCATACGTGTGTGTGTGTGTGTATAACTTGTTCAATCGCCTCTATATCTTTCTGATAAGCTTGTGTGGTAAACCTTGTGACCTAACAGATATTGTTATAAAAGAACCACCAAAGATAGAACTAGATGACTCCGATAGATTTCCACCTTCGGATTTTAGACATTTGCAGGACTCCGAATCTAGTGACAATGAAGATGATGAGGAAGAAACCCCCTTTTCCGTACCCAGTTACGTTGTAAAAGGAAGAGTTCACTGCTGTGCTCCTTTGGTTGAGGGAACCAGGGTAATATTTCCCACATGTTCCCCTTTCCAAAAAGGATGTAATGGAGGGGGGAGTATTTCATCCGGAGAATTGATAACGCTGCAAAAGTCTGGTGGTGCTGGGAAAATGAGGAGGACATCAAACAAAAGTGGTTACAACAACATAGTGTTTTTAGCGAATGGTTCTCCGATATTGACTGGAAAATTCATTTTTGTGAGCCAGCCATGATGCATGACGATTACACCATAGCATGGCCTACATGCAACCCAAATCGCAAGATCTGCGATGGAGGAGAATACCCTGAACCTAAATGGCTCAAACGTAAGGAATGGGCATGTTTTGACGAAGATAAAAGGAGCAATGTAGGGTATAGGGGGATCTCATTTGAGAATTGGTTACGAGTAAAGTTTGGATATGATAATATTGATGAGGAGAAAAAGGACAGGTTTCGTTTCGAGTGGGCACAAGCTAATTTTCTGCGGAAAAGATGCGCCATGACTTGGTATGTTTCGCCACATGTTTGGGACCAACCTTATTCGACGAAAGATATTGAGGAAGTTGGGGATGCTCAAAGGCCCCCATAGGAGCCCCGCGGCTCTGAGTCTAACTTAAAGTCTCGTAAATAAAGAAAAGTGCTCTTTCGGGAGACAACCCGAATTATCCCTTTCTTTTATTTGTATTTCCTTTCTGTTGCGTTTTGTGTTTTCTAACCGTTTTTGCAGGAGACAATGATGTAATTATTGCTGCAGATTCTTGCTCGATCTGAACAGAGTTACGGCGTAACTCATCTTGGTGATTACGACGTAACCAACATTTTAGCAGCAGAATTCTTGACGCATTACCAACTACGGCGTAATACCATCTCGTGGTTATGCCGTAACTATTCGCTTCTCAGCTCATACCAGGTTTTGCAAGTTACGGCATAACTCTCTTATTGGAGTTACGACGTAACTCTCCTCTGCTTTAATTCTTTCATTTTAAAACACAGTAACCTTTTATTAGTTTTTAAATGAACTTTGTGGGTGTGTTCCCTGTAAACCCTCACGAGACTTCACTCGTCCACTTGGGACACCAAGTGGTTTAAAAGGCTTGTTGCATTCGCTAAATGCAACCGTGATTCCTACGAAAGTGAGTTAGGTTTGTTTTTCATTTTATTTTATTTTTTTCTTTTTAGTATTATGCTTGTCGGTATTGTGATTTCAGGGATTGAAGTTTGCTCATGACGCTTTAACGAAGGCACGATCCTTTCTCGTGGGCCTTCTTCTTTTTTGGAGAAAATTTCAGGGAAGTTCTCGCTCTAATTCTACCTTTCTCTTCACCTTTATTTTAACGCCTAGTACAAAAGGGACTTTGTACAATTCAAGTGGGGGGATGGGAGTAGAATTATCTCTTGAACTTTATTTCGCCCTCATTTTTCTAGTTTATTTTGAAAAATTATGCCATTTTTTATATTTTGACATGTTTTTCCGAACCTAACTAGATTAGACCTTAGCCGAGCACATTCAACCCTTGATATTACATAGTGAGATTAGCCTTATCCGTTTCCTATATTTTACCCAAATCCACCAAATTTTGAGTGTGCCGGTAGCTTGTAAACTTTAGAACTTGGCCTTTGCATCATTTCGACACCATAGACGAGGTATGTTGAGTTAGCTCGATGTATTTGGTCTTTTCAGTTTTAGAAGGCAGTATTATAGGATTATCACCCAAACAGCCTACCATTGTGAGTCTATCTATTAGTCACCTCGACTTTTCGACCCCCATGTGAAACCCTTTTGTTGCACTCCCCTTTAGTGCAAAATACCCCTAGATACACCCTTCTGAGCCATTCCTTTCATTTTGTCACCCCAATAT
This sequence comes from Chrysanthemum makinoi, assembly GCA_910596185.1. Taxonomy (NCBI): domain Eukaryota; kingdom Viridiplantae; phylum Streptophyta; class Magnoliopsida; order Asterales; family Asteraceae; genus Chrysanthemum; species Chrysanthemum makinoi. The sequence goes on along the minus strand of OU343220.1, from coordinate 285,255,686 downwards.
ATTGTTTCATTACACCCTTACACCTTAGCCTACCCTGTAGTCTTTATTTGTAATTGGGAAATCATCATTTGCCTAAGTTCAAGGTTCGAGTGGAAAGGTTTGGAAATCACGCTTTCATCGACAACAATTATGAAGATCATTGAAGACCCCCCGAATGCCCATTGTTCATCTCAAGTGGGGGGATGTTATGTTATCATGTATGCTTAAAAAAAAGTCAGAAAAAAAATAGTTGATTCAGTTATGATTTTGTAAAGTGCATTGTTATAAGCACTATAGTATGAGCTTTATTGTTTAGTATCGAGGAGGCCACATCGGTCACATTTGAAGATTGGAGTTGGAGTAATACCAACTAAAGAAGAAAAGGTAGTGTGCCCATCACGACGTCCTCTAATGACACATCTACCTTGCATTTCATGATCCGGTCTCTAGACTTCTAAGCTTGAACTTTGGGCGGACGGTAAGTGGTGATGACTTAGTTATAGATATAGACTACCTGCTTGTTTTTCATTTTACACCAATTATACATCCCATGTCTTATCCTACCCTTTAGTCATGAAGCATGTCTAGGTGATGCAGAGAGCAATCTTTGGTGTCTTGGCCATGGATTTGGTCATGTATCATTGATTTTGTCCACTTCACCGTGACATGTTAGTAATGACGAGTCACCCCTTAAACCTTTGTCGTGTCTACCCATATTCCCTTCGAGAATTGTTTAGCCCTTAACTCCAGTGGTGGAGATTTGTGTAACCGCCAATCTTATGATAGAATACATGCTATGACTGTACGATTGAGTGATCACCCCGAAATTGACACTTAGAATAGTTGAGAGATTTTAGCGTTTGTTCCCCTTTCGCGAGGTGTTCGGCTTTGTTTTATTCTAGCATAAGGGATTTATAAACTCATATTTTCCAGGTTTTGGGAGATATCTTTTTAGGAATCTATCTAATAAGGTCTACTTGAGGGCAAGTAGAGTTCAAGTGGGGGGATATTTGATAACATCAAATAGTCCTGAATATTAAGTGTCAATTTCCCCCGTTAATGCTCGTTATTTATATCATTTATATGGATTTACGCTTGTTTTCTATTGTTTTACACTTTCAGGTAAATTGCGAGCATTGGAGCTAAAGAGACGCGGAAATGGAAACATTACTAAGGATTTATCACAGTATGCTTATTTTCAAGAGGTTACGGCGTAACTCGTCTCTCACATTGCGCCGTAACTATTGCGTGACCCTGAAGTCCAACTCATCAAGAGGTTACGGCGTAACTCCTTCCAAAGATTACGACGTAACTCCATTAGGTCAAAAGAGGTTCCACGCCGCTGATACTTACGCCGTAACTACTGCATCACTTGCGACGTAACCAGGTTTATTGAAGACTACGTCGTAACCACTTATAAGGTTACACCGTAACTAGCAGATCTAGAGCTTTTACGACGGAATAGAAAGTTACGGCGTAACTCATCTATTGGTTATGCCGTAACCCAGACCTGGCCTATAAATACCCCACGAATTCCAGCATTTCTATTCATTCCATTCCACACACAATACTCTGAGAACGTGGAAAAACACTCAAGGAAGGTCTAGGGAAGCATACGGAGCTGTTTCCAAGGGAGAAGTCACATTATTACGATAAGCTTTAGCGTTTATTATTTCTTTTACTTTCAATTCATGTATTTCGTACCTTTGAATATTGAATTGATGTGCATGATTAATATGAGCGGCTAAGCACCCTTTGGTGCTAGCCTAGTTATGATTCCTTAATTGTTTTGTTTGCGTTTACCTTTACTTCCGTACAATTATTTCTAAGTGTATGCATGCATAGTTCTTTGGTAGTCACCCCTGGTTCGGTAGTTTTGAATGGCGGTAGAGGCCAATTGCCTAGGAGATATGACCAACCCACCCTAGGTGAGCGGACTGAGACGGTAAGATATGACCAACTGACGACCCTTTCTACTTGTGCGATTTGACCAACCGATCACCTATCGTTTGGATGAACTTAAGAATTGGGGGTGTAGTGTCTAAGTTCCTAACGGCTGGGCACTCACTATTTAGAATCTAGCATGTAGCGGTACTTAATGACTCGGCTTAGGGACCAGGAACAACAGGACTTATGACAGTGCGCCCGATTTCTCCTGTGGTGGCATCTTTGCTGATAGGTTAGGCGAATTGACCAAATGTTGTCCTCTCGAATTTGACCCCACCTGAAGTAATTGGAAGTAGGTAGACGTAGACATAACTAGTTAAGAGGATTGACTAGGTTAGCACCACAATTCCTCTATTGATTTCCTTTCTACCATTTAATTGCTTTTATATTCTACATTCGTAGTTTAATTAATTAAAACCATAACAAACCATTTATATTCTGTGACAATTAGACTTAGTAATTATCCGACACACATAGCTCTTGGGACGACCTCGGCTTTACCATTTACTACACTACACACGACCGGGTACACTGCCCGTTAGTGCATTAGGGTAGACCATAGGTATAGCGAGACACTATAAATATTAAGACCTGGTCAGTAAAACCTACATCAAGATCGCTCGTGGCTCAAGAACTTTTTGAATAAATTCATCGGGACAGGTAGATTCAGTAACGACCACTTTGGAGCCATTTTGGGTTACGAAGATTATGTATTCGGTGACAGTGTAATCTCTCAGGTATATTATGTTGAAGGACTCGGTCATAATCTGTTCTCTGTTGGTCAATTCTATGACTCTGATCTTGAAGTGGCCTTTAGAAAACATACTTGCTTCGTTAGAGAACTAGATGGTGTTGAACTTCTAAAGGGAACACGAGGCACTAATCTGTACACCATCTCTATCGAAGATATGATGAAGTCTTCTCCGATCTGCTTATTGTCAAAGGCTTCTAAAACAAAGTCATGGTTATGGCATCGTTGTCTCAATCACTTGAAATTTGGAACCATAAATGATCTTTCTAGAAAGGACCTCGTAAGAGGCTTGCCCAGATTAAAGTATGAAAAAGATCATCTTTGTTTAGCATGCCAATTGGGAAAAATCAAGAAATATGCCCATAAACCCAAACCTTCAAACTCAATTATGGAAGTTCTTCATACTCTTCATATGGACTTATGCGGACCAATGAGAGTGCAAACTATAAACGGGAAGAAATATGTGCTAGTCGTGGTTGATGACTACTCTCGGTTTACTTGGGTCAAGTTTTTGAGGTCAAAGGATGAAACCCCAGACGTTATCATAAAACTCACTAAACAGCTGCAGGTTCGGCTTAATAAAATAGTTAGAATTATCCGAACAGACAATGGAACTGAGTTTGTAAACAAAGAACTGAGTCAGTTTTACGAAAGCATTGGCATCAGCCATCAAAGAAGTGTTCCACGTACTCCTCAATAGAACGGTGTAGTTGAAAGACGAAATCGAACTCTTGTAGAAGCTGCAAGGACTATGCTGATTTATTCAAAGGTTCCAATGTTTCTCTGGGCGGAAGCCATTCCCACTGCATGCTACACCCAAAACCGCTCCCTAATTCATACAACTCATGGAAAAACTGCTTACGAACTTGTCCACAACCGAAAACCTGATCTTTCCTTTCTACGTGTGTTCAGTGCATTATGCTATCCTACTGATGAAGGTCAAGATTTAGGTAAATTGAAACCTAAGGCGGACATTGGAGTTTTCGTTGGTTATGCACCAAACCGGAAGGGTTACTGAATCTTCAATAAAAGAACCCGAGACATCATGGAATCTATTCACGTCACATTCGATGAGCTGTCTGAGCATATGGCTCCAGGACAATCCAGTTCTAGACCCGCACCTCAATATCTGTCAAATAGTCCCATTAGCTCTTCTCTTGTACAAAATCACTCCCCTACAGCTCCATATGTACCTCCATCTGAAGAAGATCTTAAGAAATTGTTTGATCCAATGTTTGATGAATATTATGAACCTCAGGCTAATGATAATTCTGTACCTCCAACTGCAGCAGCTTCTAATCCAACCAATATGAATGGTCCATCCATTTCAATGTCTCTATCTCAAGAAGCGCCAGTTGTCGATCACTCATCATCATCTTCGAATCCTCAATCTTTGGTTGTACATCATGGAAATGTAGCTACTAATTATGATGGAGATAACCCCTTTGCTACCCCAGACGATGCCCCGTTCGAAAACATATTTGCCCCTGAACCAACACCTGAACCATCTTCATCCGGGGATACAAACTCTGCTACGTCAGTTCCTTATCACCAACCATATGAAAATCTCAGAAAATGGACACATGATCATCCACTATACAACATCATTGGGAACCCTTCTAGCCCGGTATCCACTCATAAAAAACTTGCTACTGATGCCTTATGGTTCTTCTTCAATTCTGTATTACAAAGATCGAACCTAAAGATGTCAAAACAGCAATGTCTGAAGACAACTGGTTTAGTGCTATGCAAGAAGAAATCTATGAGTTCGATCGTCTTAATGTATGGGAATTAGTACCTGCTCCAGACTGTGCTATGATTATTGCTCTCAAGTGGATCTTCAAAGTAAAGCTTGATGAGCATGGTGATGTTCTGAAGAATAAGTCAAGGCTAGTGGGTAAAGGATACCGATCAGAGGAGGGTATTGACTTCAAGGAATCATTTGCTTCGTTTGCACAAATTAAGGCTATTAGAATCTTCCTGGCCAATGCTGCTAGCAAGAACATGGTGGTTTATCAGATGGATGTAAGGACTGCTTTTCTTATTGAAGACCTCAAAGAAGTGGTTTACGTCAGTCAACCCGAAGGTTTCGTGAATCCAGAGCATCCTACCTATGTCTACTGCTTGAAGAAGGCACTTTACGGTTTGAAGCAAGCTCCAAGGGCATGGTATGATACACTGTCAAAGTTTCTCTTGACAAAAGGATTTAGCAAAGGAGCAGTTGATCCCACATTGTTCACCAGAAAGTCAGGAAAACACTTAATTCACGTTCAAAATTATGTTGATGACATTATTTTTGCCTTGACCGACCCAAATGAATGTGACCGTTTTTCAAAGGAGATGGGCTCCAAATTTCAAATGTCTATGATGGGACAAATGTCATTTTTCTTCGGATTACAAATTTCACAAAGTCCCGGAGGCATTTTTATTAATCAATCTAAATATGTAAATGAAATTTTATAAAAATTTGGATTTGATTCTTGTGACCCTGTTGACACTCCCATGGTGGAGCGCACAAAATTGGATGAGGACCACTCAGGGATCATGGTCGATCAAACGAAATATCAAAGTATGATTGGATCCCTCATGTACCTCACAGCCAGTAGACCTGATATTCTGTTCGCTCTATGCATGTGTGCTAGATACCAGGCTAAGCCTACCAAAAAGTACCTTGAAGCTGTTAAACGGGTCTTTCAGTACCTCCAAGGAACCATTAACATGGGACTTTGGTATCCGAAGGACACCGATATGTCACTAACAGCATATGCAGATGCAGATCAAAGTACGTCAGGAGGTGCTCAGTTTTTGGGAGACAAGTTAGTAAGCTGGTCTTCAAAGAAACAAATGAGTACATCTATATCCTTTACAGAGGCTGAATACATAGCCATGTCATCTTTTTGTGCTCAAATCTTATGGATGAGATCCCAATTATTTGTCTATGGCTTTGTATTCAACAAAGTTCCTCTGTATTGTGATAACAAAAGTGTCATTGCTCTCTGTTGCAACAATGTTCAACACTCAAGAGCAAAGCACATTGACATTCGACATCACTTCATCAGGAAAGAAGTAGAGAAAGGTGTGGTTGAACTATACTTCGTAAGGACTGAATATCAGCTAGCAGACATCTTCACTAAAGCTCTTACTAGAGATGGTTCGAGTTTATCCTTCCACGACTTGGCTTGAAGAGCCTACAACCTGAGACACTAAAACGTCTTCAGAAGGTATACGAGGAGTAAAGGTGTTTCCTCATCTATTCTTTGTACATATTATATCAAAAAGCAAAATACAAAATTATAAAACCAACAAAAAGAAAATAGAAAAATAATAAATTTCAAAACCCATAAAAATCAGAAAATTTTGAAAAAGTCCAAAAATATTGTTTTTCATATCATGTTATCTGGTTTCGATAACATCTACGGACTTTGGACTGTTATTCAAAAATGGCACGGGTCTTTAGATGAAGTTAGAACAAAAATAATAAACATTTTATTTTCATTAAAAAAAATTGAGATGGAGAAAAATGAAGGTTTACTGTCATTCCAGGCAGTAACCCATTTTTAAAAGAAATAACAGAGCCATGCTTAATCTAATTTTGAAACCTCATTGTTAGGATTTAGAAAATCCGGTAGTTAAAGAGTCGGTCACCTCAAGTATATGTAATTGTCATAAAGCTCGTAGTCGTAGTATTTTAGTGTTAGTAAGTAGGTTGTTAAGTAACACAGTGGAGGACGGACGGATCTTTACCCACTGTATGCCTGATCCACAGCCCGTAGGAGGCGTGTCTTGTAAGAAACTATAAATACCCTTTGCCTAGCAAGGCAAAGGGTTGGAGCTTTCAATATCATTTTTCTTTGTCTCACTAAAGTTCCCTAAACTCTTCCACTTTCTCTCTCTAGAACTACAAACTATACGCCCCACATATCAATATGTTTATGTGTTTATGAAAACCAATATGTTACAAATGGTATCAAGAGCCAAGGTTAGATCACTCATCTCTCATGTTCTTAGATTTCTAGTGGTTTTCATACGGTTTTTGGGTTTAAATGAGTTTAGAGTAGTTTAAATCATTTGGATCATTTATTGTGTTAAAGTTTGGATTTTGATAGTACTTTTATGTTTAGAATCATTATAAGTGTTTAGGTTTTAGTTTGGAAGGCTTGAATCATAGTGGTTGGGTTGTTTTTGGATTGAAAAGTGGTGTTTTTGAATGTTTCTAGTATGCGATTTGTCTCACGTATAGGATTTCTTTGATGCGATTTGTCCTTTTTTTACGCGATTTGTCCCTTCTGTGATTGCTTATTGAAGCGACTTGTCACTTATTGTATGCGATTTGTCATGAATCTTGAAGCGATTTGTCTTAGATTGGTTGCGATTTGTCACTTTTTGAGAAGCGACTTGTCTATTATGCGATTTGTCTATTGAGAAAAAACGACAAGAAAGGATAAAGTAGTGGAAATAATGGGTGTACTTGTGTACTATGCGATTTTTCAGCCTATGCGAATTGTCTATGATGCGATTTGTCTGCTAAGAGATTTGTCGTTGAAGCGATTTGGTTGGCTAGGGTGCGATTTTTCTTGACGGCGATTTGTCTTGTACTGCGATTTGTCTTATACTGCGATTTGTCTTGGACTGCGATTTGTCAGGACTGCAATTTGTCAGAACTGCGATTTGTCTTGGTGTGTGATTTGTCTATTGAGACTTGTCGTTTCTTCGTGTTACGTTTTACGGTTTTCTCTTGATTTAGTAAAATCCTGGGAAAGAATCTATTTCCCGGTTTAATCAAAGAGTAGTAAAATCCCGTGGAATCTGTAATCATGTCAACAATCACATCTTCCGTTGCTGATGACGTTCAAGCTGTATGATCTGATACTAGTCCTCCCATGCTGGATAGAACCGATTATGACTTTTGGGCTCAAAGAATCAGATTGTACTGCTTAGGAATTGAGAATGGAGTCAACATTCTTAAGTCAATTGATGAAGGTCCATTTAAGATTGGAACAACTAGAGACGTTCTCGAAACCGGAACTGATGGAAATGTTACGTTAGGATTGGATAGACCAAGAATGTATGATGAGCTTGATGATAAGGAAAATAAGAGATACGATGCAGACATCAGGGCTCCTAACATTATACTTCAAGGTCTACCTAAGGACATTTACAAGTTGATCAATCACAACACTAGAGCTAAGGCTGTTTGGGACAATGTCAAAATGCTTCTCTCTGGATCAGAACTAACCAAGGAAGACCGAGTCTCAGCTGTATGATGACTTTGAGAACTTTAAGATGAATCCAGGGGAAACTGTTACTAAATATTACGTGAGATTCTACAAGCTTGTGAATGACATGAGGAATATCAAAATGACTATGCCAAATATCCAGCTCAATTCAAAGTTTGTAAACAACATGAATCCCGAATGGCACAAATTTGTCACTGCAGTCAAGTTAAACAAAGGATTGAGGAACACAAATTACGAGCAATTGTATGCTTATTTGCTTCAGAATGAGAAACATGCTGTGTTTGAACGAATGATCTTGGAAAAGTTCAAAACCAATACTGGAGATGCAAGCTCTTCAAATGATTCAACTGCATTCTACAGTAATGTGAGAATTACTACCAAAGAATCACAAGTCATACCTACTGGAGATGGTAATCACAAACTCATTCCGGATCCAAGTTTTAAATCGTCAGATTCAGACACATTCATGGAACACCTTGTCAATCAACTGGCTCTTATGGTCAAGCAAAACTTGAACTTCACCCCTCACACCAACAATCATCTCATAACGGCTTCTAACCTTCACAATCATGCTACGGTTAAAGATGGAAGGGTAGTTGTGCAAAACGTGCAAGGAAGGCAGAATGATTATCTTCCACATAATGAGCAAGGAAATGTTGGAGTTGGTGCTGGTTATGGAAATGCTGGTATATGTGGAGGATATGTGGGTATTCAGAATCGTGGAAGGAACATGGCTCAGGGACAAGTAAAGCCAAGCAAGTGATACAAATGTGGTGGAGAAGGACACATAGCAAGGAACTGCACTCATCCAAAATGCCCACAAAATGCAGAGTACTTCAGGGATAAAATGCTACTGGTGCAAGCTCAAGATAGTGGAGCTGTGTTGAATGACAAAGAATTGCTATATCTTACTGAGGGAAATGCCAAAACGTATGATGCTAACGGGGATGAACAGCCAGTGCAGGGTGTGGGTCAGAACAATCCCAATGCATTTCAAGTTGCAGACTGTGATGCATTCGATTCAGATGTTGATGATGGACCAACTGCCCAGACCATCTTCATGGCAAGCATTTCACCAATGGTCTCTTCACCACAACAGGCCAGTCCCATCAAGGAATCGATCATATCAGAGGTATTAAAACTATACGATGAGGTTGATGCGCAAAAGATACATGACAAAGTACAATCAACTGAAATTATTGAAACAGATATTGAAAATATGGGTAATAGCAATGTTGTCCCATATGACCAATATGTGAAACAAGATGGAAGTGAAATTGTACCAAGTGAGGTATCTTCTGCAGTCAATGATGACTATATTTTTTATGAATACACTACATGTGCCCCTGATGATTCCATATCCTCTGAACTGAATGCCTATAAGGAACAAGTTGCCGTATACGAACAGCGTGCCAAGTTTGAATTAACCACCCGTGAGCAGGAGATGGATAACCAAATGCGTACACTTATCAGAAAAAGTAACTTTAGGGAAGAAATATTAAAACAAGAGTTAAATTCCTTACAAGAAAAGCTCAATAAAACTGTTAAGCAAAAGCAAGAACTTCAAGAAAATGTAAAAGTGCTTAAACAGGAGTTTATTGCTAAAGAATCAAAACTTTTAAATGACTTTTCTAACCTAAAAACTTTGAAAAACAAACTTGAAAACAAATTGTACATACAAGGGAACACTATTCAGACTGCTCACATGATCACTAAGCATAGAGTCTTAAGTGATAAGCATAGTATTCCCCTTGTGGAGGAACCCAATCCTGAGTATGGCAAAATAGCTAGAGCTGCTCAAAAAGTAGTCTATGATGGTAATGAGATTCTTAAGCCTAAACAAACACCATCATGTATAGGAAGCACTGAAGAGGATAGAAAATTAGAAGATGCCTCTAGGGAGAAATTGGCAAAGAAGTTAAATGATCCTTGGTGTATAAAGCATAATATAAAACTTAAGTCCCACGATTACACCAAGGAAAATAGGATTGCCTTGAACAGATTTAGGCCTCAAACTCAATTGACCCCTGAACAAGTGTTTTGGAAGAAAGATATTGATAAGATGAAAATCGATGTACTTGTGGAAAAGAATCCTCCCCTTAGGAAATTGCCCCCTGCTACTGTGTATCCTCAAATACACCAATAAATTTAGTGCCTAGAAATCTTCCCACGCAAAGCAAGACCTTAATCAGCTTATATGTATTGTACCAACTATTCGTTGACTTTAAGAAAACATGAAAAAAGAGAATCACACCCACAGGGATAACTGAAGGGGAAAGGGGCTTTGAGAAAACTAAAGAATGTTATTTAACTAAGGTCATGCCTTTCTTTAAAAAACTAAAAGAACAATTTGAGAGTCTCCAAAAGGGCATAGATACAGAGATTAAAGAAATGAAAAAGATGTTTAATGAAATGGAAATTGAGGTCAAAGATTATGAACGTGAGCTTAAAAGTAATGAAATTGAGAGAGAAAATCTGCATATCTTAAATGATAACTTGATTTCTAGATGTGTTGCTCAGGATGTGTTCTATACTGTTACAAATTATTCTATTACTGCTTCTCAATTTCATGAACTGTCTGTTGCTTTAAAAGTTTCCCATGATCGTATTATTGAGCTTGAGACCACAAATTCAAAAATGCATGAGAAAATAGAATAGGATGATCATGACAACTTGGTGTAACATTTTTCTAAATTAGAAGTTGAATATCTTGCTTTGCAATTAAAATATCAACATCTCAAAGAAAATGTTAAAACCTCGAATGTCAAGACATCCTCGGATGCTCCAGAGTTTGATGCAGTTTTTGAAATTAGGAAACGTGATAAACAGATTCGAGCTCATTGTAACACGATCAAACGATTGAAAACCCAAATCTCACAATTAAAGTGTGATAAGAATGATGTGACTGGCTCCCAAATGCCTCCTCCTTTAGATTCTCAGAATTCTCAGACTTTTCATCTTCAAAACATCATTAATGCATTACAACATGCAAATGAATGTTTTCTAGCAGAAAATGAAAATTTTAAGATACATTTCAAAGAGTTATATGAATCAATTAAAGTCACTCGTGACAAGAACAACGAATAGGTAACTTCTTTGTAAAATGAAATTGAGAATCTGAAGAGTCAGGTAAAAAGGAAAATGCCAATCACAAATTGTGAGACTACTGCACCAATGGTGCCTGCTTGTGCTAAATATGATGTGACTGTGAAGTACATTCCACCTCATCTTAGGAATAATGAACTTGCACTTCAAACATACTTTTCGTACCTTAAGGATAGTCTAGAATGTCTCCGTGAGATCGTTGAAGAGGATAAGATAGAGAAACCAAATGATAATGTGATTGGGCATGCATGCTTATATGCCAAACGATCTCAGGAACTATTAGAATGCTTAATAGCAACTTGTCCTAAATCTGGTACTAGGAAAGATAGTGTTGTTGTACCGTGTTCTATGCCTAAAGCCAAGCATGTGACCTTTGATCTGCCTCTTAGGATTTCAGATCCTAGCACTTCTAGACCAGGAATGCAGAAAGTAGCAAAACCAACTAATGTTCCCATCATTCCCTCTACATGAGTAATCAGTGACACTAAAGCAAGCGGGTCAAAGCCTCCAGGCAATACAAAGCAAGATAGGACCATGCAAGCTAAGAGTGATCAACGGAAGAAAGTAGAAGACCACCCTAGGAACAATAAGTTTGTGTTGAATAAGACGAATCGTGTTGATTCTAGTATTAGCTATAAGCGTACTGTAATTAATTCAAATTCTGCTACTATTTACAAAACATGTAATGAATGTTTGGTTTCTGGTATTAATCATGAATGTGTTGTAAATGATTTGAGTAATATTGGTAAATCTCCGGTAAAAAAATGCTAACATTAGTAAACAGGTGAAGGATGTCAGAAAACCAAGGTGGAAGAAGGTTAGAAAACATTGGAAACCAATAGGTATAAAATTTAGTAATATAGGTTATCAATGGATACCTACTGGCCGTAAATTCAATCTTAATGAGTTGTGCCCTAAATTATCTAGATCAATGCCCGTTAGGAAATGGATACCCACTGGTAGAGTGATACCTTTAAGAAGTGAACACACTTTGAATAGATCTAATGTCACTACGAGTTCTGCATCTGCATCTAATGATATCATTGATTCTACTTCTAATGTGGGTGTTCCAATATTGTTTACTAACCAAATGGATCCCATTCTTGCATGGGGATCCAAATTATCCAGTCATCCATACTTGTCTGTGTTCAACTGCAGGTCGCACAAATGGTTCTGTGGTATTTGGACTCAGGCTGTTCCAAGCATATGACTGGAGATCGCTCGCGGCTCATGAACTTCGTGAGTAAATTTATCGGGACTGTTAGATTTGGGAACGACCACTTTGGAGCAATTTTGGGATACGAAGATTATGTTGTTGGTGACAGTGTAATTTCCAGGGTATATTATGTTGAAGGTCTTGGTCATAATTTGTTCTCTGTTGGGCAATTCTGTGATTCTGACCTAGAAGTAGCCTTTAGAAAACATACTTGCTTCGTTAGAGAATTAGATGGTGTTGAACTTTTAAAGGTAACACGTGGAACTAATTTGTACACCATCTCTATCGAAGACATAATGAGGTCTTCTCCAATCTGCTTGTTATCAAAGGCTTCGAAAACAAAGTCATGGTTATGGCATCGCCGTCTTAATCACTTGAACTTCGGCACGATAAATGATCTTTCTAGAAAGGACCTCGTAAGAGGCTTGCCCAGATTAAAGTATGAAAAGGATCATCTTTGTTCAGTATGCCAATTGGGAAAAAGCAAGAAATATGCCCATAAACCCAAACCTGCAAACTCAGTTATGGAAGTTCTTCATACTCTTCATATGGACTTATGCGGACCCATGAGAGTGCAAACGATAAACAGGAAGAAATATGTGTTAGTCGTTGTTTATGACTACTCTATGTTTACTTTGGTTAAGTTTTTTAGGGCAAAGGATGAAACTCCAGATGTCATCATCAAACTTATCAAACAGCTGCAGGTTCGACTTAATAAAATTTTCAGAATTATCCGAACGGACAATGGAACTGAGTTTGTTAACAAAGAACTAATTCAGTTTTATGAAAGCATTGGAATCAGCCATCAAAGAAGTGTTCCACGTACTCCCCAACAGAACGGTGTAGTTGAAAGACGAAATCGGACTCTTGTGGAAGCTGCAAGAACTATGCTAATCTTCTCAAAGGTTCCAATGTTTCTCTGGGCTGAAGCCATTGCCACTGCTTGCTATACCCAAAACCGTTCACTTATCCACAACACTCATGGAAAAACTCCATACGAACTCGTCCACAACCGAAAACCAGATCTTTCTTTCCTTCGTGTGTTCGGTGCTTTATGCTATCCAACGAATGATGGTTAAGATTTAGGTAAATTAAGAACTAAGGCGGACATTGGAGTTTTTGTGGGTTATGCACCAAACCGGAAGGGTTACCGAATCTACAACAAAAGAACCTGAGATATCATGGAAACTATTCACGTCACATTCGATGAGTTGTCTGAGCAACTGGCTCCTGGAAAATCCAGTTATAGACCCGCATCTCAACATTTATCTAGTAGTCCTATCAGTTCTTCTCTTGTACAGAATCCCTCACCTGCAGTTCCATATGTACCTCTTTCTGAAGAAGATTTGAAGAAATTGTTTGATCCAATGTTTGATGAATACTATGAACCTCTTGTCAATGATCATTCTACACCATCAATAGTGGCGGCTCCTAATCCATTCAACACAAATAATCCATCTATTTATGTGTCACTATCTCAAGAAGCGCCTACTGTAGATCACTCATCATCATCCTCAAATCCTCAATCTTCAAGTGTACATCATGGTAATGTTACTGCCTACTCTGACAGAGAAAAACCTTTTGCCACTCCTGAAGATGAACCATTTGAAAATATATTTTCCCCTGAACCAACTCCATAACCATCTTCATCAGGGGATTCAGACTCTGCTACATCAGTTCCTCAAAAACAACCACATGAGCACCTTAGAAAATGGACACATGATCATCCATTGGACAACATCATTGGGAATCCTTCTCGTCCAGTATCCACTCGTAAACAACTTGCAACTAATGCCTTGTGGTGCTTCTTCAATTATGTATTATCTAAGATCGAACCTAAAGATGTTAAAATAGCAATGTCTGAAGACTGTTGGTTCAATGCAATGCAAGAGAAAATACATGCGTTCGATCGTCTAGATGTATGGGAATTAGTACCTGCTCCTGACTGTGCTATGATCATCGCTCTCAAATGGATCTTCAAAGTAAAACTTGATGAGCATGGTGATGTACTAACGAACAAGGCTAGACTAGTTGCAAAAGGATATCGTCAAGAGGAGGGTATTGACTTTGAGAAATCATTTGCTCCAGTTGCATGTATCGAGGCAATCAGAATCTTCTTGGCTAATGCTGCTAGCAAGAACATGGTGGTTTATCAGATGGATGTGAAGACTACCATTCTTAATGGAGAGCTGAAAGAAATCGTATATGTCAGTCAGCCTGAAGGTTTTGTGGATCCAGAACATCCTACCCATGTCTATCGCTTAAAGAAGGCTCTTTATGGCTTAAAACAAGCTCCAAGGGCATGGTATGATACACTGTCAAAGTTTCTCTTGACTAACGGATTCAGCAAAGGAGCAGTTGATCCCACATTGTTCATCAAAAAGTAAGGCAAACACTTAATTCATGTTCAAATCTATGTTGATGATATTATTTTTGCCTCGGCCGACCCTAATGAATGTGACCGTTTTTCAAAAGAGATGGGCTCCAAATTTTAAATGTCAATGATGGGACAAATGTCATTTTTCTTGGGATTAAAAATTTCACAAAGTCTCGGAGGCATTTTTATTAATCAATCTAAATATGCAAATTAAATTTTAAAGAAATTTGGATTTGACTCTTGTGACCCTGTTGACACTCCCATGGTGGAGCGCACAAAACTGGATGAGGACCATTTAGGGATTATGGTTGATCAAACTAAATATCGTAGTATGATTGGATCCCTGATGTACCTCACAGCCAGTAGACCTGATATTCTGTTCGATGTATGCATGTATGATAGATACCAGGCTAAGCCTACCAAAAAGCACCTTGAAGCGGTTAAACGGGTCTTTCGGTATCTCTAAGGAACCATTAACATGGGACTTTGGTTCCTGAAGGACACCGCTATGTCACTAACAGCCTATGCAGATGTTGACTATGCAGGACGTCAAGATACACGTCGAAGTACGTCAGGAGGTGCTCAATTTTTGGGTGATAAGCTTGTGAGTTGGTCTTCAAAGTAACAAATGAGTACTTCGATATCCTTAACAGAGGCTGAATACATAGCCATGTCATCTTGTTGTGCTCAAATCTTATGGATGAGATCCCAAT
Organism: Chrysanthemum makinoi; assembly: GCA_910596185.1. Lineage (NCBI taxonomy): Eukaryota > Viridiplantae > Streptophyta > Magnoliopsida > Asterales > Asteraceae > Chrysanthemum > Chrysanthemum makinoi. Next base: position 285,240,361 of record OU343220.1, on the reverse strand, counting down.
TATCTGACTATGGCTTTGTATTCAATAAAATCCCTTTGTATTGTGATAACAAAAGTGTAATTGCTCTCTGCTGCAACAATGTTCAATACTCAAGAGCGAAGCACATTGACATTCGACATCACTTCATCAGGGAACAAGTTGAAAAAGGTTTGGTTGAACTCTACTTCGTGAGAACTGAATATCAGTTAGCAGACATCTTTACCAAAGCTCTTCCTAGAGAACGGTTTGAGTTCATTCTTCCACGACCTGGCCTGAAAAGCCTTCAACCAAAAACACCCAAACGTCTTCAGGAGGAAGACGAGGAGTAAAGGTGTTTGTCTCTATCTATTTCTTGTACATTACTTATCAAAAAGCAAAATACAAAATTATAAAACACACAAAAAGAAAATAGAAAAATATAAAATTTCAAAATCCATAAAAATTAGAAAACCTTTGAAAAAGCCAAAAAATATTATTTTTCACATCAATTTTCAGTTCTTCGATAACATCTACGGACTTTGATTTGTCACTCAAAGAATGGCACGGGTCTTTAGATGCAGTTCGAATGTACATAAACTTTTTGTTTAAAAAAAAAGAGAAGAAGATGGAGAAAAATGATGGTTTATTGTCACTTCAGGCAGTAACCAGTTTTTAAAGAAAGAACAGAGCTATGCTTCTTCCAATTTTAAAACCTCTCGCTCTGATTCTAAAAACAAATGTTTGTCGCCAAAAAGACAAATGTATCCATCACAAATATTTTTCATAAATATTTTCCTTCTAAATATTCTTCTGAAAAATATTTGTCATCCAATGAAAATAAAATTGCTTTGAAAATAACTCGGACTCTATTTTTTTTGAAAATCATCTGGACTTATCATTTGTCAAAATCTCTAACACTCAATCAACAACTTATGTCACTGATTGAGGGGGAGAATGATTTCAATCAAATCAAAATGTTATTTTTCAAACAATTGGCACGTAAACAAGCAAGGTCTAAACTTTGGATAATCAAAAAGAAATTTGTTTTGTACAATTGGATCCAGACCTTGGCTAATGTTATGTTTTCATAAAATACTTAAGCATGTTTGAACAATGGAGTTTAAAGTCTCAAAATCTTATCTTTATCAGTTAAAATGTTTTTCATAAGCAAGTCACAATTCTCCTAAAAATAATTTAAATCAATTGAGATCACAAATCTCAAAGGGTTTGAAAATTGTGATCGGGGGAGAATTTGTGATTTAAATTGGATATAAACTGATAATTCGATAAGTGGTTTTAGAAACTATAACAGCAAGCACTCCCTACATGTGCCAAACGATTTCAAATTTTCCATGCACATGTTAAGGGGGAGCGTCTATCTTAAACCAAAAAGGATTGAAACATGATTGATTTATCTCAAAGTGCAGGTTCCCTCTAATATGTGCAAATCACTTTCAAATCTCGATGCACAAATTGAGGGGGAGCAATCATAAGAAAACCTCATCCTTCCCAAAATTGTTTTATCCAAAGTATTTAAAATACTAGATCTGAGCGGGAAGTGATAATGATCATTTTAGAAAATGTTAATCAAAGATTGGATCTTTCACTCTCAATCTAAGGGTTCAAATGTACTTGATAACATCAAATAGTCCTGATTATTAAGTGTCAATTTCCCCCATTAATGCTTGTTATTTATATCATTTATATGGATTTACGCTTGTTTTCCATTGTTTTATACTTTCAGGTAAATTGCGAGCATTGGAGCTAATGAGACGCGGAAATGGAAACTTTACTAAGGATTTATCACAGTATGCTTATTTTGAAGAGGTTACGGCGTAACTCGTCTCTCACATTATGTCGTAACTATTGCGTGACCCTGAAGTCCAACTCATCAAGAGGTTACGGCGTAACTCCTTCCTAAGATTACGACGTAACTCCATTAGGTCAAAAGAGGTTCCACGCCGCTGATACTTACGCCGTAACTAATGCATCATTTATGACGTAACCAGGATTATTGAAGACTACGGCGTAACCACTTATAAGGTTACGCCGTAACTAGCGGATCTAGTGCATTTACGGAGGTTGCGGCGTAACTCATCTTTTGGTTAAGCCGTAACTCTGACCTGGCCTATAAATACCCCACGAATTCCAGAATTTCTATTCATTCCATTCCACACACAATACTATGAGAACGTTGGAAAAAGCTCTAGGGAGGTCTAGGGAAGCATACGGAGCTGTTTCCAAGGGAGAAGTCACACCATTACGATAAGCTTTAGCGTTTATTATTTCTTTTACTTTCAATTCATGTATTTCGTACCTTGGAATATTGAATTGATGTGCATGATTAATATGAGCGGCTAAGCACCCTTTGGTGCTAGCCTAGTTATGATTCCTTAATTGTTTTGTTTACGTTTACCTTTACTTCCGTACAATTATTTCTAAGTGTATGCATGCATAGTTCTTTGGTAGTCACCCCTAGTTCGGTAGTTTTGAATGGCGGTAGAGGCCAATTGCCTAGGAGATATGACCAACTGACCCTAGGTGAGCGGACTAAGACGGGAAGGGTAAGATATGACCAACTGACGACCCTTTCTACTTGTGCGATTTGACCAACTGATCACCTATCGTTTGGATGAACTTAAGAATTGGGGGGTGTAGTGTCTAAGTTCCTAACGGCCGGGCACTCACTATTTAGAATCTAGCATGTAGCTGTACTTAATGACTTGGCTTAGGGGACCAGGAATAACAGGACTTATGACGGTGCGCTGATTTCTCTGTGGTGGCATCTTTGCTGATAGGTTAGGGCGAATTGACCAAATGTTGTCCTCTCGAATTTGACCCCACCTGAAGTAATTGGAAGTATGTAGACGTAGACATAACTAGTTATGAGGATTGACTAGGTTAGCACCACTATTCCTTTATTGATTTCCTTTCTACCATTTAATTTCTTTTATATTCTGCATTCGTAGTTTAATTAATTAAAACCATATAAAACCATTTATATTCTGTGACAATTAGACTTAGTAATTATCCGACACACATAACTCTTGGGACGACCTCGGCTTTACCATTTACTACACTACACACGACCGGGTACACTGCCCGTTAGTGCATTAGGGTAGACCTTAGGTATAGCGAGACACTATAAATATTAAGACCTGGTCAGTAAAACCTGCATCAGTACTCTTTCCTCCATGTGCTAAAATAATTTCTAATACTTGAAGCACATGTTGAGGGGGAGGTTTTCTAAAATATCAAAATAATTAAAGGTACAAAATACTTTGATTTTATATCACATGTACCTTGATTGATTTTCAAATGGTTTTCAAGTGGTTTCAAGGCGGAGAGAACGATATCGAAAAGACCGACCAATATATTTTATGCATGGAGATATAAGGATGGTTAGGTTAAGTATTCGTTCCCACGATCCCGCCAGAGCCGGAGGGGTCTACCCAGGGACAATCCACTTGATAGTGTAGAAGTCCTTAGGTATGATGAAAAAAGGAGAAAAGTGAGAATATGGGAAGAGTGCCGACTGAGACAGAGCTAGGACAGGAACAAACCCAACAAGGTTCTAGTTATGAAGTCTCGGTAAGCACTTAAGGGTTTGAAGAATGAAAAAGAAATGAAATGAGAAAAGGGTGAAAAGAAATAGCCCTCCAATAATTCAACCTTAGGGCAGAAACCGGGTTCAATACATATGCTACTGGTGATTACTAAGGTAACACTGGTATTGAAGACAAGACGTCATGGACCCAGTGGCGCACTGCACTAAACTTCCCAAGCTACACAAGTTCCTCTTAAAAGGGCTTGTTTCATTCTCATGGGGAACCTACATAATCTATCGACTTTCTCTTAGAGGTTGTTGATATTGAAGAAGGAGACCCTCTCCCTAGTCTCCGGCATAGGAAACCAAAATGCACAATTGAGTCTAGAGCCAAGAGATCATCAATAAATCTCATTAGGACACACTATTCTTGAAGACTTGTTGTTTCACACAATGTGGAAAGTAAGAATATATTTTTAAGAGTCCTACGCATTATCCTTGTGGTATTGCCAGAACATCCAATTGATATGTTAAATATTCACGATGAAGATGGAAATCCCTCTAGAGCCAACATCAAACAAGCTCTTGGTGGGTGACTTGTGAGATCTTTCATAAGATCAAGCTGGTGACAACTGGATAGAAATGATTGGGCGATTCAATCTTGAATCAACCTTGGTCCAGGTAATGGATTGACGGATACCTTTGAAAAACCGGTCGTTGTGCTTAAAAATTCTTTTTTGTAAGCACATCGACTGTGTACTAATGTTTCAAAATCAAAATTAAAAGGGTATTTATGATTGATAGTTGATTTTCCAATAAAACCTTCATTGTATTGGAAAACCCTTTATATTAAGCAATACACGATTGTTTTTCAAATCATTTTTCATCAATCAGTGAATCTCAATTCGCTGGTTCACTCACTCCGTGTTGTCTTCTTTGAGACGTTCCGGTTTGAGAACGGATAGAGCAGCTGCGAAACCCTGTCAAGGAGATTCTTCGGATATCTACCTGATCACAGGAAGTACTTGTACTGATCAACGGGGAACCGTGGGCCATGTACCTTAATTCAACGAAAGTGATCAAAGACACTTTCGTGATCTTTATTGCTAACTGTTGTATGTAGGAACACCCGACGGTTGCAGCTGATCAGAATTGAGGAGTCAATCCATAGCCGCATGCTCACACATCACTTTCACATCTAAAGAAATCATGATAAGTGCATATCTTCATCAACTGGTTTGATATTTTCAGTCCATGCTTCCGCTACGTTCTTTGAAAATATTATGAATCAACAAAAGCTTCCGCTATTCTGATGAGAAGATATCATGATCCAAAATGTGAGCATGTTGGTTCGAATGTCACAACTTCACACAATGGCAATACAACAACAAAGGATAAGTCAGAGATTTGCTGTGACTGATGATATCAATAATGGCTCAAAACTCATCATCACGTAGATCAGTAAATGACCTCCACTTGGAATAACAAAACATGCGGAACATGAAGAATCAAAGACTACGGGCTACAGAGCAAAGTACTTAATCAAGAATCCAAGAATATCCAAAAATGTAATATCTGTTTGTAATCATTGTAATTTGAGGTGACCTCCCTTAGGGGGCGATTGTTAGGATTTAGAAAATCCGGTAGTTAAAGAGTCGGTCACCTCATGTATATGTAATCATCAGAAAGCTCATAGTCTTAGTATTTTAGTGTTAGTAAGTAGGTTGTTAAGTAACACCATAGAGGACGGACGGGTCTTTATCCACTGTATGCTTGATCCACAGCCCGTAGGAGGCGTGTCTTGTAAGAAACTATAAATACTCTTTGCCTAGCAAGGCAAAGGGTTGGAGCTTTCAATATCATTTTTCTTTGTCTCACTAAAGTTCCCTAAAATCTTCCACTTTCTCTCTCTAGAACTACAAACTATACGCCCCATATATTAATATGTTTATGTGTTTATGAAAACCAATATGTTACACTCATGCTCTGATTCTATAAACAAAAGTTCATAAGGAAAGTTTGTCGCCAAAAAGACAAATGTTTCCTCACAAATATTTTTCCATCTAAATATTCTTCTGAAAAATATTTGTCGTCTAATGAAAACTAAGTTGCTTTAAAAATAACCTGGACTAATCATTTGTCAAAATCTTTATCTCTCAATCAACAACTTTGGTCATTGATTGAGGGGGAGAATGATTTCAAACAAATCAAAAGGATTATTTTTCAAACAATTGGCACGAAAATGAGCAAGGTCTACCTTTGGAAAATCAAAAAGAACAATTTTTGTAAAATTGGATCCAAACCAAGGCTAATGTTATGTTTTCATAAGATACCTACGCATGTTTTATCATTGGAGTTTAAAGTCTCAAAATCTGATCCTTATCAGTTAAATGTTTTAAAAGCACGTAACACTTTCTCCTAAAAAAAAGAAAAAAAAAAACTTTCAAAAATAATTTGAATCTATTGAGATCACAAATCTCAAAGGGTTTGAAAATTGTGATCGGGGGAGAATTTGTGATTTATATTGTTTTTAAATTGATAATTCGATAAGTGGTTTTAGAAATATAATATCAAGCTCTCCTCCCTACATGTGCCAAACGATTTCAAATTTTCCATGCACATGTTAAGGGGGAGCATTTATCTTAAACTAAGAAGGATTAAAACGTGATTGATTTGTCTCAAAGTGCAGGTTCCCTCTAATATGTACAAAACTCTTTCGAATATCGATGCACATATTGAGGGGGAGCAATCATAAGAAAACCACATCCTTCCCAAAATGTTTTATCCAAAGTATTTAAAATACTAGATTTGATCGGGGAAGTGATGATGATCATTTTAGAAAATGTTAATCAAGAATTGGAATTCTCATTCTCAATCTAAGATTTCAAAGAACTCTTGCCTCCATGTGCTAAACAATTACAAAATCAGATGCACATGTTGAGGGGGAGCATTTCTAAAATATCAAAAACAATTAAGGTACAAAATACTTTGATTTTATATCTCAAGTACCTTGATTGATTTTCAAATAGTTTTCAATTGGTTTCGAGGCGGAATGTACAATACCAAAAGACCGACCAATTTATTTTATGCATGGAGATATAAGGATGGTTAGGTTAGGTATTCGTTCCCACGATCCCGCCAGAGCCAGAGGGATCTACCCAGGGACAATCCACTAGATAGTGTAGAAGTCCTTAGGTATGATGATAAAAAGGAGAAAAATGAGAATATGAGAAGAGTTCGGACTGAGACAGAGCTAGTACTGGAATGAACCCAACAAGGTTCTAGTAATGAAGTCTCGGTAAGCACTGAAGGGGTTGAAGAATGAAAAAGAATTGAATGAGAAAAGGGTGATAGGAAATAGCCCTCCATTAATTCAACCTTAGGGCAGAAACCGGGTTCAATTCATATGCTACTAGTGGTTACTAAGGTAACGCTGGTATTGAAGACAAGACGTCATGGACCCAGTGACGCACTGCACTAAACTTCCCATGCTACTCAAGTTCCTCTTAAAAGGGCTTGTTTCATTCTCACGGGGAACCTACATAAGCTATCGACTTTCTCTTAGAGATTGTTGATATTGAAGAAGGAGACCCTCTCTCTAGTCTCCGGCATAGGAAACCAAATATGCACCATTGAGTCTAGAGCCAAGAGATCATCAATAAATCTCATTAGGACACAATTAATGAAGACTCAAAGTTTCACACAATGTGGAATGTGAGAATATATTTTGAGAGTCCTACGCATTATCCTTGTGGTATTGCCAGAACATCCGAGTGATATGTAAAATTATTCACAATGAAGATGGAAATCCTTCTAGAGCTAACATCTAGCAAGCTCTTGGTGGGTGACATGTAAGATCTTTCCAAAAGATCAAACTTGTGACAACTGGATAGAAACGATGGGGCGATTCACTCTTGAATCAACCTTGGTCCAGGAAATGGATTGATGGATACCTTTAAAAAAATCGGTCGTTGTGCTCAACAATTCTTTTATCTTGCACATCGACTGTGTATTAATTTTTCAAAAAACAAAAAAAGGGTATTTATGATTGATAATTGATTTTCCATAAAACATTCGTTGTATTGCAAAACAATTTCCTTTAAGCAAGACACGATTGTTTTTTAAATCATTTTTCATCAATCAGTGAATCTCAATTCGCTGGTTCACTCACTCCGTGCTGTCTTCTTTGAGACGTTCCTGTTTGAGAACGGCTTGATTAGCTGCGAAACCCTGTCAAGGAGGTTCTTCGGAATTCTACCTGATCACAGGCAGTACTTATACTGATCAACGGGGAACCGTGGTTCTTGCAACCCCATTTAACGAAAGTGATCAAAGACACTTTCATACACTTTATTGCTAATTGTTGTTTGCAGGGACACCCGACGGTTGCAGCTAATCAGAATTGAGGAGTCAATCCATAACCGCATGCTCACACATCACATTCACTTCTAAAGAAATCATGATAAGTGCAAATCTTCATCAACTGGCCCTGATATTTTCAATCTATGCCCCTGCTACGCTGCTGAAAATATCATGAATCAACAAAGCTTCCGCTACTCTGATGAGAAGATCTCATGATCCAAAATGTGAGCATGTTGGTCCAAAAGTCACAACTTCACATTATGGCGATACAACAAAGGATGAGTCAGAGATTTATTGTAGTTGATGATCTCAAAGCAGGCTCAATAACTCACCATCACGTGGATTAGTTTATGACCTCCATTTGAATAACAAAACATGTGAAACATGAAGAATCACAGACTACGAACTACTGAGCAATGAACTTGATCAAGAATCCAAGAACACCAAAATGTAATATCTGTCTGTAATTGAGGTGACCTCCCTTAGGGGGAGATTGTTAGGATTTATAAAATCCGGTAGTTAAAGATTCGGTCACCTCAAATATATGTATTCGTTAGAAAGCTCGTAGTCGTAGTCAGTTAGTGATAGTTAGTAGTTTGTTATGTAACACCGTGGAGGACGGACAGGTCTTTACCCACTGTATGCCTGATCCACAACCCGAAGGAGGGCGTCCCATGCATGTAACTATAAATACCATTTTCCTAGCAAGGCAAAGGGTTGGAGCTTTCATAATACATTTTTATTTGTCTCACTAAAGTTCCCAACTCTCTTCCACTTTCTCTCTCTAAAACTCATTCTAATCGACCCATATTATTGTATGAATGTGTGTTTGTGAAAACTAATATGTAACAATCTTCATGGGTTGTTGTCTAACTTCTTGGTTCTCCAAGAAACAAATGGCTCTTGCTATCTCCACGACCGAAGCCGAATATGTAAGCGCCGGAAAGACATGTCAACAAGCACTATGGATGAAACAAGATCTAATCGACTACGACATCCATCTCGAAGACATCCCTATTACGTGTGACAACAAAGGTGCAATTGACTTGAACAAGAACCCCGTTCAATATTCTCGTACTAAACACATCGAAATACATCATCACTTCCTTCACAACAACGTTCAAAAAGGAAACATTTCTATTGAGAAAGTTACTTACCATGACAAAATCACCGACATCCTAACCAAACCTCTCAAACGAGAATCTTTCAATTATCTCCGTCTAGATCTAGGAATGATGGAACACATTCCATAAGTCTCGTCTTATGACTACTCAAATATTTCACTGGAAATATTATTAAAGTGATCCATTTAGTCTCGTCTTATGACTATTTGAATATTTATTTGGAAATATTAAGGTCATCTCAATTCCTCTAGTCTCGTTAGTCAAATTCTATCTCGTAAGAGAATTTATTATGTATAAATTCTTTCATTGTGTCAAAAAGTATCACCAAATAAGCGAGACTTATTCGTCAAAAATCAAAATGAGACAAAATTTTGTCTCAGCAGGTCACGACACAACTAAATTTAGTGGTACCGTGTCCTGACAAATCTGTTTTTCTTCTTTCTCTCTTCACTTTTAACATATCCAAACCAAACACAACTTCTGCAAGTGCTGTCAAACAGAACACCATAACCAAAAACCTCAATTCCACTTATTTTTAATCAATTCAAGGCATTGGATTTAAAGATTATCAACCACTACACTTTTCCTAACATTGATTGTAAGTTAATTAACTCTTATTTTCTTTAATTTTGGTCTAGGGTTTGTTCATGCATATAAAATTGAATTGGGGCTTTTCAATTTTGATTGATTTCTTATAGAATTAGGACTAGTATTAGACAATGTATAACTATCATGATTCCCTAAACTTAGAATTTGCATAAACCATTTATTTTAGGTCCGAATTTTGTATCAAAAATTCACAAAAGATCAATTATTTTTAGTGTAATCATGTCTAGTATACTTGCAATTAGATTACGAGTGATTAACTCTCAAGCTTCTCAATTTTGAAAATTATGGTACCAAAATTTGTTGAACTAGCCAAACACCCCCCAATTCCATTGTTTTTCGAAACATTCACATAACTAGGATCATGAAACATTTTTCGTGCATTGTTGATACAAGCTAAAAACGTTTTCTCATGCATACATGATCTCACGAATATTGGTCGAATTACATAACTAATATGTATTTTTCGATACATTCGAATGATAAATAGCAAATTCAGAGTATTGGGTAATCTCATTGTTCTCATTTTAGAGTCGAGATTACCGCACCTTCACACCGTATGCATATAGGCATACACTAGAAATATGTTTGTCAAATATACAAAAGTGAACATATATATACTTATTTATTTTTGTAGGTAACAATGCCTCAAAATGATTATCAAGACATAAAATCCTACATCCCTCTCTTAATCGATGATCCAAACATTCCTCTAGAAATTAATGCTCATCTTCAAAGGTTCCAAAATCGTTACATACTCAAAGGTTGTGTATTCGATGCTAACTTTTTTCCGTTGAATGGTATCAATGTATGCTTTCCAACAATTGCTTTTGATTGTTTATACAAAATAAATGATCAAATTTATCCTCGGTTCGTCCTTGAATTCTATATTCGTGTGCGTACCTTCAATGATCTTGAAGGAAATGTCTATCTTGACTTTTGGATCCAAAATGAGAACATCATTTGGCCGTCTTCGAGTTTGGAGACATCCTTGGTGTTCCTTCCCATGGTCAATTTGCTTACACAAAAGACCATTCCTTAAAGTCTCTTTTCTTTAATCTTGAAAACCAAGGTCCGTATCTAACCGAAATCCCCGATGTATAAACCATCAAACAACATTTCCAAACCCCTTTTCTCTCCCACACGTACCAAAAACGTGATGGTTACATTGTCTATCTCGATCCAAACAAGATCTAACTCAAAGAAATTCTTCCCGATCTTAAAAATTGAGACTACGAGAGAATGTATTGTCTCTCGCGGGCAACCGGGATCATGTTCCGGCAAGTCTTGACCACATGCTATATTGTCTTAGCACCGAAACCCCATACAATCTTGCATACTACATGGCAAAATGCATTGTCAACATTCATGGTCGGTCCAATAAGCTCATGCCATACGGTATGTTGCTTACTTATCTCTTTCGTTGGGTAATGGCCAATTATCCACATCTCCAAAATGTTGATTACTATCTTGTCCAACCTATAATGAAACCTCTTGGTGGATCACAACATCGCACAAAGCAACGTAAAGGCAAAGGGTCTAAACGTGGTCGTAAATCCACTTCCGATGCTACTTCATCCTCCTACCATCTTGGATCGTCATCACAACTCGATGACGATGATGATGATGATGTCGAAATGCATGATGAAGGAACATCTCGTGCTCATACTCTGTCTCCCGACACTTTCGTTCGTAATCTTGATACATCATCTTTCACTCAAATAGTCGACCTTCCATTCAATCACACCAATCTAACTTCCGTAATGCGAAGGAAAACGGCGATGTATAATCGACAATATCAATGCACGAGCGAATGATAAGAGGATTCAAGTTAATCGGAAAGGCTATCAAGGGGCTTGGAAAGGCAATAAAGAAGGGGTTTGACAAGTGAGGTCGAGGGTCATAAACAACATTAAACTATTTATTAAGAAGTATTATTACTTTACATTATTGGCTATAGCCTCATGACAATTGCAACTTGGTTGCACTAACTCTAGCATGGGTAGATTTGGGTGTGTCCTTTAATTTTACCACCTAATGAAGTTTTTCTTATCAAGCTTAGTTCTTGATTATAATTTAGCTTCTTTACATTTTTTTTCATGCATACTCATACTTGCATGCTTAATAGTAGCCTAAGATTTAGATAATCACATATTTTGTTTAGCACTAGATGTAGCTAAAGTACATAAAATATTGTGATTATTCTTTAGTAACTTGAGGCAATAGGATTTGTTGCAAATAGTGCCCCTAGAATTACCCATTTAGGCAGCCTAAACCTGCAGGAATGGTAAAAACACTTCAAGCAGATCACGACACCACTAAATGTGCCACGACACCACTAAATTTAGGGTGCCTTTGGTTTGTCGTTATAAACCATAATGGTTATGGGTGTTGGTATAGAATGGAATGATAATAGACGGTATGAAGACACCACCCACACACATAATATATGAGGAAACCTTCATATTTGAGTATCCTCATTCTATTGTGATGGGCCCCATAACCAACCAAACAACATTAATGACTTTCAAAGTCATAGACCAATACCCATACACCCCAACCAAACAGGCCCTTAGTGGTACCGTGGGTGATTTAGTGGTACCGTCCCCTGGAAAACCATTTTTTACTATTTACTTTCACTTTTTGACCATTTTCCTTTAGATTCTGCCAACATTAGTTGATTCCAACACTCATCAATTTCCTAAACTCATCCCACTCTATTATCCTTAGCAACCTACAAACCTTGCATGCGTTTGATTTGGCTATTTAAGCACTTCCAATGCATTCACCCTTATCACCTCTTCAATCATCCATCACACACCAACCATGTCTTCCAACATTGCAACCACCTCTCACAAAGCAAAGAAACCTAAACTTAACATCAAACCACCAAAAGATATCCCTTTCATTGATCTCACTTTGGACGAGGATGAAGAGATGTATACACCACCTTCCATCAACTCAACTTACTCTACGTTCACACCTAATGCTCCTTCAAAAAACAATCTCCACTAGAGCACCTTCATCCTCTTCATCATCAACTAGGACAACCACACCCTTACCACCACCTAGTCCACTTCAACCTTTGGCATTGACATTCACATTATCACCAACAAATCCGTTTGAGTTTGCTTACACCACAACATCATCCTCCATCTTTCCATTACCACAACCACTCATGGGTTACCCCATTCTTTGAACCACATAGCCAAAGTTCTCCATGTTTTCATCACAATAGAAATATCATCTTCAACCTTATGGATGAATTGAACTTCATGTTCTCCTACCTTGAACACCTCTTAACACCACCATAAAGGCCCATCATACCACCTCCTCCACCAAACAATAGCCCAACCAACTAAACATTCTTATATTTAGTTTTCAAGAATAAACATCTAGGATATCTTTTATGTTTGAAGCAAATCTTAGGGCCTCTCAATTCATTAAACATCATTATGTGCTTCTTGTAGTTTTCTCTTTATTGTCTTTATCTTGTACCCACACATTAAGTGTGACATCTTGCTTAATCTATGAATGAATGTTTTCTATTATATGGTTGGATTGTTTCTTTTAAGGATACTTAGCCTCTTTGTTTGTGGTTGGATATTTGTCTAAGTCGCTACATGTTAGATATGGTATTTGTGTCATCTAACTTTGTTTTGTAGCAACAACTATTGCTTGATTCCTTGGTGCCCTCCAAGCGAGGGGGTATACATCAAGGGAGAGCCTTAATGTCGTTTCGACATTCTTTTTGCTTCGACAAAAAAGGGGGAGAAGTGGGATATAAACTCAAATTAAAAACTTGTTACAAATAATTTTCACCTAAAATGGTTTTATGTTTTATCATCATAAAAAAAGGAGAGATTGTTGATGCAAATAATGTCTAAAAATGTTATTGCTATCTTTCGAGATCTCTACGTTGTGATGATAACACAATGTAAAAACACGTTACGTCAAAGTTAACTTAAACAAAATTTTAATCGAAATATCCCGTTTCTACATACATCACTCTAGGTAAGAACAAACAAATTTACAACTTGACAAATGATCAAAGAGTGAATTTGTGTTTCAAGCTTCACATTTTTAATAGGACAAAATATTTTTTCAAAAATACATTTTACAAATTATTTTTGAATATTAAAGAAATGTTTTAATTCAAAAAATAAGTTTAAAAATCCCAACAACTACCCCCCCCCCCAAACAGCTCCTAACTTCCCCAAATAAACTTACACCACTAAAAACAAAAAGAGAAGCGTTTTTGTCTGGGAGTTTACCACGGTACCACTAAATTTAGTGGTATCGTCTGGTATTTAGTGGTACCGTGCACTGTAACGGTCAAAAATTTTGTCCCTATAAATACCAGCCCACTTCACAGTTTTTGGGCATCCTTTTTTCACACAAAAATTTTTAAGTTTAAATCTCCTAACACATACACTCTGTTGATCATTTAGATAGTTTTTTTGTTTTTGTTTTAGAGGAGCGTTATAGATAGTACCAATCTCACTCACGATCTACCAGATCCTTGCTAATCACACAAACTACTAGATCATCACGATCTAGACTTGATCAACATACTAACTCACAAACAATAAGAGATCTTCAATATCTCGACAAGATCACAATCATCCACACAAGTTATCTAAACAAGACTCAAGACTACTTGATGTATATCAAGATACAACAAGTGTGTAACAAATGTTACAAGTGCACACTACTATGACTACAACACTAAGTATCTTCTTGATACAATGTGTTCTTCTCTTTCACTAGGAAAGGAATGAAGGTGGTCACTTTTTGAGTTTAGTACTCGACATTTAGCTTAGTGTTAAAAATTATGATAAGCGACATTTTACGGTTTTCTCCGCCTTAAGGGAGTTTGTTGACATAGTGCTTAGAACTCTCGAGTTGGGTACTCGGGGAGTGGAGTAGGGCAAAGAAGAGATTCGTGACCGAACCACTATAAATCTCGTTGTCTCGGGTTGATCTTTCCATCTCTTACTCTTTACTTTCATTACTTACTTTCTATTGTTGTAGTGTATTTATTATAGTCTTATTAAGTAAGATTCATATTGTTGTGGTTTGATTTCACAAAGGACTCAATCGAAGTTTTTCACAAGTAAACTTTGATAACTAAATTAAAAAGCGGTAAACTATTCAACCTCCCCCTTCTAGTTTCCCACAGGAGGTTCATTGACCAGTTGTGCAGAGACGCACGACATTTAAATATACGCTGACATGGAACTATTCACGAGGGTGCCACATAGGTTTACTTTTCCCATTAAACAGTGCCAGCTAAGCCCATTGTGGATGGCCTTAGGGGTGTTCACTCGTGATTTTGATAACCACTACAAACTCACTCACCTTTATATCATATGGATACGGGTAGTCTTAGCTTCTATGTCTAGATAACTAAAAATAGGTACTTACAATTTTAGTGTAGTTTAACTAAATGAGTAACCAACTATAATTTATTCCATTGAGCCAAATTGCTCAAACTTGGAAAAAAAATGACTCCTTGAGGAAGCAGGGACTCCAATGCACACTCAACCAGTCGAGTGTACATTTTAGCTGGAGTCATATGAATGACATAAGAGTTTTGTACACTCGGGTAGCTAGTCAAGTGTACAGTTTTTGCAGTGGATCTTCATAACTTTTTAGTGTAGAACAATTTAAGCAGACTTTATAAGCAACATTTGAGTCTAAACAGTTTTTAGTCAAAACCTCAATGTTTGACAGCTCGATGAAGAAGGGTCTCTTGTATCGACAGGGTTGGAATCTAAATTTTCGAAGAATCTCCCAATATACCATCAAAAACTTTGATGTAAAGTGTTAAATATTATGATTAAGTTTTGGTCTTTTAAACATAAGACCAATTTTGTTTTCATGATTAAATATGCTCTATATGCACTAAAAATGGGTAACCTAGTTAGAAAACTTGCTAAAATAATTGCAAGGGAGACTGTAGATTAAAGACAATATGACATAACTTTAAACAAAGATAAGGAGTGCCATCCGAGTTTCTTACTACAAATTCAAAGGGGATGTTGGTTGCAGACAATGAACAGTGAACCCAACCCCGACAAACATAAATTACTATTTTGACAGCAATCGGCAATATTATATCACTAAGTACTACTGAACTGAACTACTGATGTTTTTAGGTCTTCTTAAGAAGCTCACATGGTTCAAGTCTTGATGGAGTTTGAACTTTAAACGATTCGTAAAGATGTTGTGTGCTTTATACTAAACCACTTGCAATGGTTTGTGTGATTTTTGTCTGGCAACACTAATTTTAGGGCCGAGAGATTAACGTCAACGAGAAATTTGGCGCCCGTGCGCTGTGGGCGTTTTTGTTTTTCTTATGTGCAATTTTTTTTCGTTTGTGTTTTCTAAAAAGAAGCAACCTAGTGTTTCGAAAGTTTTTTGGTTTTAAAAAACAGCTTGTTGAAATTGTGGAAACGGCAGAGAGGTTCAATAATTAATTAATTAATTATAGACACCATTACAAAAATTACAAATTATATTAGTGACCTAATTATTGCAAGTCATTTTGTATTTTTGAGTTTAATAACCTGGTCCTTCTAATTTGAATAAAGCATCTGAAAATAATATAAATTGCAAAGTAATACAATTTGTAGTAGCATCTTATAGTTTTTTTTTTTTTTTTTACACTTACTTACTTACTCGTCTGTGTTGCTTTATTTTGGTTTTTTTTTTTGAGAGAAAAATAATACTAGTACAAATTTTGTTTTGATAAATGTTTGTTTAACTTTGTGTTTTGGACCTATACATGGGTCTTTTTGGTTTTATTTTTTTTAAGCCCGTTTGTAAATAGTTTTTTGAGTTAATTGCATTTTTGATCTATGTGGTATGGCCAAATTGCAGATTTGATCTTTAAAACTTTAAAAGTGCACTAGAGGTCCTTATTTTCAAGTTTTCGTTGCATGTTTGGTCCATGGATCCACATAGACTAAAGTATTTTGGACATTTGATATTGTCTTTTTCTTTTTCTATTTACTTTTTAGTTTTCTTACCTAAATAGTCCATGTGTTGGAAGGGGTTTTACATATTTAGTCTACACACATTTATTTATTTTTTTATTTGCAAATCTTCTTCCTATTGTTTTGACCCGTTACGGGTTTGGTCCCTTAACCACTATTTCTGTTAGTTTGACTGTCAAGTGGATGTTTTTGTCCGTTTTTTAACGTTTTCGTCCGTTTTTATATGTTTTCGTCTGTTTTTTTACGTTTTCGTTCGTTTTTTTTACGTTTTCGTCCGTGTTTTTACGTTTTTATACGTTTCGTCCTTATTTTTACGTTTTTGTCCATTTTATACGTTTTCGTCCATTTTTTTACGTTTTCATCCGTTTTTTTACATTTTCGTCTGTTTTTTTTGTTTTCATCCGTATTTATACGTTTTTGTCCGTTTTTTACGTTTTCATCCGTTTTCGTCCGGGTTTATACATTTTCGTCCGTTTTTTTATGTTTCGTCTGTTTTTATACGTTTCTATCCATTTTTTGTACGTGTTCATCCGTTTTTATACGTTTTCGTTCATTTTTATACGTTTTCGTCCGTTTTTTTACGTTTTCATCCATTTTTGAACGTTTTAGTACGTTCTTTTACGTTTTCATCCGTTCTTATACGTTTTTGTCAATTTTTTTACGTTTTCGTCCGTTTTTATACATTTTCGTCCTATTTTTACGTTTTCATCCATTTTTTACGGTTTCGTCCGTTTCGTCCTTTTTTTACATTTGTATCCGTTCTTATACGTTTTTGTCTCTCTTTTTGCGTTTTCATCCATATTTTTACATTTTCGTCCGTTTTTATACGTTTTCGTCTCTTTTTTACACTTTTATCTGTTCTTATACGAAAACGTATAAAAACGGACGAAAATGTATAAAAACGGACAAAAGTGTAAAAAAACGGACGAAAATATATAAAATCAGACAAAAATGTAAGAAAACAGACGAAAACGTATAGAAAAGGATGAAAACTAAAAAATGGACGAAAATGTATAAAAACAGACAAAAACATAAAAAGGGGACGAAAACGCATAAAACATTAAAAAAGCAAGCAAAACGGATGAAAACGTAAAGGACGAAAACGTATAAAATGGACGGCGTTAAAAAACGGACGCTTAAAACGTAAAACGTGAAAACGTGAAAAATGGACGCGTAAAAAGCGGATGAAAACGAATGAAAACGTAAAACGGATGAAAACGTAAAAACGAACGAAAATGAAAAAAGACAAAAACGGACGGCGTATAAAATCGGACGAAGCGGATGAAAAATAAAAATGCGGACAAAACATATAAAAGCGGACAAAAGCGTAAAAACGGACGAAAATGTAAAAAGACGAAAACGGATGAAAGCGTAAAAATGATGAAAGCGTGTAAAATGGACAAAACGTAAATACTTACAAACGGACGAAAAGCGTATATAAGCGGTTGAAAACGTATAAAAGCGGATAAAAGCGATAAGAACGAACTAAAACGTATTAAAGCGAATAAAAGCGTTATGATAACGTAAGAAAACTAATAAAAGCGTATAAAAGTTGACGAGCGATATATAAGAGGCGAAAATGTATAAAACGGATAAAACGATGAAAACATAAAAGCGGATAAAAGCGAAAAACGAACTAAAAGCGTATTAAAACGAATAAAAACGTATGATAGCGTAAGAAAACTAATAAAAACGCATATAAAAGTTGACGCGATATATAAGCGAGGACGAAAATGTATAAAAACGGATAAAAACGACTGAAAACTTATAAAAACGGATTAACGCGTATGAAAACGTATAAAAACGGACAAAAACGTATATAAACGGCCGAAAACGTATATAAACGGATGAAAACGGATGAAAACGGACGAAAACGTATAAAAATGGACGAACACGTATAAATAAGGACGAAAACGGACAAAAATGTAAGAAAAACGGACGTATAAAAATAGGCGAAAACTTATAAAATATATAATATTAATATTAATAGTTAAATAAAAAAAATAGACTAAATCTGTAAAACATGACAAGATACAAGGACCATTTATCTAAGGAACTGAAAAGATGGACTGACAAGAAAATAGGAAAAAAGAAGACAAGGGTATTTTAGTCATTTGATGTTGATCAGGGACTAAACATGCAACGAAAACTTGAAAATGGGGACCTCTGGTGCACTTTTAAAGTTTTATGGACAAAACATGCAACGAAAACTTGAAAATAGGGACTTGATGTTGATCAGGGACTAATCTGCAATTTGGCCATACCACAGGGACCAAAAATGCTATTAACTCTAGTTTTTTTGTTTTTCAAAATGCAATTGTCTTTTATGGGACTGCTCTATGGAATAGGTGGCCACTCTTCTCCCTATATGTGTGTTCCATAATCATGCTCCCTTTATCTAATGTCTTTTTTTTGCTACCATTTTTGTATACTACATCTATTCACAAAAGAAAATAGTAAAAGTCATCAAAGATAATGGCTGAGCGTCTAATTTTGTGTCAAAGGTTGGCTAAGGCAGCAAATTCGCACGCATGGAGACCGAAATTTGTTAATTGGAAATGAAATAATTTGAAGGTATATTAGTACTTTAGTAGAAGATTGGAAATCAGGGGTGGGTCTCAAGGCAAGTATAGAAGTTGGGTTTATCCCACATCGCTTGAGCAGCGAAAGCTGAGAGTGAGGAAGGTTGTATATAATGACCAAGCTGCAATGGTAAAAAGGCACGCAGCCAAGCAATGAGCACAAAGCAAACTATTCTTTCGCCTTTTACTAAAGAATACCGTGTGCTCGTTGTAAAAATTTGGCATACGCCTATTTTTGAAGAGCTTCTTCCCAAAAGGAAGAACTCCAACCAATGTTCAGTTCAAAATTTCTAAGGCAAATCTAAAGGTATGCTTATGCTTATATCAAGCTGAGCTTGCTGAGTTGTTTGTATTGTGATCTCAACCATGTATATGTTTGGCATCAACAAGGTACCAACAAATTTTAACTTGTATATTAAGTACCAAATATCAACACATGTAATATGTATACAAGTTGCTTTCCGAAGACATCTTTCTATGGCATCGACAAGGTCCTAACAGAATGTGACAGCATCCAACCTGTAGCAAAGGCTACCAAACCACAACTATACTGAGGCAATTAAGCTATATACTCCATAATTGGTATGAAAAAAGATAAGAAAGGATGTAGAATGTGTGGTTCGTCACTGAAAACGTACCAAGATTAGTAAACTTTCTATGGTGTCACAGGTCATCAAACAATAGAAAAGATCACACATAATCAATCGTAGGAAGTTAATCATCGGGATACAGAGATGAATATTAAGTGCTAAGGCCCTAAGTATATAGTTGATAGTTCTATGATACTTACATAGCTACTTCTTCGGGTGTACCCCTAGATACACAGGTCAACTCAGCGATGTATTCTTGTCTTCCTATGTTGCTTGCTCAACCATTTTTCACCTTTGCTCAACACTAGTAGCTTAATCTATAGTTATAATCCTTTAATGTTCCAAAAAGAAAAAATATGAATCTAAATGATGGACATAAATCTCTTACCATTAGTCACACTAAAAGGATGCTTTATTTCAAGATATACCACATACTTTTATGTAGTGGACATATATTAGTGTGTGGGAAAACGTTCACAACTACATAGAATTATATGTTGACTTAGTAATGTTGAATTTTAGGTTCAAACCTTTGCTCTCAAAGTTCAGGGGTTGTTTCTGCTCTTGCAGATTCTTATTTATCTCTTTAACCCTCTTTGGTTCTCTTTTGTCTATGTTTTGTATATGCAGGGGCTAAAGGTGGTCATCCTCATTCCTGAAATGTCTCTTCCAGCTAGGCTTGCAACGGATACAAGAAAAAAAGCTGTCTTCTTTCATATCTCATCTTCATGGGTTCAGTTGAATAAAAGTCTTGTAATCGTTGGTCTCATAAACTCTACTTGATCAGTTGTGTCTTATATTCTTGTAGTATGATTGTTTACAGTGGCGTACAATCATAGTCTGATTTCTGCAGCATTGTATCTGAATCTCTTATGGTTTGAATCAAAGGGTGGTTGTTTTGGATTCATTTGTGGTGTTGTCTATTAATTTCAACATGGTATCAGAGCGTAGGTTCTGGTAATCGAAGTTTTTAAGATCTAGGGTTTCGTTGGCAATTTGGGGCTTTTCAGTTTAAGCTTTAGATTTGGATTCTTTGAGGTTGTTGCAGTGGTTCTTAGTTGTTTAATTGGTGATTAAGGGTGCTTGTGTTGAGATCTTGTTCGATCTATTGTGTTCGTGGGACCTTCTTTGATCACAATGTCTCTTAACTAAGCGAATTAAGAGTGTTGTGATTTGTTTCCGCAGTCATCCTTATAGCTCTGTAAGCTTATTATCTCTCCTTTAAGATTAACTTTTCTTTGGTCGAGAGGGTGCAAACGGTGTGACTAACTTCTTGATCTGCCTCCTTGAGAGGTGTGAATACCTGCTCTGGTCACACCCAATTCTCTCGGCCGAGTCTTGTTAATCTTGGGTGTGTGTTTAGTTTAATCTCTTATTTTTTATTGTTTAGCTATAGTGCTTAGTTTCTGGTGATGAGTAGGTTAAGGGATTGAGAAGTTGGTGTTGGATTATTGGTGGTTATCTGTGTTTGAAGGTGTTTGGATTTCTGTCTATTGTTTGTTGTCTCTTATCCTTTATTTGCTTGTTGTTTTTTCTTGATATATTTTTGTTTCCATGGCTCCTGGTAATAATAGTGGTAATGAAGACTTTATTAGCAATCTTGATTTGGGTAATCCATTACATCTCCACTCTAATGACATTAGTACTAGTTCTATTGTGTCTATGAAATTAACTGATGCTTGAAAACTATAGAGTCTGGCTCTTGCCATGGCTGGCTATTAACACCGAAACAAAAGCTGGATTTATTAATGGAACTTGTGTTAAAGAAACTTATGCTTCTAGTAATGTCTTGTCAAATCGATGGGAAAGATGCAACTCTATTTTGCTTTCATGGATCTTAAATTACGTAATGCGAAGATCTTTATCTTGGTCAAATTTTTTCGAAAATGCTTACGAAGTGTGGTGCGAACTGAAAGAAACCTATGATAAACTTGATGGGTCTATTATCTTGAGTCTTATGCAGAAAATTAATAACTTTAAACAAGGTGAATTAACTGTATATGAGTATTATCATAAGCTTAACTCTTTATGGAGAGAATTTGATATTATGACAAAATTGCCTAAGTGTACTTGTGCTGCTAGAGAAGATGTGTTAAAACATAATCAACTCATGAAACTTATGCAATTTCTTATGGGCTTAAATGACTTATATCAACCTATCAGAAGCAGTCTTTTCTCTAGAGAAACTCTTCCTGATGTGAAAGAGGCATTTGTTATTGTTTCCAGGGAAGAGTCTCACAGAGGCATTGCTTTGTCTTCCTTTGGTTCTGAATCTAAACCTCAAATATCTAGTTTTGTGTCTAAAACTAATTGGTCTAATAATGGCAACAAGAGGTTTGATAATAAAAGTTTTCGGTTGTGACAACAAGAAGTTTAATATCTGGAAGTAGTAATAATAATGGTGGAAACAGGGGCCCTAATCCTAATTTGCTTTGTAATAATTGTGGTAAAACTGGTCACACTGTTGATAGATGCTTTGACTTGATTGGTTATCCTCCTGGGTACAATAAAAATGTATCTTATAAACCTAATGGCTTTAAGTCTTCTTTTAATGCTAATTCTAGCTCTTCATCCAAAGAAACTGGTACTACTATGTCTTTTACCAATGATCAGATGATGAAACTAATGAACCTTATCAGTGATATGCCTTCAAGCGGTATCTTGAGGCCAACATGGCGAGTATACCTAGTTTTTAGAATAATAATGTGTTTTTTAATATAAACTTTCATAGATTCTATAACAGTAACTCTGTTTTGTGTAAAATCAGTATAGGATGGATTATAGATTACGGTGCAAACCAACACATGACTTGTTAATACTTTAAATATGTTTGGTATAATTGATATATCGATTTAAATCTTCTTGTGGGACATCCTAATGGTACTCTTGCTAAAATCAAATACGTTGGTAACCTAAAACTTTCAGATAAAGTTATTTTATATGATGTGTTGGTTGTTCCTGAGTATTGTGTGAGTCTATTGTCTGTTCATAAACTAATTAAAGATAGCAGAATGTTTGTTGGTTTTGATGAGACTAAATGTTATATTCGGGATTTGACTCAAAACAAAATCATGGGGACTGGTAGTGAGAATGGTGGTCTCTATTTGTTTGATACTCCCTCTCCTTGCATTTCTAAAAATCAAACAATAGGTAATTTGTCTATTACTTGCTATGTGTCTAAGTCTATGTGGCATAACAGGCTTGGTCATCCTTCCGACCAAGGCTTAATCTTCTTCAATCGATCTCAAGTTCACTAAGGATTCTCATGTCTCTCCATGTGACATCGTCACATGGCTAAGCGACAAAGGGAACCGTTTCCACTTAGTGAGCATAAGAGTTACGCTATTGGAGATCTTGTCCATATTGATCTTTGGGGACCTTATAAAGTTACTAGTAGGGATGGTTTTAGGTATTTTTTGACCATTGTTGATGATTATACTAGAGTCATTTGGGTTTATCTTGTTAAAACTAAAGATGAAGTTTACAACTTGTTTGTTTGTCATATAAATCTTATGTTGAATCAGTTTAAATGTGGTATTAAAAGCTGTCGGATCGATAATGGTACCGAGTTTGTAAATTCTAAAATGAGCAATCTTTTTAATAGTCTTGGTATTATTCATCAGACCTCTTGTGCTTATACTCCTCGTGAGAATGGGATTCTTGAGAGAAAGCACTGAGCATCTACTCAATGTTGCCGAAGTATGTTATTTCAAAGTGGTATTCCACTAAGTATGCGGCCTGAATGTATTTTAACTGCTGCTTATTTAATTAACAGGTTACCGTCTTCTGTTCTGAGTAGGAAAACTCCATTTGAGCTTGTGTATGGTCAAAAACCAAAACTTGCTCATCTAAGAAGTTTTGGTTGTCTGTGTTTCTCTACTACTCTTAATAATTCTGATAAATTTGCATCTAGATCTGAAAAATGTGTTCTTATTGGTTTTTCTACTACTAAAAAGGCTTATAAGGTTCTGATCTTGAATCTAAAATGGTGTTTTATTCTAGAGATGTTCAATTTTATGAAACCATTTTTCCCTTTAAAATGAATTCTAAACTTCAAACTGATAAAGGTTCGGATACTTCTATAAATGATCTAAACTTTTTTGATGAGCAATACTTTGATCTAAAACCCAATGATGAAAGGAGAGGTACAACTACCCCCTATGATGATGGTGGTGCCTTATCTTGCCCTAGAAGTACATATACTTCGATGATGGCGGATTAATGGCACTACAACATCAATGGGTGACAATACTCTTTCTGAGGGAAATGTCCCTTCTAGTTCTAGCTCAGATATTGATCAAATTCCTACTCAGAACACAAGTCAAGAACAGCCTGCTCTTAGAAAGTCTGCTAGAAATTCTAAAATGCACGCTAAGTTTAATGATTATGTGGTAGGCAGTGGTGTTAAATATGGGCTTGAAAAATTTGTTAGCTACTCTAATCTTAGTCCTGTTAACCATTGTTTTTCTACTACTTTAAATAAATCTGTGGAACCCACTAGTTATCTTTGAAGCTATTAAAGATAATAAGCGGGTTGAGGCTATGAATAATGAAGTGTATGCTTTAAAAGAAATAATACTGGTGAATGTGATCTTCCTAAAGGAAGAAAAGGCATTGGTAGTAAATGGTTATGGAAAATTAAATATAAGTCCACATGTGATATTGAAAGATACAAAGCGGGCTTGTAGCCAAAGGCTGTAGCGAGGAGGGAGGTTTGACTATCTTGAAACTTTTAGTCACGTGGTTAAGATGTCTCTTGTTAGATGCATGATTAATGTTCTTTGTATGCAATAATTGGAGTCTTTTTCAACTTGATATTAATAATGCATTTATGTATGGTGACTTAACTGAGGATGTTTATATGTCCTTACCTCACGGCTTTGATAATCAAGGATCCAAAGTAGTCAAACTTAATAAGTCCTTATATGGGCTTAAACAAGCCCCTAGGCAATGGAATGCCAAACTTACTATGGCCACTTACTTGAACATGGTTTTATACAGTCTAAATATGATTATTCGTTGTTCACTAAGAAGTCCGGAAATGTGTTTATGGCTTTGCTTGTATATGTTGATGATATTGTGATTACTGGGAACAATATTGATGAAATTGAAAATTTTAAAATGTTTTTGAAAACAAAATTTCAAATTAAAGACTTAGGAAGGTTAAAATACTTTCTTGGTATTGAAGTTTTGGAAAATGGTAACGGTGTTTGTCTAAGTCAAAGGAAATATTGCCTTGAGCTATTACATGAGTATGGTTTGCTTGCGTGTAAACCTGTTGACTCTCCTTTGCCTGAGAATACTACTGTAAATCATATTGCTTCTGATGATGATAAAGCTCTCTCTAATATTGGTAATTATCAAAAACTAGTTGGTAAACTCATTTATCTTACTAATACTAGACACGATATTGCTTATTACATTCCTTTGCTTAAGCCGACATATGCATGCTCTCTTGAATCTCATTTAGATACTGCCTTAAGAGTCCTAAGATACTTAAAAGGTTCTCCTGGTAATGGAATTCAAATTAATAACAAGGGAAACCTTAAGCTTAAAGCTTATGCATTACATTTGGGTTAGATGTCCATAACTAGAAAATCAGTATCACGGATATTGTGTTTTTAGGTGATTCTTTAGTGACACGGAAAAGTAAAAAACAATCCACTTTGTCAGTCATCATCGAAAGTGATGCGAAGCATGGCTTCGCTACTTGTGAAGTGATTTGGTTATCTAACTTGCTTGGTGACATGGGTGTTAAAGACCTCTTACCTGTTGTGTTATATTGTGACAATGATTACGCTTTGCAAATAGTTGGGAATCTGTGTTTCATGAAAAAACCAAACATTTTGAAATTGATGTACACCTTGTTAGAGAAAGGTGTCATTTGGTGTCATTAAAGCGAGAAAATACATACTTCTCAGCAAATAGCTTATGTGCTTACCAAATCGTTGGATGGTAAGCAACATAAGCTGCTTTGTGACAATCTTGGTATGATCGACATGTTCAGTGTTAAAGGTTTGAGGGAGGGTGTTGAATTTTAGGTTCAAACCTTTGCTCTCAAAGTTCAGGGGTTGTTTCTGCTCTTGCAGATTCTTATTTATCTCTTTAACCCTCTTTGGTTCTCTTTTGTTTATGTTTTGTATGTGCAGGGGCTAAAGGTGGTCATCCTCATTCCTGAAATGTCTCTTCCAGCTAGGCTTGCAACGGATACAAGAAAAAAAGCTGTCTTCTTTCATATCTCATCTTCATGGGTTCAGTTGAATAAAAGTCTTGTAATCGTTGGTCTCATAAACTCTACTTGATCAGTTGTGTCTTATATTCTTGTAGTATGATTGTTTACAGTGGCGTACAATCATAGTCTGATTTCTGCAGCATTGTATCTGAATCTCTTATGGTTTGAATCAAAGGGTGGTTGTTTTGGATTCATTTGTGGTGTTGTCTATTAATTTCAACAAGTAATTTATGAGTAGCAACTAGAAAAAACTAACCGTTGATTTCTAAAAAGAGAATGAAATATTGGCAAATCTATCCGTGACCGAAGATCAAGTGTCGAGAGGAAGTTGGTGAGAGTAAGAAGTGTTAGACGACTTTTGTTGGATATTCCAAAAAACGGGGATGATATGATGACTTGATTTTGATTCTTTAAAAGCTTATCATTAGTAGAGTCTGCTAGAACTTTACCAGAAATAAAAGATGACTCGATTTCACGTAACTCATAAGCCCTGTTTGACCCGACTCTTTTCGTTTTTTCTTTCTTGCACACTAATTAAGTGTATGAAATTTTGATTCGCTTGTTATCTATGATTAAATGCTTTAACCAAATATTACTCTCAATTTCCCAGTGTCTAATAAGATTATAAGACAATGGTGTATTGGTGTCATCATAGATATTTAACGGCGTTCCCACTGTTAACGTCATTAGTATCTTTTGATTATCGTTGATCGCTTGGAAATATTTATTGCATTTTTATTCAAGGGTCAATTGCATATATGCCCATTAAAACATGCATATTTGCATATATACCCAAAACATGCTTAACTTGCATTGTACATCATGCATTGAAAACTAGTATTTTGGGAAAATATGCAAGTTTTTAAGTTTTAATGGGTATATATGCAATTCTCCCTTTATTCAAAGAATCATTGCTTATTTTGTCCAAAAAAAAGGTGCTTATTTTACATATAAAACAGTAACATTTCACCTAACATACATACAATGGTAATAGTTTAACCTTTGATCTAACCATCACAGGTCACTTTCATTGGCCGGTTCCAACTGAATTCAATAGTATAACACTATATTTAGACTTGGGAAAAAAAACACTAGATTAAGATTTAAGACGACCATTTCTTCACGGATACTGTATATTTTATAATTTGGATTTCAAGATAGTATTAGGGGTCAATATGTGAAATTTGTAAATTGGAAATTAAATAATTTGAAGGTATATTAGTAGAAGACTGGAAATGAGGGGTGGGTCTCTAGGCAAGTATAGAAGTTGGGTTCATCCCACATCGCTTGAGCAGCGAAAGCTGAGAGTGAGGAAGGTTGTATATAATGACCAAGCTGCATAAAGTGAGAGGCACGCAGCCAAGCAATGAGCACAAAGCGAACTATTCTTTCGCCTTTTACTAAAGAATACCGTGTGCTCGTTGTATAAATTGGCATACGCCTATTTTTGGAGAGCTTTTTTCTTAAAAGGAAGAACTCCAACCAATCTTCGGTTCAAAATTTTATATGGCATCAAAAAGGTGCTAATAAATTTAGTTTTGTGTGTATTAAATACTAAATATCAACACATGTAAATTGTCTACAAGTTAATTTTTGAAGACAACTTTTAACGTCATGGTCCTGACAGTTTGCGACAGCACCCAACCTGTAGCATAGGCTACCATACCACTACAGTGAGGCATTTAAACTACATATAGCAGAATTGGTATGAGAGAAGATAAGAAAGGATGTACATCTGTGGTTCGTCACTGAAAACATACCAAGACTAATAAACTTTTTATGGTGTCACAGGTCATCAAACAATAGAAAAGATCACACATAATCGATCATAGGAAGGTAATCAACCGGATCCAGAGATGATTATCAAGTACTAGAGATTCAAAAAAATCAAAGTACTGCCATTTGATTTGTTGAATAAACTACAGATAAGTAACTATTTTTTAGATCTGTTAATTAAACTATACTCAGGATATGAAAATAGCTATTATTAAATGTTATATTGATCAAGATTCTTTAGATTTACACTAAACCTGAACGGTATAGAATCCAGAAAGGGAGAAGAAAACAATGTGAAGTCAAGTTGAGGGTGTCGTCTTCTCTTCTTTCAGCTGCAAGTATCTTTCAAAAGGAAACAAAGGTAAGCGTTCTGTCCGGTTGAATGTGGTATGTAAAATAATTGGCATAAACGAAGGCAACTTCAAAAGGTAGAACGCATATGAATGTGGTATACAAACTAATTGTGAGAATCGAAAGACAGTTTCAAAAGTTAGCTTACCCTTGACCTTTTGCCCAGCGTGAAAGCTGAAATAGTTGAACCGTTTCATTTGAGGCATGGCATACAAGAAGCAAATGATTGCGAGGCCGCACCACCCACGCAAATCTCATGCACAAAGCCGAAAACACGCACATCACTGCAGTCATGTTGCCAGATATCATCTCGGGAGGTTTGTTGATGTCAGCCATCGCCTGTTACATTTCAGCAATCATAGCTTTATAACAAACGAAAATCTAATTTTTAAGGTCAACTGTAATCTTTAGTAGTAGTGAAACAAAATAGTGGAAGGCATACCGCTGCAACGAATCCGAAGTTGGCAACCGGACCCCAGAAATGAGTAGTCTTAGGTCCAACAGGACTGTTAAGGTATGTCCTGAAGAACGACATTATCATTTTGCAGTTACCAACACCTCTGCAATGATACCATTTACATAAAGTTATCTATCTACTAAGCACATTTGTTGAGACTTAAAAGTCATAAAACTACTAGTAACTTATAGCAAGATACATAAACATTATAATAGTTGTTTTGGATATCTAAGCAAGAAACATGTGAGTTGAACAAACAAAAATAACCAAATATCTAAAAATAGACAATAATTTACATCTCATGAAAGTCCAACTACACAATTTGGGATTTTATCAAAATTATATTATAACCAAGTCCACAAATTAATCAAAAACAAACATTTCACTTCATCATTTCTTGACAAAAGGTTTGTTAGGGATGTGATCAAATTAAATTAAGTACTACCCGGACTCAAATTGACTAGGTGCATTCAAGAAAAATTAAACCAAGACCGCCTGCATTTTTTTCTTTTTTTCTAGAATGACAATTTTAACCATTTCACGGTATTTAAACCACAAATCTATCTCAGATGTCCTAAGCAGGACTTGAACACACAGCCATTTGGTTGGGAAGCTTCTCACACAACATGGGTACCACGGGGACACAAGCCCTTTGGTCCGGCATGCATTTAGTAAAAATCGAACATTTTACAAAAATTAAAACTACGCTACAAAAATCCATGGGTGTCCTGTGTGTCCGTGACCCTCTAGACCCACCCTGGTTTTGTCATGATAATAAGCTATAATTTGTGGTTCTAATGCATCTAAGAAACTGAAAATTCAGTGCATGCAGTTAGATATACTAGCAAAGTTACAAGTAAAAAAAAAATTGTACTAACCTTATTTTCCACGAAGAAACGACAGTTAGATATGTGGTACCGGAAATTGTGAGAGATCAAATGAATGAGAGAATGATATTGGTCGGAAGAAAAGGTGGGATACTTATATGCCACCTACTCAAGGATAACTGTTACACTACATGCTTATGTTTATTTGTTTTTCAAAGTCATCCCTCAACAATTTAATAATCACACATATCTTTTAATGTGTTTGAATTCCTTTTTTAATGTAAGTTGTTGACCACTCTTTTACTTTTGATACCAGTGTATTTGTGCGTTGCAGCGGTAGATTTTGTGTAATTAAAATTTTTGGAGACCAATGATTTTTTTATTATACGTTTTACATGAGATATGGTTCTTGATTAAGTCGATTACTAGTAAGGTCTGCTTTGAAAAATAATGGTTTAATATACAAATTCATTCGGAAATAGTTCATGTTCATTATTCATATTGAAGTTGGAAAAATGATAAAATTTAATAGTGAGATTTAAGTCTTTAATAAATGTCTTTGACTCCTAAAATGCAATTCCTAAAATTATTGTAATACTTTTGTGTATTATAGATATCTACAATAAGCAATGAAATGTGTATATGCTTAAAATTTTATATGAAATTTTTTTTTAAATTTAATTAGGAAGACAATCTATCATGCATTATAGAAAGTATGATATACATCATAGATACATTTGGAGTCAGTACACATTATGTTCTGTTTTGTTTGTAATACTGTAGATAAGAAACGAGAATTGTCGAGACCCGAAATTTCTATGATAGGTTCTTTTTGATACTTTGTGCGCAAAAGAGTTTCACGAGCTATTAGCCTAGCTCGCGCGCAGTTAGAAAGATCGGTCGCAATTTGAGTGGTACCACCCACCATGCACCCAATTTTTTTTTTGATTGTGAGGAAACATTATCGGTCATGTTCATATCAACTTGAAAGAATCTCTCAAGTTGATATAAACCATTTGCAATAGTTTGTGCGATTCTTGTATGAGAGCATTAATTTTAAAACTGAGAGATTAATATCAATTCTTTATAATTCGGTTTCTAATGGCAGTATCTGATTCATCACTAAGGCTAAGAACAAATCCAAGTTCATTTTAATATTCTAGCTTGCGTTGAATTCAAATCAAATTTTTTTGGTGAAGATGCTTCGAAGTTGTAGATGTATTTTTTAAGTCTACAAGTAGCACTTGCTTCACGCGGCTTAATATTTAAATATTTATTAAACCAAAAGTTGAATTATAGTTATGTTCGACATCAGTTGAGATAAGTCTGGTTCAAATTCCACTAGTATAGTCGTAACAATATATCTTATTTGTAATAGTCAAACATTTTTGGCACTCTAAAATTATAGCAGTACCCAACATTTGTTGAGAACTAACATTTATTTAATGTACAATAGGGCTGACAATTTAGTTAAAAAAAATTCGGCTGTTAACGAAAAAAATATAAGTGCCGAACACAAGATTCTGATTTTTATTTCATTAAACAAAAAATATAACTCGGTATATGTCAAATTCACTAGTCTACATATGGCTTGCAAGTTGCACCACGTGGTTCTGTTTAAGTTTTGTACCGTGTTTGTGTTGTCGTTTTGGAACTGTCAAAAAAAATATAGAATTTCATTTTTGTGTAATGTTTTTTATTTTTTGGTAACACCAAAGTTTCATGTTTTGGCAGTTTAACCATTTTTTTTCCTGATAACCATGGTTTTCGACCATTCGCCGACTAAGTCACTTGAGCTCATCGACACACATACGAAAGTTGACGTGGTATGTTAAATTTGTTTGCACCTAGCAAAAATTGAATTTGATACATGTCAATAGTTACTACAAACTTTTATCACTAGACCACCGTAATTTATTTATTTATTATTATTTTTTTCAAAATTCGTTCCAAGTTTTCTTAACTTTCTTACTTACTTAACCTTTATAATACATGTAAAAAACAGGCAGTAGATATGTATACCTTAACTTTTCGGGTTAAACAGCCGGTCAACCGTCAAATTATTGGAGAAAGGGAGAAGATAAAGTAATCTTCTTAGAGAGGGAGAGAGACTGATATTACTGTCTCAGAAAGAAAGAAAAAGAATACGCGTGGGTTTATCTCAAAAAAAAATGAAAAGGAGATAAACAATAAATATTTAAGGGACGCGTATACACAAGGGCCACACAAGAGGATAATATTAATAGTGCATCGGGTTAAACCATCAACCCCTCCAGGTTCCAAAAGATTTCAAATCCACCTTTCATTTTTTTACTTTATATATTTTTTGATATATATTGTTTTAGTTTGATAAGTTATTTAAAAAAAAATTATTAAAATCTTATCATATTTTTGGATAGTATATATAACCTAGTGATTACACTGCTTATAATACTGATTAGGAATAATTTGTAAGGAGTAATTAACCTTAGGTTATTCATTTTAAATTTTATAATCTCTAAGGATACTTTAAAAATTGTTAAAACTATACCTAGAAAAGTTTTACACCCATTTGAGGAAAATAAAACATTAAGAGCTCATTTTTTTTTTGAAATAAGAAATTTTTTTTGAAACACTTTGTGTTAAAATTCTTGTTGGAGATTTATTGTCATTATCATTTTAAGATATGACGAAAGGAAAGGAATCTAGTACTAACATTTCGAATAGTACACCCCAATTTCAATGCCCAATCCTAAAGCCCGCGAATTACTCATTATGGGCAATTCGAATGCAAATCATTCTCGAAGCGAATGGTTTATGGAAAACAATTGAGCCGACTGAACGAGTCAACCCGATAAGAAAAAGCATAAAACCGCTATTGCTTTCCTTTATCAAGCCTTATCCGAAGAACAATTACTTCAAATAACAAAGCACAAAACCGCAAAGGACATTTGGAATGCATTGAAAACCAGAACTTGGCGAGAGAGAGTTAAACAAGCAAGATTACAAACACTCAAATCCGAATTTGAGATGTTATATATGAAGGAAGATGAAACAATCGACACCTTCACCACAAAACTCACAACACTCGTAAACAAAGCCGCTAGTTTAGGACACACAATAGAAGATGAAACCTTAGTACGAAAATTACTAAATGTTGTACCCGAAAGGTATCTGCAAATAGTCGCATCTATAGAACAATATTCCGATCTAAGTGAAATGACAATAGAAGAGGCAATAGGAAGACTTAAGACCTACGAAGAAAGGATTAAGTTCAAGAAAGGAAAACAAGTGGACAGTCAAGAAAAACTGATGTTCACACGACATGACAATAGAGGGAAAAAATTTAGAGGACGTAGACGTGGAAAATATAAAGGATGGAAAAACCACGATAAAAATAACCACGAGAAGAAGGATGGAGAAAACACTCACAATCACTTCAACAAACAGAATATTGATTTTAGCAAAGTAAAATGTTACAAGTGCAATAAAACTGGTCATTATGCATCTAAGTGTTATTCAAAACCAAACACTAGTATGCAATCTAATCTTGTCGAGGAGGACTTAGAACCTACCTTATTAATGGCAATATTAGAAGACCCACATGTAACAAAGCTAGAAGATCAAAAGGTCTCGCTACACGAAGAAGATGTAGGATATAAAGAGACAAGTGTCGATAGTCAATGGTACTTAGACAACGGAGCTAGTAACCATATGACTGGGATAAGATAACACTTTAAAGAACTAGATGAGAACGTTAGTGGAAAAGTAAGATTCGGAGATGGATCTCATGTAGAGATTAAAGGAAAAGGTTCAATCCTATTAGAATGTGAAGACGAGAAACAAAGAATCATATCTCAAGTCTATTACATTCCCAGCTTAAAAAATGACTTATTGAGCCTTGGACAATTTACCGAAATTGGTTGTAAAGTTGTAATGGACGACGATGAACTACGACTTTATGACATAGACAACAAAATCTTCTTGAAAGTCACAAGACAAAGAAACCGTCTATACAAAGTAAGTCTGAAGATAGGCACACCTGTTTGCTTATTAGCAAACTTAAGTGACAACACTTGGTTATGGCACACAAGATTAGGACACCTCAACTTTGAATCATTAAAATCTATGACTCAAAGAGAGTTAGTTCATGGAATGCCTGACATTAAATATACAACACAAATTTGTGATGTTTGTTTAGTTGGTAAACACAGCAGAGCACCATTTCCCAAGAAAGCAAAAACTAGATCAACATCACCATTAGATTTAGTTTACGGAGATTTATGTGGACCAATCACACCACCAACACCATCTGGAAAGAAATATATATTCTTGTTAGTAGATGACTACTCAAGATATATGTGGGCGTATTTCCTAAACACGAAAGATCAAGCATTCGATACTTTCAAGGAATACAAAGAAACAATAGAGAAGGAGCTAATAACAACATTGAAAATGTTAAGAACAGATCGTGGAGGAGAATTCACATCTAACGAATTCACTCAATACTGCAAAGAGAACGGCATAGCACGACAACTAACCGCACCTTACTCACCATAACAAAATGGAGTAGTTGAACGAAGAAATAGGACAATCATGTCTACAACGAGATGTATGATGAAAGCAACTAACATGCCACAAAACTTTTGGGCTGAAGCTGTTAGACATGCTATATACATTCTAAACAGCGTTCCTACAAGAGCCTTAGAAGACATTACTCCATATGAAGCTATCAAGAAAAGAAAGCCAAACTTAGAAACTTTAAGAGTTTTTGGCTGCATAGCATATGCAAAGGTACCATCACAACATCTGACAAAGTTAGATGATAGAAGCAACAAAATGGTATACTTAGGAAGCGAACAAGGATCAAAAGCTTATAGATTGTTTGATCCAACAACACAAAGAATATGTGTTAGTAGAGATGTGAAGTTTAAGGAGGATGAAGCATGGGACTGGAAGGATTACCTGGACGAACACACCAATGATGAACCCGAATGGTTTGACTTCAAAGTCGAAAACCTTGAAGCCACAAACGATCATCAGGAAAACGAAAACCAACCAGATGAAGAAGACAATGATATCCCTGCAAATGATGATCATGAATATGAAACATCAACAACAGACTCACCCTCACAATCACAAACACTTCGCACCCCATCTACAATTTCATCACGAATAAATACTCAACCCACACCAACTACCTCAAGACATTCAACCAATCAAAGTAACTCAACTACAACCCGGAACTTACATCCAGACTTTGATCATACACCACTACAAGGTTTTAAAACATTGAATGATTTATATGAAAACACCGAGGAAGTTTTACCTGAGCATTTATTACTAGCTGAAGATGAACCTAAGAATTACAAGGAAGCATCGAACGATCAAAAATGGATCGAAGCAATGAAGGTCGAATTAGATTCCATTAATAGAAACAATACATGGGAACTAACCACTCTACCAAAAGGACATAAAGCCATTGGACTAAAGTGGGTATTAAAGACCAAGAAAGATGCTAACGAAAATATAGTTAAGCATAAAGCAAGACTAGTAGAAAAAGGCTACATACAAGAGCATGGCATAGACTTTGAAGAAGTTTTTTCACCTGTAGCAAGAATGGAAACAGTCCGATTACTATTAGCCATGGCTGCTAATAAAAAATGGGAAGTACATCACCTAGACGTCAAATCTGCATTTCTGCATGGAGACTTAAAGGAAGAAGTGTATGTTACACAACCCGAGGGATTTATAAAAGATAATAGAAAAGTCTACAGATTGATAAAAGCTCTATACGGTTTAAGACAAGCACCACTTGCATGGAACATAAAGTTAGACAATACCTTGAAGTCCTTAGATTTCAAGAAGTGCGCTTTAGAACAAGCTGTCTACACCAAGAAATCGAAAGACTCAATACTTCTAGTAGGAGTCTTTGTGGATGATTTAATCATCACTGGCACACCAAAGAAAGAAATAGACAAGTTCAAAGCTCAAATGGAAGAAAAATTCGAAATGAGTGACCTAGGATTACTATCCTACTACTTAGGAATTGAAGTCACACAAACTGAAGGTGACATATCAATAAAGCAATCCGCTTACGCAAGCAAGATCCTAAAGGAAGTTGGAATGCTAGACTGCCTGAAACTTTAATACCTATGGATCCAGGAACAAGACTAACAAAGAACACTGAAGAAACAACGGTCAACTCAACTGAATATAGAAGCTTGATTGGATGCTTACGATATTTGCTACATACAAGACCCGACTTAAGTTATTCCGTAGGATTACTTAGTCGTTTTATGCAAGAACCAAAGGAACAACACATGAAAACTATAAGGCAAGTACTACGCTATGTTAAAGGAACAAAAGACTATGGAATCACCTATAAGCACAGTGGAAGAAAACAGATACAAGGCTATAGTGACAGCAGCTACGGAGTCAACACTCAAGAAGGCAAAGGCACTACTGGAATTATCTTCTACTACGGTGAATCACCAATCAGCTGGCGTACACAAAAGCAAGCCACGGTAGCTTTATCATCATGTGAGTCCGAATTCATTGCAGCAACAACAGCAGCAACACAAGCATTATGGTTAAAGAGACTGCTTAGCAAGCTTACACACACGGAAGAAGAAAAGCTTACAATACTGGTAGACAACAAGTCCGCCATCGAACTAATGAAGAATCCCGTATTCCACGGAAGAAGTAAGCACATAGATATAAAAATACCACTTTATAAGAGAATGCGTCGAAAGAGAAGACCTACAAGTCGAATTCATAAGTGGAGAATTTCAGAAGGCTGACATACTGACAAAGGCATTACCGAAGATCAGATTCCTCACAATGCGACAACTAATTGGAGTCAAAGATCTGAAACAAGACGATTGTGATTAAGGGGGAGAATATTGGGTTAATCACTATCGACCCAACCATAAACCCGTCACAACCCATTATGACCCGGTCAACAAAAGTCAACGAAAGTCAACCTCAATGAAAGTCAACAAGAAGCATTTACACAAACGGTTACATAGCAGTTACAAATAACTGCCACTTTCCCTGAACCATCACAATGGTTCATTTGTACCATTTCATTCAATATATATACTTGATACATTTGATGTAAAAACATGATGACATATTATTGATTAATACAAAGACATATTTACAGTTTTATTAATCCTTGCATATTTTCTCGGTATACTTGTGATTTAACGTTAAGACCATAGATCCCGTTTAAAGGCCAACAGAAAACGACTCCTTGAGGAAGTAGGGGCTCCAGTGAACACTCGACCAGTTGAGTGTACATTTTAGCTAAAGTCATATGAATGACATAAGAGTGTTGTACACTCGGGTACATAACTTTTTAGTGTAGAACATTTTAAGAAGACTTTAGGGAGGAAGGAGTGGTTGCCTAATACCCTAATACCCTAGGGGTGCCACATCACCTCTATCCAATAAAAACCTTCCAACTCAAAACTACCCCAATACTACCCTAACACTACTCTAACTAGTGGGAGTGGTACCCTAGTACCCGAATTCATTTTTTTTTTTAAATACATAAAATCACATACAATATTTAAAATAAAAACATATCATTTCATTAAAAATAAAAAACATTACATAATACTTAAAAAAAAATAACATAACATAATACTTAAAAATAACTAGATTAAAATAAAAAAAACCCATTAATCATCGAGATGCGGCAAGTATTCACGTGCTACGTGCTCCGTGAGATCATATCGAAGACGGTCATGGAGAAATTCGTCTAATAACTCCGCTACCACACTGTCGTCGAACACTGGCTGGACCGGCGCATCCATTATATGAATCGGTGAGATTGCCCTCCCCTCGCGTTTTATAACCATATTGTGCAAAATAACACACGCATAAACCTGATTGGCAATCTTCGCTTTGGTCATAGCTCGGAGTGGTCGATCGAGAATTTTCCATTTTCCTTTGAGAGCACCAAAAGCTCGCTCGACATCCTTTCTCGCTCCCTCTTGTAACTTCGTAAATCTCTTTTCCTTTGGGTCGTTTGGATACGGGTATGCTTTAACAAGTGTGGACCACTTAGGATAGATTTCATCTGCCAAATAGTAGCCGCGTTTGTAAAAGCGTCCATTCACGTGGAATGAACTACTCATCGCCGTTCCATTTCGAGTGTAAGATACAAGTCGACTGATTCAATACGTTGATATCGTTGTTTGACCCCGGTGGACCCAAAAAAGCATGCCAAATCCACATATCTTGTGACGCGGTGACTTGAAGCATAATAGTGGGAACACCATAGTCACCTCTCGTATATTGCCCTCTCAAATGTCTAGGACAATTTTTCCATCGGCGTGTAAAGTCGAGGCTACCAAGCATCCCAGGGAGGTGATGCTTCGCTTCATGGGCATGGAAAATGCGAGCAAGGTCGTGTGTTGTCGGCCTACGTAGGTACTCCCGACCGTACAACTCAATGATGGCCTCACAAAAATAATCAAGACTTTCACGTGACGTTCTTTGAGACATGCATAAATATTCATCATACTCATCGGGCGGATTGCCGGTTGCGAGTTGCCTAACAGCCGATGTGATTTTTTTTTTCGCCGTGAAACTTTTTTGAGCTCGCGCGTCATAGCCTTCTTGAAAATATGGGTATCTCGCTTCAATGTCACCCACTATTTGCAAAAACATGCTTTTCTCCATTCGATTTTTTTTAAAGTAATTGTCGTTGTACTTTGGTGTTTCAACGAACCAATCATTCTCTAAAGTTTCAAGACCTATATCCCGATGACGATTTACGCTAGTTCGGCTAGAGCTTGCCGTGTCTTCATAATACTGAGCCGCTAGTTGAAGCATATTTTGCAACGAGCTACCTGTGGATAGCTCGTCGGACGAAGAAGGAACAACGTAATCGGAAGAATCGGTAGACATTTTTTTGGAGAGATTAGTGTGTGTTTTTTTTAAATGTAAGGGTAATTTTTTTTTGAGAGATGAGTGTAGGTGTTAAATAGGAAGATTTTTTTTTTTTTTTTATTTGGGCTAAAGTAGCCGTTGTTTAACGTCCAAAAGCTCCCCCCAACGTACACTTTTCCAACGTTCAAACGCGGGTTCCCAGCTCGAATTGCTTACCCGATTTGCATACCCGAAGTACACGGGACGGTGTACCCGAGCGGGTTCATGAGCTCGATGGAGTACCCGAGCTCCACTCCGTCCTACCTTATAAGCAACATTTTAGTAGTACTATACTAGTATACTACTAGGATACTATCAACTCTTATGTCTAATTAGTTTTCTTATTCAAAACCTCAATGTTTGGCAACTCGATGAAGAAGGGTCTCTTGTATCGACAGGGTTGGAATCTAAATTTTCAAAGAATCTCCCAATATACCATCAAAAACTTTAATGTAAAGTGTTAAATATGATTAAGTTTTGGCCTTTTAAACATAAGACCAGTTTTGTTTTTATGATTAAATATGCTCTATATGTACTAAAAATGGATAAACTAGTTAAGTTCAAAAAAAGTTAGAACACTTGGTAAAATAATTGCAAGGGAGACTGGATTAAAGACAATATGTCATAACTTTAAACAAAGATAAGAAGTCGAATCTCGAGTTTCTTACTACAAATTCAAAGGGGATGTTGGCTGCAGACAATGAACAGTGAACTCAACCCCGACAAACATAGAATTACTATTTTGACAGCAATCGGCTATATTATATCACTAAGTACTGCTATACTGAACTACTGATGTTTTTTGCCTTCTTAAGAAGCTCACATGGTTCAAGTCTTGATGGAGTTTGAACTTTAAAGGATTCGTAAAGATGTTGTGTGCTTTATACTAAACCATTTGCAATGGTTTGTGTGATTTTTGTCTGGGAACACTAATTTTAGGGCCGAGAGATTAACGTCAACGAGAAATTTGGCGCCCGTGCATTGCGGCTGTGCGTTTTTGTTTTTCTTATGTGCATTTTTTTTTTTTTTTTTTTTTTTTTGCTGTTTGTGTTTACTTAAAAGAAGCAACCTAGTGTTTCGAAAGTTTTTTGGTTTTAAAAACAGCTTGTTGAAATTGTGGAAACGGCAGAGAGGTTCAATAATTAATTAATTAATTATAGAACACCATTACCAAAATTACAAATTATATGAGTGACCTAATTATTGCAAGTCATTTTGTATTTTTGAGTTTAATAATCTGGTCCTTCTAATTTGAATAAAGCATCTAAAAATAATATAAATTGAAAAGTAATACAATTTGTAGTAGCATCTTATAGTTTTTTCCTTACTTTTTTTTTTTTTTTTTTTTTTTTTTTTTTTTTTGAGAGAAAAATAATACTAGTACAAATTTTGTTTTTTTTTTCCAAAATGCAATTGTTTTTTATGAGACTGCTCTATGGAAATGGAATAGGTGGCCTCTCTTCTCCCTATGTGTGTTCCATAATCATGCTCCCTCTATCTAATATCTTTTTTTTGCTATCATTTTTTTCTACTACATCTAATCACAAAAGAAATAAGTAAAAGTCATCAAAGATAATGGCTGAGTGTCTAATTTTCTGTCAAAGGTTGGCTAAGGCAGCAAATTCGACACGCATGGAGACCGAAATTTGTTAATTGGAAATGAAATAATTTGAAGGTATATTAGTAGAAGACTGTCTCAAAGCAAGTATAGAAGTTGGGTTTATCCCACATCGCTTGAGCAGCGAAAGCTGAGAGTGAGGAAGGTTGTATATAATGACCAAGCTGCAGTGGTTAAAAGGCACGCAGCCAAGCAATGAGCACAAAGCGAACTATTCTTTCGCCTTTTACTAAAGAATACCGTGTGCTCGTTGTATAAATTGGCATACGCCTATTTTTGAAGAGCTTCTTCCCAAAAGGAAGAACTCCAACCAATGTTCAGTTCAAAATTTTATATGGCGTCAAAAAGGTGCTAATAAATTTAGCTTTGTGTGCTTTAAATACCAAATATCAACACATGTAATTTTGTATACAAGTTAATTTTTGAAGACAACTTTTAGCGTCATGGTCCTGACAGTTTGCGACAGCACCCAACTTGTAGCATAGGCTACCATACCACTACACTGAGGCATTTAAGCTACATATAGCAGAATTGGTATGAAAGAAGATAAGAAAGGATGTACATCTGTGGTTCGGTCACTGAAAACATACCAAGACTAATAAACTTTTTATGCTGTCACGGGTCATCAAACAATAGAAAAGATCACACATAATCGATCATGGTAAGTTAATCGGAAGTTAATCAATGGGATACAGAGATGATTATCAAGTACTAGAGATTCAAAAAAATCAAAGTACTTTAAGTTTGAAACCATTAGTTCAAGTGACAGCCCTTTGATTTGTTGAATAAACTATACAGATAAATAACTATTTTTTAGATCTGTTAATTAAACTATACTCGGATATGAAAATAACTATTATCATATATATTGATCAAGATTCTTTAGATTTACACTAAACCTGAACGGTATAGAATCCCGAAAAGGGAGAAGAAAACAATGTGAAGTCAAGTTGAGGGTGTCTTGTCTTCTTTCAGCTGCAAGTACCTTTCAAAAGGAAACAAAGGTAAGCATTCTGTCCGGTTGAATGTGGGATGTAAAATAATTGGCAATCGAAGGCAACTTCAAAAGGTAGAACAAATATGAATGTGGTATGCAAAATAATTGTGAGAATCAAAGACAATTTCAAAAGGTAGCTTACCCTTGACCTTTTGCCCAGCGTGAAAGCTGATATAGTTGAACCGTTTCATTTGAGGCATGACATACAAGAAGCAAATGGTTGCGAGGCCGCACCACCCAAGCAAATCTCATGCACAAAGCTGAAAACACGCACATCACTGCAGTCATGTTGCCAGATATCATCTCGGGAGGTTTGTTGATGTCAGCCATCGCCTGTCACATTTCACCAAAATAGTTTTCAACAAACGAAAATCTTATTTTAAAGGTCAAATCCAATCTTTATTAGCAGTGAAATAAAATAGTGGACAAGCATACCGCTGCAACGAATCCAAAGTTGGCAACCGGACCCCAGAAATGAGTAGTCTTAGGTCCAACAGGACTATTAAGGTACGTCCTGAAGAACGACATTATCGAATTTGCAGTTACCAACACCTCTGCAATGATACCATTAACATAAAGTTAACTAATAAACACATTTATTAGGACTAAAAAGTCATACAACTACTAGTAACTTATAGCAAGATACATAAACATTATAATAGTTGTTTTGGATCTAAGCATGTGAGTTGAATAAACTATAAGAACCAAATATCTAAAAATAGACAATAATTTACATCTCATGAAAGTCCAACGACACAATTTGGGATTTTGTCAAAATTATATTATAACCAAGTCTACAAATTAATCAAAAACAAACATTTCACTTCATCATTTCTTGACAAAAGGTTTGTTAGGGATGCAGACCCGGACTCAAATTGACTAGGTGCATTCAAGAAAAATTAAACCAAGACCGCATGCATTTTTTTCTTTTTTTATAGAACGACAATTTTAACTATCTCACGTTATTTAAACCACAAATCTATCTCATACTCCTAAGCAGGACTTGAACATACAACTATTTAGGGAGCTTCTCACACAACATGTGTACCATTGAGACACAAGCCCTTTGGTCCGCGTGCATTTAGTAAAATCGAAGAACATTTTACACAACATGGGTACCCTGGTTCTGTCCCTTTTAATAAGCCATAAGTTGTGGTTCTAGTGCATCTAAGAAACTGAAAACTCAGTGCATGCAGTTAGATAAATAAAAAAAAAAAACGATCCTAATCATATAGTAGCAAGTTACAAGTAAAAAAAAAATTGTACTAACCTTATTTTTAACGAAAAAACGACAGTTGGATATGTGGTACCAGAAATTGTAAGCGTTGCCTGAGATCAAATGAATGAGAGGAATAGAATGATATTGGTTGGAAGAAAAGGTGGGATTTATATGCCACCAACTCATGGATAACTGTTACACTACATACTTATGTTTATTTATTTTTCAAACTCATCCCTCAACAATTTAATAATCACAAATTTTCTTGCACAAGTTTATTATTCATTTTTCTATCTTTATACATACTAAATTAATTGTTAAGATGCAAACATATGTTTAAAAGAATCGAGTTTTTGTCGAGTAACTTGAGCTCGTGCGAGCTGAGCTTTAAGTCTTGAGCTCGGGATCGAGCTCAAAGAATGAGCTCGAAATATTTAACGAGTCGAGCTTAAGCTTATATATGTTCGACTCAGATTATCGGTGAGCTTTTGAGTGATATGTATATGTTTTTTATTTATATTATGTATATTTTATCGACTCAGATTATTGGTGAGCTTTTGAGTGATATGTATATGTTTTTTATTTATATTATGTATATTTTAAGGGCTTATATATAAATATACTAAATGTAAATACTTCTTTGTGAATGTATCGAATTTTTCGAGCTGAACTTAAGTCGAATTCAAATCTTATCTGGTATTTCGATTTTAGTTTGATTAAAAAACACATATTACAAATAAATCTTCGAGTCGAGCTCGATTCGAATTCAAACTTTCCCTCTTAAAAGCTCGCCAAGTTATCAAATCACTACAACAATCGCCGCTTTCGTAGGCGAAATTTCAGGGCTTTCTCCGGGGACATCTCCCCGGCAAAAGGTTTTCCCGGGGACATGTCCCCGGCAAAAGGACCCCGGCAATACCTGCTCGGGAATACTTTTCCAGGGGACTATTTACCACTTTTACCGGGGACACGTGGGTCCCGCAGCCGATTGTCTCCGGTCAAACATGTCCGACGTGGCACGTGATTTTGCCGGGGACTCGTCCCCGGAGAAACAATTTTTGGACTTCAGTTTAAGTACCCTAATTACGTTATTAGTCCGATGTGGCACGTCTTTTGCCGGGGACATATCCCCGGGGAATCGTGTAACCACTGTTGAGGTAAACTATTTCGCCGGGGACATGTCACCGGGTAAAGTCGTAAATTAAAATATGCTTTTGAACTTTCCCCGAGGACATGTCCCCGGCAAAACTAGCTGACCCACTATGCAGAATAATGCTGCAAAATGGGTAATTTCCATATTTTTTCCGGAAAAAATCTACAACCTGTTATCATAATATGCCAATCCACAACCTGTTTTACCAATGTCACAACCTGTTTTAATATGCCAATCATA
Organism: Chrysanthemum makinoi; assembly: GCA_910596185.1. NCBI lineage: Eukaryota > Viridiplantae > Streptophyta > Magnoliopsida > Asterales > Asteraceae > Chrysanthemum > Chrysanthemum makinoi. The sequence continues at coordinate 285,196,799 of OU343220.1, read as the reverse complement.
ACACAAATTCGCTAAACATAATATCATATATACAACATAGTTAACCTTTTCCAAAATCGCCAAAACGGTTCCTAAACCGTTAACGCATGATCATCTACAAAACTATCCAAAACTACCTATCCGCAAATGGTCCAAAAGTATAACAGTATATATCAACAAGATAATTATAATAAATAAATAAATAAATCAATAAATAAATAAAAAAACAAATAAACACATTTAACCACTCGATAACAATTTCATTCAAATAATTACGTGTTGTTCTACAAATTACAATTCGAGATTAATCTTCCACATCATCAACATAAAATTTAACATTATTAGTACTATCATCTTCATCATCTTCATTCTCGTGGCCATCATCATCATCAGATGCTAAATCATGAGGAACGTGATCATCAAAATCAATATCATCTTCGTCTTCCACAATAGTGATAATTGGTGGTGGTGCCTCAACTTTCGCTGGTTGAACATCTATATTTATAATGTTATAATCCAACTGATCCAACTCAGCAGAGAGTGTGATATGTGATGAGTTGTTGTCATGTACAACATCCTGGTTGTCTTCTACCACAATGATATCCGGGTTCCAAATCTTTCGATGATAAGAATCTTGGATGGCCTTCCAATTACCACGTTTACCCGGGAAATCAAGGTAAAAGACTTGTGTTGCTTGCGTTGCAAGAATGAATGGTTCGTTTTGAAACGATACACGATCGGTCATAATTTGCGTAATGTTGTTTCTATAGGTACAGCGTTTTAGGCGATTAGTGTTATTAGTGTTGAACCATTTGACTTTGAACAACACAACATTGAATGAAATATATGAAAACTCGAGAATCTCTTCAAGCTGGCCATAATGCATTCCTCCATCAGGGTTAGGAGTTGAAATTCCGTTGTTTTGAGTTGAACGACGTAAATCACGGTCGTGTACAGTAAACTTCACACCGTTGACTACGCATGAGTTGACGGAGACTGCAGTACATGATGGTCCACAAGCCAAAGCGAATAACTCGGCGGTACAAATTAGGTCCTTCTGTACTTTTAATTCACGAATCTATGAAAAAGTTAAGAATAGATAGATATGAGTAATAGTCGTTATTTATACAAGGTAATACATACAATAAGTCTACCTTCATCTCAAACCAGCGAGGAAACCCTTCTTCCAAGTCTCTGCCAGAAAATGCCCTGTAAATGTTCATGATATTAGAATAAGTCGTCGAATAACAACTTACGTGAAACAAATTTTGAAATAAAACGCGTACCTCTTGTACGCGTTCATGTACTGGTCGATTTCATGACTGTTGTGTAGTACATACCATACTACTTGCTTCATTGTGTCTGCTTTAAACCGAACTAATGATTGTTTACCATTCTTTTTGCGGTGATCGAAACACCTCAAATTGACTTGTTGGCCTTGGACCGTCCTCATTCCGGTCAGGACGATTAAATCTCATCTCAACACCCCGAAAATAATGCGAACAAAAAGTTAATGCTTCATCAGCAATATAACCCTCCGCTATTGAACCTTCAGGCTTGGCTTTATTTCTGACATAATTTTTGAGCTTTTTCATGTATCTTTCAAATGGATACATCCACCTCATGTAAACAGGACCGCCTTCAATAGCCTCTTCCGGTAGATGAATAACCAAGTGAATCATAATGTCAAAAAAAGCTGGAGGATATATTTGCTCGAAACTGCACAAAATATTGATTAGTTGATCTCTAGCTTTCAACATGTCATCCACCATCAAAGTTCGAGCGCATATTTGTTTGAAGAATGAACAAAGCTCGATTATTGGTGTTGCGGTGGTTTGGTCCTTCAAGTAATTTTGAAGTCCAGCAGGAAGCAACCGTTGCATCATTATGTTACAGTCATGAGCCTTCAAGCCTGTTATGTTGTTGTCGTTGTCGGTCACTTTATGCTTGAAGTTAGATCCAAACCCATCAGGTAGTTTAACACCTTTGATGAATTAAGAAAAAAAAATCAGGATATTAGAATAAGTTGTCGAAATGAATACGCGAATTAATTCGAACAAAGAAATTTTCAAATAAAAGGCGTACCTTTAATGAATTGACAAAAAAGTTTTCTTTCTTCGGTTGTGAAAGAGTACGTAGGATGAGGCTTAGAGCACTTCCCGTTTCCTTTGTTGACGAGCCACAAGTCAGTACGAATATTCAAATTTTGTAAGTCTTGTCTTGCCTTGTTGGTGTCTTTTGATTTGTCATTCATTAACAAAGTACCCAACACACTCTCACACACATTTTTTTCGATATGCATGACATCTAAATTGTGTTTTAGTGTAAGAAAAGACCAATACTCTAGCTCGAAGAAAACAAATTTTTTTGTCCAATTCAATTCGGGATCTTGATCACGTTTTTTTTTCGCACCCCCATATATTGGATGTTTCCCCGGGACACGTTTAGGCAATCTTCTTAGTTGATCCAAGATGTCATCACTGGTAATTTTTCTTGAAGGGTCTGTATTATCTACCTCTGTATAGAATGCCCTTCTGTTCTTCCGCCATTTATTGGTCATGCTTAAGAATCTTCTGTGACCAACATAAGCGGTTTTGTTTAACTCGCGCATAGCTGGAGTGTCTACATTACATGTCGGACATGCCATGTAACCTTGCCCACTCCACCCAGACAAACTACTTCGAGCGGGAAAGTCATTGATAGTCCATAAAAGCGCTGCTTTCATACAGAATTCGGTGCCTGTAACAGTGATGAGTGTGTAAATACTCATCATTTTTTGTCAAATCTGAACTGCAAAACATTTAAAAACACTCAGAAATACATCAAAATACTGAAAATATCCCAAAATTGTGTTTTATATGTTTCAGATGCAAAATGTTTAAAATCAGATGAAAATCGAGCTAAGTTTGCATAATTGGCAGTTTCAGTCCCTCAACTTTCAAATCTTGACAAAATCAGTCCCTGAGCATTTGTTTTGGAATAAAAGTCAACCCAAGTCCTTTCAAAATCAAAATTTATCAAAAATGATCCTTGGGTAAAAAGTTTGGAGAATTTACAAGTTTGGTCCTTCAAGTTTCAAAATTGGCAAAAATAGTCCTTGGAAGTTTAAAAAATGGAAAATTATCTTTTATGGTCCTTGTACTAATGAAACTTGGCATTTTTTGCCCTTTTGATAAGTTTGGGAAAGCTACAGTTTTGGTCCCTCAAGTTCTGCCAAATTACAAGATTGGTCCTTGTGTATTAATTTCAAAGCTTGACCCTTGACCCTTGCTTGAACCCCTGCCAATATACCACTTGACCCCTTGGACCTTGAACCCCCTGCCTTAATAATACACCCAGGTCAACCAACCAGTCAACTCCCCACCTTTTCCCTCCAAAAACCTGTCTTCTTCACCAAATGTCTGCAAAACCCAGACACCCATCACCTCCAGCTCACATACACCACCCTTATCACTCCACCTCCACAACACACCAAAAATGCATTTAATGCCCTTTCCCCTTCACAAGTCATCATACCAGCTGGCAAATATAGTTTTGGCCAAAATGGAAATCAACGGTTTAGATTAATTAAAGCCATCCAATGGCTAGGGATGAAGAGAGATGATTTCTGGATGACTATTTATGGGAATGAAGATAGAGAAATCAAGTGTCACTTGTTTTTAGACCTTTCTTTTATTTTTGTTGTAATCGTTTTTAGTTTTTGAATGTTAAATCTTTCTGGGTTTCATGCTTTGTGTAATTTACAAGTTAATTCGAGTTTAATTCAAGATTGTTCTGCTGTTAATTTCACTTTACTGCTTTGTTCATCTTTCCCGCCAAAATCAAGTTCTGTTAATTGTCCCATTTTAAATTGTTATAATAGTCCTAATTACTTTGTTCAACCTTATTTTTGCCTAATCAATAGGATTAAATAAGTTTCCTGGTTTTAAATGCAATTTTCCAAAAAAAAGTTTAGAAAAGTCAACAAAAGTCAACTTTACTGTTCCTGAGCTTAATTACTGCTTATTTGGATTTTATCAGTTTAGTTGGTTTAAGTAGAGGTATATGCTTTTAATTTAATGTAGTATAAGCTGCTTTATTTAATTCTCTCCAAAAATCATATAAAAAGCCACAAAAAAAAATATATTAGCTTAATATTAGAATAATCTGATAGTGCTGATTTAGCTTTGATTTCTGTTTTAATAGCTTATTTGATACTGTTTTTAGCTTATTGTGGTAGTTTAGAAACTTGTTTAGCTTAAATCTCTTATCTGCACACACTACGCTTTCATTTGAATTGATAATCTCATATTTGGAAATCATGGTTTGAGACTGTTTTGAGCTATCACTTTGCATCCAGTAGATCTAATTTGATTGTGATAAGTTGTATTGAGGTTGATTATAGCTTAGAATTTTGTTGTTGGTTGTTAAATTGCATCACAGTTTCATAAAGTAGTGTTTGGATAATCTGATTAAGCTGCCTTAGAGGTTAGTTCAGTGATTTAGGTTAGTTGCATCGGTCATATTTAGTTGCATATAGGATATTTAGATCATAAAACTGCACTTGCATCTCTTTAAAAGTCAAAATCATTTTCATATCTAATTCATTTGCACATCAGTTAGGAATAGATTAGTATAACACTTCATTTAGGTTTAGAATCAGTTAAGTTAGCTAAATTTAGTCTTATTACATCTTATAACATTGAAATCAGTCCTTAAATTGCATTGGAAGTTCAATAGAGTCAACATTCCAATTCTGTTTGAAAAAGTCAAAAATTCCAAATAATGTTCAAATAGGTTATAGTTTTGATTTTTCATTCCTTCAATAAAGGGCCAAATTAGATGAAATTATGGATTCTAGCTCTTTGGTTGGTTGTCTACTGCCTGGTCATTTTAGTTAATTTTTAGGAATTTTTCTAGCTAGCTTAATCTAGGCTTAAAGTAGCTAGTTAGGGCCGTTTGGCATAGTAGAGTTAGAACATGATATGTAGCTTTTATGCCTCTAGCTTGTGCTATTTAGGTTCAATTCAGTTGCAGAAGGCTTATATCAGTTAGTTTAGGTCATTTTGAGCTTTAGTTAGCTTATAGTAGCTTATAGGTAGCTTATTGCTTATTTTCATGTGCTTATTTCATCAGTTTCATGCCCATTTGCTTAATCTGCCATAGTTAGCTGTTTCTGTTATTTTTCATGGATTCTCAGTATCATTTTATACTTATCTGGAAGTTTTCATAATTTTCTCAGCTTATTTGCTATTTTTCTGCATTTTAATACATTTTCTAGCATTTTTAAATAGCATTTAATCCTTATAATTCATAAAATGTTCAGAAAAATGCAATTTAAATTTTCTTAGTTTTAGAAAAATAAAAATGTCTTAAAAAGTATTTTTCAAGATTTTTCCTAGTTATTGTAGTATTTTCTAGGAATTTAATTAGTTTTTAATAGTATTAAATTCATAATAAATTGAGAAAAAGTCAAAAAAATGTGATTCCAGTTTCTAAAATTCTTTTTAGTCATTTAAGATTTTTGAAAAATAGTTTTGTATTTTTCTAGTTTATTTTCCTGATTTTTAGTATTTTAAGTCTATTTTAAATATTTAAAATTAGTTTTTAATTCAAATTAAATCAAGAAAAATCCAAAAAAAATTAGTTTTAAATTTCCAATAATTTTCTTGCATCATTAGGATTGTAAAAATGTATTTTCCATATCCGTAGGTATTTTACTTCTTTATTTTCACGTTTTATTTCGTACGTTCACGTAATTTTATTTAAACGTACGTTTTAGGTTTTAATCATTAATCGATTTTAAATATAGAATTAAAATGACTTCAAAGTCTTTATTAGATTTAATTTCCTTAGTGTAATCAATCATAACCTTTTCCTGTTCAATATTCACTCGATCACAGATTCGTTGTATTACAGTGTTCACACCTCGTTGGGACTTAACGACCCGGGGAAACACTATACTCCTCTGGACTTAAATTGCATTTCGTTTTCAGACTGTTTGGACTTTTATTACGGTTGACCATTCACAAGTGGTTGACTTGTGTGATAAAACTTGACTGTCTGGAGCGAATCAAATTTTGGCGCCGCTGCCGGGGAGGTGTGCTGCGTACTACGAATTTGAAGCATCAGTGTTGTTGAATATACATCCATTGTATATTTACCATCCTTGTTCATATTTTCTTATTATTATCATATAAAAACAAAACGGTTCCCGAAAACATTTTAAAATCAGTTTTCAACAAACACAAAAACCCAAAAAGATTTTCTTTCTTATATTTACAACATGTTTATCCAAAAATCCAAAAATATCCATCTTTACCCTCTCACATCTTTGATTCTTCATCCCAACCCCTCTGTAAACCTTTGATTCTTTCCTATGTCGTATCCACACCATTTTGGTTGCCAATGGTGTGGTGGTCCTCATAATGGTGGGAATTGTCCCGGCTGTAGCATGGTAGAATCTGGAGATGGGTCTGTCTATAACCAAGCTCCCTATCCTTACCATAACACATCTGATTCATTCTACCAGCCACCACATCATGAGATTCAGACATATTCATGTGAATTTTGTGGAGGTCCTCACCAAGGATTTGAGTGTCAATCCGGAAACACGTTTGTCTATGAACAGTTTTCCGGTGATGCTCAGAACTTTGGTTATGACCAATATCCATATGATTCACCAATCCAGGCTCAACAGTTTTACTGTTGTGAGAATTGTGGAGGTCCTCACGATAATTTTCAATGTCAACCGTGGAATCAAAATTACTATACTTCCGGTTTTGACAATTTCCAACCTCCACAGCACCATACGGTTCAAATTCCACCTGAGCCGTTGCCTAAAGAAATTTCCCAAGATTTTGAAACCGCAATGAAAACACTTGATGATATGATTCAAAACTTTAAGAATCAAGTGAGTGGTGAGAAAACCATGGGAGAATTGCTAGCCGAAGAACGAGAGGCTCGCAAATCTAGGGAAGAATTATTAGTCCTAGAGCATGCAGCTCTAAGGCGTTCCCAATTTCTTAAGGTAGCTATGTATGATGATGACGAGGAGAGTATTCCTTTTAAAAATATTTTTTCTCAACTCCCTCAGTCAGTTGATATCCCAGAAGTTGAGATTCCATCTCAAACAACTGCTATCACACCCGAAGCTCCCACTCACTCTCTGAACATGGGGGACGAGCATCTTGGCACTGTTCCTGAAAAGGAATCGGACGAATTCATAAAGTCTAGTGTTGAGAACCTTGTCCCAATCCCGAGAGAGTCACAGGGAACTTTTGACCATATGTGTGATATCCCTTCCCCTCTTGAGTGTTCAAAAGATCATTTTGAGACTTTCTCCAATTGTAGCGAAGATTGTGCATCATATGGAGACATCGAGTATGTTGAGGCATCACTTCCACAATCTGATGTTGATCATCTTCTTGAGGAGTTCACCGATGAACTCACTCATATCAATCCACTTTCATCGGGAAGTGATGATGGTCTCTTTGATTTCGAAGCCGATCTGGGAGAGATTGAAAGTCCCCCTTATAATGATCGTTCACTCACTTCTTATCCCAACAGTCCAATAGAGAATGTTGATCACTTTGTTCCTGAAGCGTTCAAAACAACTCTCACTAATCCTCTATTTGAATTCGACTCTGAATTCACTTTAATTTCTGAGAATCCACTCTTTGATACTCAGATTGAGGATAGTGATGAGTCTACAGTGGAACAAGAATTCACAGATTTACATCTTGTGATTGATTCTCTTCACGAGGAGTTCGCCGGTGAACTCACTCATATCATATCTCCGCCGGAGTATGATAACTTCCACTTTGATCATGACACACCCGGGATTTGTCTTGATCACGTGAGCTTAAATGATGAGATTCATAATACTGAAATTATGGATTCTCCTATGGATGAAGATGAGTTAGTCATGATTTTCATCATGACTTTCTTTCTTTTCTTCACCTATCCCGTGACTTCTTCTCTTCTTCACTCATTCGGGAGTGAAGATACTATCTTTGACCCCGGCATTTCCATGTACCATTTGTGAGCCGGGTCTGTCTCTCTATATCTCATCGGTGTGGAACTTTCACGTACTTCAATATTTATCCAAACATCTTGAATGAAAGTCCGATGGAGATTGTCTCTTCCACTTACTTCCCCATGAACAAATTAATTCAGGGTCGAGTCAAGCTAGCGACTCGGTAATCAAAAACAGTAGTTGAACATGGGTTTTCACCCGTGTGTACCACCCTAGTGTGGGGAGTTGCCCCATGTGTATATAAATTTCAAAATATATATATATATATATATATATATATATATATATATATATATATATATATATATATATATATATATATATATATATTTTCTCTAATAATGGCGTAGTATTTCCCTTTACGTTCTATGTTTCGGCATAACCGCCGGTACTTTGAATATTGAGGGCAATATTCATTTCTAGTGTGGGGGGGGGGGGGAATTCTCACGAATTTTATCATGTAATTATACCACCCAATTCCCCTATTTTTGGCCAAATTTTTTTTTTGGAATAAGTGTTTTGCACTTACTCAGCTTACGGTTATCAGTCCGCCATGTCTAATAAACAAAAGGATTGGCTAATCCAGGAGCAAACGGCTCTTGGTAAAGATATCTCAAATCCGTTGACGGCTTGCAATTTGCCTAAAATTGTATGGTGTTCAGCTCACCATATCTTTAATTAGTGAAGAGTTGGCTAGCCCGCAAGTTTATGGCTTGTGGTAAAGGCAGTTGGAAAACCATAATTGGTAATCGACTCACCAAAGATATTTTATCTAAGAGTTGGCTAGTCCAGAAGCAAACGGCTTCTAGTAAAGACAAATCAAATCCGTTGGAAGCTGTTGATTTGCTCAAAATCATATGGTTATCAGTGTACCATAGTTCTTACTTGAACTGAAACATTTGGCTACTCTAGAAGTGATGGCTTTTGGTAAAGAGATTCAAATCTATTAATTTTTCATAAAAGATTGCTAGGGACTAGCAATGTTTTAGTTTGGGGGATTGATGAGTGTGTAAATACTCATCATTTTTGGTCAAATCTGAACTGCAAAACATTTAAAAACACTCAGAAATGCATCAAAATACTGAAAATATCCCAAAATTGTGTTTTATATGTTTCAGATGCAAAATGTTTAAAATCAGATGAAAATCGAGCTAAGTTTGCATAATTGGCAGTTTCAGTCCCTCAACTTTCAAATCTTGACAAAATCAGTCCCTGAGCATTTGTTTTGGAATAAAAGTCAACCCAAGTCCTTTCAAAATCAAAATTTATCAAAAATAATCCTTGGGTAAAAAGTTTGGAGAATTTACAAGTTTGGTCCTTCAAGTTTCAAAATTGGCAAAAATAGTCCTTGGAAGTTTAAAAATGGAAAATTATCTTTTATGGTCCTTGTACTAATGAAACTTGGCATGTTTGGCCCTTTTGATAAGTTTGGGAAAGCTACAGTTTTGGTCCCTCAAGTTCTGCCAAATTACAAGATTGGTCCTTGTGTATTAATTTCAAAGCTTGACCCTTGACCCTTGCTTGAACCCCTGCCAATATACCACTTGACCCCTTGGACCTTGAACCCCCTGCCTTAATAATACACCCCGGTCAACCAACCAGTCAACTCCCCACCTTTTCCCTCCAAAAACCTGTCTTCTTCACCAAATGTCTGCAAAACCCAGACACCCATCACCTCCAGCTCACATACACCACCCTTATCACTCCACCTCCACAACACACCAAAAATGCATTTAATGCCCTTTCCCCTTCACAAGTCATCAGACCAGCTGGCAAATATAGTTTTGGCGCCAAAAATGGAAATCAACGGTTTGGATTAATTAAAGCCATCCAATGGCTAGGGATGAAGAGAGATGATTTCTGGATGACTATTTATGGGAATGAAGACAGAGAAATCAAGTGTCACTTGTTTTAGACCTTTCTTTTATTTTTCTTGTAATCGTTTTTAGTTTTTGAATGTTAAATCTTTCTGGGTTTCATGCTTTGTGTAATTTACAAGTTAATTCAAGTTTAATTCAAGATTGTTCTGCTGTTAATTTCACTTTACTGCTTTGTTCATCTTTCCCGCCAAAATCAAGTTCTGTTAATTGTCCCATTTTAAATTGTTATAATAGTCCTAATTACTTTGTTCAACCTCATTTTTGCCTAATCAATAGGATTAAATAAGTTTCCTGGTTTTAAATGCAATTTTCCAAAAAAAAAAAAAGTTTAGAAAAGTCAACAAAAGTCAACTTTACTGTTCCTGAGCTTAATTACTGCTTATTTGGATTTTATCAGTTTAGTTGGTTTAAGTAGAGGTATATGCTTTTAATTTAATGTAGTATAAGCTGCTTTATTTAATTCTCTCCAAAAATCATATAAAAAGCCAAAAAAAAATATATATATTAGCTTAATATTAGAATAATCTGATAGTGCTGATTTAGCTTTGATTTCTGTTTTAATAGCTTATTTGATACTGTTTTTAGCTTATTGTGGTAGTTTAGAAACTTGTTTAGCTTAAATCTCTTATCTGCACACACTTCTACTTTCATTTGAATTGATAATCTCATATTTGGAAATCATGGTTTGAGACTGTTTTGAGCTGTCACTTTGCATCCAGTAGATCTAATTTGATTGTGATAAGTTGTATTGAGGTTGATTATAGCTTAGAATTTTGTTGTTGTTTGTTAAATTGCATCACAGTTTCATAAAGTAGTGTTTGGATAATCTGATTAAGCTGCCTTAGAGGTTAGTTCAGTGATTTAGGTTAGTTGCATCAGTCATATTTAGTTGCATATAGGATATTTAGATCATAAAACTGCACTTGCATCTCTTTAAAAGTCAAAATCATTTTCATATCTAATTCATTTGCACATCAGTTAGGAATAGATTAGTATAACACTTCATTTAGGTTTAGAATCAGTTAAGTTAGCTAAATTTAGTCTTATTACATCTTATAACATTGAAATCAGTCCTTAAATTGCATTGGAAGTTCAATAGAGTCAACATTCCAAATCTGTTTGAAAAAGTCAAAAATTCCAAATAATGTTCAAATAGGTTATAGTTTTGATTTTTCATTCCTTCAATAAAGGGCCAAATTAGATGAAATTATGGATTCTAGCTCTTTGGTTGGTTGTCTACTGCCTGGTCATTTTAGTTAATTTTTAGGAATTTTTCTAGCTAGCTTAATCTAGGCTTAAAGTAGCTAGTTAGGGCCGTTTGGCATAGTAGAGTTAGAACATGATATGTAGCTTTTATGCCTCTAGCTTGTGCTATTTAGGTTCAATTCAGTTGCAGAAGGCTTATATCAGTTAGTTTAGGTCATTTTGAGCTTTAGTTAGCTTATAGGTAGCTTATTGCTTATTTCATCAGTTTCATGCCCATTTGCTTAATCTGCCATAGTTAGCTATTTCTGTTATTTTTCATGGATTCTCAGTATCATTTTATACTTATCTGGAAGTTTTCATAATTTTCTCAGCTTATTTGCTATTTTTCTGCATTTTAATACATTTTCTAGCATTTTTAAATAGCATTTAATCCTTATAATTCATAAAATGTTCAGAAAAATGCAATTTAAATTTTCTTAGTTTTAGAAAAATAAAAATGTCTTAAAAAGTATTTTTCAAGATTTTTCCTAGTTATTGTAGTATTTTCTAGGAATTTAATTAGTTTTTAATAGTATTAAATTCATAATAAATTGAGAAAAAGTCAAAAAAAATGTGATTCCAGTTTCTAAAATTCTTTTTAGTCATTTAAGATTTTTGAAAAATAGTTTTGTATTTTTCTAGTTTATTTTCCTGATTTTTAGTATTTTAAGTCTATTTTAAATATTTAAAATTAGTTTTTAATTCAAATTAAATCAAGAAAAATCCAAAAAAATTAGTTTTAAATTTCCAATAATTTTCTTGCATCATTAGGATTGTAAAAATGTATTTTCCATATCCGTAGGTATTTTACTTCTTTATTTTCACGTTTTATTTCGTACGTTCACGTAATTTTATTTAAACGTACGTTTTAGGTTTTAATCATTAATCGATTTTAAATATAGAATTAAAATGACTTCAAAGTCTTTATTAGATTTAATTTCCTTAGTGTAATCAATCATAACCTTTTCCTGTTCAATATTCACTCGATCACAGATTCGTTGTATTACAGTGTTCACACCTCGTTGGGACTTAACGACCCGGGGAAACACTATACTCCTCTGGACTTAAATTGCATTTCATTTTCAGACTGTTTGGACTTTTATTACGGTTGACCATTCACAAGTGGTTGACTTGTGTGATAAAACTTGACTGTCTGGAGCGAATCAAACAGCATCCTTAGTCCTGACTCCATCTTTCCATAAAGTCTTTAGGTCATCAATCAAAGGCCTCAAGTAAATATCAATATTCTTCCCTGGTGATTTGGGGCCCGGAATTAACAATGTCAACATAAGAGAAGTCTCTCTTATAGATATCCAGGGAGGCGTATTGTATGTGGTTAATATGACCGACCACATGCTGTATGACTGACTAAAGTTGTCGTACGGATTGAAACCATCAGCAGCCAACCCTAACCGGACGTTTCTTTTTTCTTTAGCAAATTCCTTCGAATACTTGATGTCAAATTTCTTCCATGCTTGACCATCAACCGGGTGTTGCATCTTACCGTTCTCCGTAGACTGCCCAGACACATGCCAAGTCATATGTTTTGCAATGTGTTTAGACTTGTACAAACATTCTAGTCTAGGAATGATAGAAAAGTAACGCAACACCTTGTTAGGAACTTTCTTCCCAGTGTGTTCTTTTCTTTCCATCTACTAGCGCCGCAGATCGGACAAGTCTGCAAATCTTCGTTACCCGCCCCCCGATATAAAAAGCAATCATTTACACAAGCATGTATCGATTCATATCCTAACCCGATAGTTTTAAATGTCTTCTTTATTTCATAGTATGACGATGGCATCTTGTATCCTAGAACGGGCGGGAAAACTTCCTTGAATAAAGTTAGGAACTCATTAAATGTGGTGTCACTCACTTTACCTTTGACCTTGATGTGCGTAATCTTTGCCATAAAGTCTAATGAAGACATCCACTCACAGGCTGGGTATAGTTTTTCGTTGGCAGTGGCAAGTAACTCCTCATACTCATTACGTTGAGGAATTGCGTCGTTACTTGTCTCGCCAATATTTCCTTGAGTTGGATCATCTGGTTCGTTATTCGGACCAATATCATGAAGGAACTCAACCATGTCACTCATCCCGGGTGTCTTGTGTTTGGTACGGTTGTTCGGCCATCCGGCTCAACATGATTATACCATTTCGTATAACTATGGTCCCAGCCATTTGTGTGTATGTGGTCAAACAAAAATTCGTGCTTTATCCAGTTTACGTTTAAACAAAGAGCACAGGGACATTTTATATTCCCATCAATATTCACCAAGGACTTGCAATGCTTGCAAAAAGCTCTAAGACCAACTAAGAATTCTCTACTGGTACGTGCTAGTGAGACCCAACTTTTATCAATTGGCATAACTGCGTTTTAATGAAGCAACAAATAATTATATAAACTTAAAATGTTCACCTAATCCAACTATGGAAGGCAATCCTAACCCACTCTTTGAATGTTTCGTCTCATATATGAATGCGTATAATTGAATTTACTATTTGAGAAAATTTCGGCAGCATTTCCCCTCAACTCCCCAAATATGTGCATTAAAGACATATTCGTAGGAGTAAAGGGGAAACAATGTCGAAATTTTCACAAATAGTAAATCAATTATACGCATTCATATCCTAAATGAGACAAAACATTCAAAAAGCAGCCCCAAACAGGGGACTTTCCGAAATTAATTTCTAATAAATTAATTTCGGACGGGTTTTCTATAGGATGATTAACTTCGGACGGGGACTTTCCGAAATTAATCACTAAAGTCCTAAAATCATTTACAACAGTTCACGAGTATTAACAACAAAAATTAACAAAGTTAGACAAAAAACATACCGATTGTGGTCTTGGCTCTCGTGTTCGCCATGTGGTTTTGTCAGTTGACTTCCGATATCTTCTGCTTTTTTGGGTTTGTCCAAAGCTTAACCTGCGTATTTTAAATAGTTTAGGGTTTTAGGTAATGAGAACTATCCAAGCATCGGGTATCAAAAAGACCCTTTAAACCATTAGGGTTGAATTGGTCATTTTAACAATTAGGGTAGGAGGGTAGGATGGTGGATTTTGGGACCTAAACTAAGATCTTGGCAGGGTGTTGGGGGTCCACCCCCTTTCATGTGTAATAGCACTTTAACTAGGTTAATGAGATCATGTTGTGTTGATCTGCTTGTGATACAAAAGATTTGATCGTGTTTGCGTACGACTATTTGAACAGTGTGTATATGGTTGAAGGTTGCTGAAAACAAAGGAATGATGTTAGTGTGTCTAGTTAAAGTGCTATTACACCATTTCCCGAAAACATTTCATTCTGTTTCTTACAATGATCTTCCAAAAACTCACCAAATTCTCTCTTATATTATCAAACAACAAAAATGAACTTAGCGGCGGTGACACGTGGCTTCTCTGATGGTTTACGGCGAGGAGGTACACGGTTTCTTGGTCCAGTAGATACAGGAAAGTGTACAGCCTATTTCTTGTTACGGTTTGTAATGGTTACCTAATGATGAGAATTGAATCTTGAAGGGTAGAAAGGTGGTGCAAAATGGTTTAGCCCTGCTTTGAGAGTTCATAACTGTGTGCGTGTTTTTAGTGTGTGTTTTTTGGTGAGAAACTCCATGTGTGTGTGAGAGAGAGAGAGGGGTCGGAGATTATAAGAAGATAGATGAAAGGGTTTGTAATGATAGTGATGGCGAGTGAAGTGGAGTTAATGAGGCACCCTCACAAACCCTTTCATATCTCTCGCCACCATTATATCTCTATCATTACACACCATTTCATACCTCTTCTTATCATCTCTGACCCCTCTCTCTCACACAAACTCATGGAGTTTCTCACCAAAAAACACACACAAAAAACACACAATAAAAACACTCTCAAACCAAGCTAAACCCTTTTGTACCACCTTTCTACCCTTCAAGCTTCAACCCTCATCATCAGGTAACCATAACAAACCGTAACAAGAAATGGGCTGTACACTTTCCTGTATCTTGTGGACCAAGAAACCATGTACCTCCTCGCCGTAAACCATCAGTGAAGCCACGTGTCACCGCCGCTAAGTTCATTTTTGTTGTTTGATAATATAAGAGAGAATTTGGTGAGTTTTTTGGAAGAACATTGTAAGAAACAGAATGAAATGTTGTCGGGAAATCTTTTGTAATACCACTTTAACTAGACACACTAACATCATTCATTTGTTTTCAGCAACCCTCAACCCTAGACACATTGTTCAAAAAGTCTTAAGCAAACATGATCAAATCTTTTGTATCACAAGCAGATGAAACAACATGATCTCATTAACATAGTTAAAGTGCTATTGCGCATGAAAGGGGGTGGATCCCAACACCTTGCCAAGATCTTGGTTTAGGTCCCAAAATCCACCATCCTACTCTCCTACCCTAATTGTTAAAATGACCAATTCAACCCTAATGGTTTAAAGGGTCTTTTTGATACCCGATGTTTGGATAGTTCTCATTACCTAAAACCCTAAACTATTTAAAATACGCAGGTTAAGTATCTTACCTTTTGTTATCGGCTGTGGTCGCGGATTGGCCTCGGCTGTAGTCGCGGCTTGCACTCCAGACTGACAGTAGACACTATATTCCTACAAAAACTTGGTCCTAACAAAATATTACCAACTGAAAATATAAATCATTTGCGCAGCCAAATATTACCAAGAAAATTGGTCCTAACAAAAACTCTTTATTCGCACTTTTTTATGTATGCCAAATTTATATTAAAAGAAAACCATAATAAGAAAAAAAAAATACATATATGGAGTAAGATGGAGCAGCTGCTGAGTTTGGTGGGTTTTTTTTTCATCTCATTTGTGAAAGCAGAAACCCATGAAGCATAAACAAAAACCCACTTAAGATTACAACTATATAAGAGATACCCACTTAAGATTACCAACTGAAAATATTATTCATTTGTCAAATCGGTATAACATAAACAAAAACCCATGAAGCATTACAACTATATAGTGATGGTGGAGGTGGTGCGTTGATGGAGGTTGCTCGGTATAACATAAACAAAAACCCATGAAGCATTAAATTAGTAAAAACTAAAAGATACCCACTTAAGATGAAGGAGGCGGCTCGGTGATGTAGTGGTGATGGAGGTGGTGCGTTGAAGGAGGTACTGCTATGAAGATGGAGGAGGTGGAGCAGCTGCAGCTGCTAGCGTGAGTTTGTTTTTTTTTTATCTCATTTGTAAAGCAGATCTTGGTTAATAATTGAGGTGATTTTTACGATTAGTTTTCGCCGGGGACATGTCCCCGGGGAAGGTTATGGCGGGATAAAGTAAAAAGGTAGGAGGGAAAATAAAAAAATCGCGAAAAGTTTTACCTGGGACATGTCCCCGGTAAAAGGTGTTTTCACTAAAATTATTGAAAAAAATCTTTATTATCATTGTCAATAACTAAAATTAATAACACATCAATTGTGAACTACCATTGTTCATTCTTTTTAGCTTCTTGGTGAACTACCATTGTTGTTACATTGGACGCCATGAATGCCCTCTGTATAGGTGCTATGGTATACGTATCATGTTTAACGACCGACTATAGGTGCTATGGTATACGTATCATATTTAACGACCGACTATAGGTATTATGGTATACGTATCATGTTAAACGACCGAGTATAGGTGCTATGGTATACGTATCATGTTTAACGACCGAGTATAGGTGCTATGGTATACGTATCATGTTTAACGACCGAGTATAGGTGCTATGGTATACGTATCATGTTAAACGACCGAGTATAGGTGCTATGGTATACGTATCATGTTTAACGACCGAGTATAGGTGCTATGGTATACGTATCATGTTTAACGACCGAGTATAGGTGCTATGGTATACGTATCATGTTTAACGACCGACTATAGGTGCTATGGTATACGTATCATGTTAAACGACCGACTATAGGTGCTATGGTATACGTATCATGTTAAACGACCGACTATAGGTGCTATGGTATACGTATCATGTTAAACGACCGAGTATAAGTGCTATGGTATACGTATCATGTTTAACGACCGACTATAGGTGCTATGGTATACGTATCATGTTTAACGACCGACTATAGGTGCTATGGTATACGTATCATGTTAAACGACCGACTATAGGTGTTATGGTATACGTATCATGTTTAACGACCGACTATAGGTGCTATGGTATACGTATCATGTTTAACGACCGAGTATAGGTGCTATGGTATACGTATCATGTATACGTATCATGTTTAACGACCGAGTATAGGTGCTATGGTATACGTATCATGTTTAACGACCGAGTATAGGTGCTATGGTATACGTACCGACGATAAAACCAGTGACCACTCTTTTTCCGGCGTATAATCAGCCATTGTATTATATCGACAATAAAGTGTATTTTTTTAAAATATAATTTTTGCCGGGGACATGTCCCCTGCAAAAGGTTTTGCGGGAATTTTCCCGCGAACAATTAAAAGTTGAAAATACTTTTCGCGGGGACACGTCCCCGGAGAAACTTTGCGTTGAATTTTGACTATCCGGTTAAAGTTTAATAAAAATCAAACTTATTTTCACCGGGGACATGTCCCCGCGGAAAGTGTGCGTTGAAATTTCCACCACAAGTCAGCGAATTCATGTGCCACGTCAGATTCACTTTTGTTGTTTAGTGATATTCGCCGGGGACTTAGTGTCCCCGGCGAAAGTCTCCTCGCCCGTCCATCCGATTGTTGTAGTGAATCGAGCTCGAGCTGAACATAATATTGTCAAGTCAAGTCGAGTCTTGCTTCGATTCGATTTGACCCAACTCACTTAATATACTCAGCAAATCCTGCCTACCAAACACTTTTAAACGGTAAAAATAAGATTACATTGGTAACAAATGAGTGCAATATTTTTTTAAATTGAGACTTTAGTAAAAAGGTAAACGAGCGTGGCTTACTTTTTCGAGTTATACGGACGAATTTTTGACTCACATGTACGCAATATAATCTATTTATTTTCATGATTGTTTCGGGCCTTTTCATGGCTAATCCCGACTACGCATCTTTTGAAGTTTGAAATTAAAATCTCTTTTTGAGATAATTTTGTGTCTTGCCATTAGTTCTTTTGCTAATGATTTATGCAATTCTTGTATGAGAAGAATTTTTTTGAGACCGAGAGTTTAATATAAAGGATGAATGTTATATTTTTCTTTAATTTCATACATAGTTAAAATATAATCATTAAATGTGCAATGTATAATATTTTTAAAGTATTTTTGAATAAATATTAATTTTCAAATTAAAAGAGGCGAATATATGAAATTGCCACTAATATAAATTATTTGTTTTTCAGTTTCTAATTGCCGGTATCTGATTCCTCATTAAAGGCTAAAAACAACTCAAGTTGATTTTAATATTCTTGCGATCGAGTCAAAAAGAATATATTATTAATAGCACCTGTTTCACGCGGCTTAATATACTTAAATATTTATCAAACTAAAAGTTGAATTTTAGTTATTTTCGACATTAGGTGAGCTTAAGTCGAGTTCAAACTCCACTAACAAGTCGTAACAGTATATATCCTATTTGTAAAAGTCAATATTTTTGGCACAATAAAATTATATTAGTACCAAACATTTGTTGAAAACAATGTTCTAAAAGGCGCGAGGCGTGGCCTCGACGCCAAAAAATTGATCAAGGCGCGAGATCAAGGCGTCGTGTGAAAAGGCGTGGGATAAGGCGCGAAAAGACGTGAAAATGCGCTCTTTTTGGTAAGGCGTGACGCCATTTTTAGAAGCATTTAGTGGATTTACGGATTTGGGCTTGAATTTCTAGTATTTAGGCTATTTCCTTCTTGGGCCTCGTAATTTCAAAACTTAATTCCTACTTGGGCATCGTATTTTGGCCTGGCTATTTGGGATTTAGGCTTTAGTATTTGAAATTGCTCTTAAAAAATGATATAAAATTTTAAATACATAAATATGTAAATATTTTTTTGCCGCTTTATGCACGCCTAAAGAAACGCAAATGCTTCGCAAAAGCTCGTAAGGCTTGAGGCGTGGCTATGCCGCCATGCCACGCCTTACGCCTTTTAGAACATTGGTTGAAAACAACATTTAAAATAGAATAGGACTGATAAATTTACAAAAATAAATAAAAAAATTAAGCGCCTAACACAGGATTCTATTTGTTTTTTTTTTTTCTTCTTCAGTAAATAAGAAATATAATTCGGTATATGTCATAAATCAGAAATATAATTCGGTATATGTCATAAATCAGAAATATAATTCGGTATATGTCATACTCATTTGTCTAAATATGGCTTGCACCACATGGTTCTGTTTCAGTTTTGTACCATACTTCTTTTGAGCAAAAATTTTGTACCATAGTGTTTTCGTTTTGGAATTGTCTATGCTAAATATCTTGCTAAACAGATTTGGTTCATGTGCCCCTGATGATTCTGTTATCTCCGAACTTAATGCCTATAAAGAACAAGTTACTATTTATGAACAACGCGCTAAGTTTGAGTTAACCACTCGTTAGCAGGAAATTGATGACTAAATGCGTACTATTATTAGAAAAAGTAGTTTTCGAGAAGAAATACTAAAACAAGAGCTAGATTCCTTAAAAGAAAAGCTTAATAAAAAGGCTAAGCAAAAACAAGAACTTCAAGAAAATGTGAAAATGCTTAAGCAGGAATTTAATGCTAAGGAATCAAAACTTTTAAATGAATTTTCCAACCTAAAAACTTTGAAAAACAAATTTGAAAACAAATTGTACGTACAAGGAAACACCATTCATGATCACTAAGCATAGAGTTCTAAGTGACAAACATAGTGTTGCATTAGTTGATGAACCAAACCCTGAGGCTTGTAAGAAAGCTAGAGAAGCACAGAAGGTAATTTATGATGGCAATGAAATCCTTAAGCCTAGACAGAAACCTAGTTGCGCTGAGAACACTGAGGAAGATAAGCAGTTAGAAGAAGTCACTAGAAAGAAATTGGATGAAAAACTTAAGAGCCCTTCATGCATTGAAAAGAAAATCAGTTATAAAACACCCAACTATGCTAAGGATAATTGGATTGCATTTAACAAGTTTAGACCTCAAACACAGTTGACCCCTGAACAAGTGTTCTGGAAAAAGGATATGGACATGAAAAAGTTATGAGTTTGTTGAATCGAATCCCCCACGTAGGAGAATGCTTCCAGACACTGTATATCCCCCAATACACCAATGCATTTAGTTCCTAGATCTATTCCCACTAAGAGCAAGACCTTAATCACCAGTATGTCATTTATTAATTATTTGTTGATTTTGAGAAGACATGTAAGAAAAGGATCACACCTACTGGGATAACTGAAGGGGAGAGGGGTTTTGTGCAAACTAAAGAATGCTATTTAACTGAGGTCATGCCATTCTTTAAACAATTAAAAGGCCAATTTGAGAGTCTTAAAAAGGGGATGGATTCAGATATTAAAGAAATGGAAAAGGAATTTGATGCAATGATAGTTGAGGTCAATGACTATGAGCGAGATTAAAATATAATGAGATTGAGAGGAAGAACTTGCATACCTTAAATGAGAATCTGATTTCTGAATGTATCACACAAGATGTGTTTTACACTGCCACGAATTGTTCAATTAATGCATCTCAATTTCATGAATTATCTGTTGCTCTGAAAGTCTCCCATGATCGTGTCATTGAGCTTGAAAAAACTAACTCTAAGTTGCATGAGAAATTTGAACGAGATGATCATGATAACCTGGTGAAACAGTTTTCTAAATTGGAAGTTGAGCATCTTGCTTTGCAATTAAATATCAACATCTAAAAGAAAATGTTAAAACCTCAAATATCAAGATATCCTTTGATGCTCCTGAATTTGACGCAGTTTTTGAAATCAGCAAACGTGATGAACAGATTCGAGCTCATTGTAACACGATCAAAAAAATGAGAAACCAAATTTCACAATTAAAGGGTGAAAAGAACAATGTGACAGGCTCCCAAATGCCTCCTCCTTTAGATTCTCAGTGTTCTCAAACTTTTCATCTTCAAAACTTGGTTAATGTTTTACAAAAGGAAAATGAGAGTTTTCTAGAAGAAAATGAAAAGGTGAAACGGCACTTTAAAGAGTTATATGACTCAATAAAAATCACTCGTGACAAGAACAACGAAAAAATAACGTTTCTACAAAAGTAAATTGAGAATCTGAGGAGTCAGGTAAAAGGGTAAATGCCACTTGTTTTTAATGAGAATGTTGCACCAAAGTCATCTGCTGACTGTAAATATACTATGACTGTTAAATACATTCCTCCTCATCTTATAAATAACGAACTGGCGTTTCATAACTATTTCGTTCATCTTAAGGATAGTCTAGAATGTCTCCATGAAATTGTAGAGGAGGATTTCATAAATAAGCCCCTTGATAGTGAAATTAGGTTTGCTTGCATTCAGGCCAAACGATCTCAAAAGCTGTTAGAATGCTTAAGAGCAACATGCCCTAAATCCGATGGTAAGAAGGATAAAATAGTTGTGCCTTGTTCTATGCCTGATTTTAAGAATGCCAATCTTGATATGCCTCACTCAGTGCCTAAAGTTAAGCATGTAAGCTTCAATGTGCCTTCAAGTAGTTCAGATCCCAGCACTTCTAAACCTAAAATGCAAGAGGTAGCAAAACCAACTAATGTTCCCATTCCCTCAACAGGAGTAAAAAGTGACACCAAAGCGAGCGGGTCAAAGCCTTCAGGCAATACAAAGCATGATGGGACCTCGTAAGCTAAGTATGTGCAATGGAAGAAAGTAGAAGACCACCCTAGGAACATTAAGTTTGAGTTGAATAAAACGAATCGTGTTGATTCTAGTATTAGCTATAAGCGTACTGTAATTAATTCGAATTCTGCTACTTTTGGCAAAACATGTAATGATGATTGTTTGGTTTCTGTTACTAATCATGAATATGGTGTGAATGAGTTGATTAATGTTGTTAAATGCCCTGTTAAGATAGTGAATACAAAAAATAAGCTAAGAAGGCTAGAAAGCAATGGCGGAAGAAGGTTAGAAAACACTAGAAACCCACATGAAGGAAATTTAGTAACATAGGTTATCATTGGATACCTACTGGCCGCAAATTCAATCTTAATGAGATGTGCCCTAAATTATCTAGATCAATGCCCATTAGAAAATGGATGCCTACTGGTAGAACTATTCCTTTAAGAAGTGAACAAACTTTGAATAGGTCAAATACACACTAGCACTGATCTATCCCCTCGATGATTCCATTGTTTCTACTTCTGAGGTGGGTGTTCCAATCACTGTTACTAACCAAATGGAACCCATTATTACATGGGGATCCCAATTATCTAGTTATCCATTCTTGTCTGTGTTCAATTGCAGATCGTTCAAATCGTTCTGTGGTACCTGGACTCCATTTGGTTCAATTGGGATCCCCATGTAATAATGGGTTCCATTTGGTTAGTAACAGTGATTGGAACACCCACATCAGAAGTAGAAACAATGGAATCATCAGTGATAGATGCAGTGCTAGTGTCCGTGATTTGACCTATTCAAAGTATGTTCACTTCTTAAAGGAATAGTTCTACCAAGAGGCATCCATTTTTAATGGGCATTGATCTAGATAATTTAGGGCACATCTCATTAAGATTGAATTTGCGGCCAGTAGGTATCCAATGATAACCTATGTTACTAAATTTCCTTCCTGTGGGTTTCTAATGTTTTCTAACCTTCTTCCGCCATTGCTTTCTAGCCTTCTTAGCTTGATTTTTTGTATTCACTATCTTAACAGGGCATTTAACAGCATTAATCAACTCATTCACACCACATTCATGATTAGTAACAGAAACCAAACACAATCATCATTACATGTTTTGCCAAAAGTTGCGAATTAATTAATTACAGACGCTTATAGCTAATACTAGAATCAACACGATTCGCTTTATTCAACTCAAACTTAATGTTCCTAGGGTGGTCTTCTACTTTCTTTCATTGCACATACTTAGCTTCATGAGGTCCCATCTTGCTTTGTATTGCCTGAAGGCTTTGACGCTCGCTTTGGTGTCACTTTTACTCCTCGGAGGAATGGGAACATTATTTGGTTTTGCTACCTTTTGCATTTTAGGTTTAGAAGTGCTGGATCTGAACTACTTGAAGGCACATTGAAGCTTACATGCTTAACTTTAGGCACTGAGTGAGGCATATCAAGATTGCATTCTTAAAATCGGCATAGAACAAGGCACAACTATTTTATCCTTCTTACCATCGGATTTAGGGCACGTTGCTCTTAAGCATTCTAACAGCTCTTGAGATCGTTTGGCCCCGAATGCAAGCAAACCTAATTTCACTATCAAGGGGCTTGTTTATGAAATCCTCCTCTACAATTTCACAAAGACATTCTAGACTATCCTTAAGATGAACGAAATAGTTATGAAACGCCAGTCCGTTATTTCTAAGATGAGGAGGAATGTATTTAACAAATACAAAGATATTTACAATGCAGATGACTTTGGTGCAACATTCTCATTAAAAACAAGTGGCATTTTCCCTTTTACCTGACTCCTCAGATTCTCAATTTCCTTTTGTAGAAAAGTTATTTTTTCGTTGTTCTTGTCACGAGTGACTTTTATTGAGTCATATAACTCTTTAAAGTGTCGTTTCACCTTTTTATTTTCTTCTAGAAAACTCTCATTTTCCTTTTGTAAAACGTTAACCAAGTTTTGAAGATGAAAAGTTTGAGAACACTGAGAATCTAAAGGAGGAGGCATTTGGGAGCCTGTCACATTGTTCTTTTCACCCTTTAATTGTGAAATTTGGGTTCTCATTTTTCTGATCGTGTTACAATGAGCTCGAATCTGTTCATCACGTTTGCTGATTTCAAAACCTGCATCAAATTCAGGAGCATCCAAGGATGTCTTGATATTTGAGGTTTAACATTTTCTTTTAGATGTTGATATTTTAATTGCAAAGCAAGATGCTCAACTTCCAATTTAGAAAACTGTTTCACCAGGTTATCATGATCATCTCGTTCAAATTTCTCATGCAACTTAGAGTTAGTTTTTTCAAGCTCAATGACACGATCATGGGAGACTTTCAGAGCAACATATAATTCAGGAAATTGAGATGCATTAATTGAACAATTCGTGGCAGTGTAAAACACATCTTGAGTGATACATTCAGAAATCAGATTCTCATTTAAGGTATGCAAGTTCTTCCTCTCAATCTCATTATATTTTAATTCTCGCTCATAGTCATTGACCTCAACTATCATTGCATCAAATTCCTTTTCCATTTCTTTAATATCTGTGTTGGGTCTATTATAGATTTGATAATACAAAACAAGAAGAATGAAACATGAAGGACTTAAAGTGACAAGAAGGGAAACTACAAAAGATGGAGGATTTGGAAGATTCTAGAAGATATGCTTAAAAGAATATTTAGTTTCCTAATTGTATTATGATTCCTCTTGTAAACCCTAGATGTCTCTAGTATATAAAGAGACATAGGGTCATTAGTTTTATAACGTACATGCATGTGATGTAGACGTCTAAAGAGGTGTGTGTGTGGGAACCTAGGCGTAGGGATTGGGAAAACGCCTAGGGTTTAGTGGTTTAGTTAGTTAGTGTTAGATCAAGTCTTTGATCTTTATTATAATTAGTTAGTTAGAGATGGTGATAATAAAAACCTTGTTCATAATAATATTGATTCTATGTTTGAATATTCCGCCTTTATTATTATGTGTTCCTAGATATAATATTAGACCTCGTCTAAGAGCTTACAACGACCTTCACATGTGGTATCAGAGCCTGGGGCTCATGATATCTAGGATCTACAAGGTTTTCTTGAAGAAGAAGGAAGAAAAATTCGAAGCTGTAAAAAATTCGTAATACTTCTGCAACACTGTTTTCCAGAAGGCATAACTTTTTATTGAACCGTTGGATCGAGCTAAAATTCGAAATGGAGATTCTTGGTATATCTATCTTTAATCTCACCAAAGGGATTGTCAATCGGAGCTCTCAATCAAAAGTTATAAGCAGTCGAAGTCTGCTGCAGAAAATTCGTAAGGTTACTACAGCACTGTTTTGAAACGATCATAACTTTTTCGTTAACCGTTGGATCGTAACGAAATTTTGGGTGGATGTTCTCTATATATCAATCTAACTTTCCACCGAAGGGATCTTCCATCTGAGCGTTTATGTGAAAGTACTGCTGAAAGTACTGCTGTGTATTTTCAAAGTACTGCAGATTTTATTTAAAGTACTGCATGTTTGTTAAAGTACTGCTATTACGCAAAGTACTGCTTGCTCGAAGGTACTGCTACTCTTGTTAATGAAAGTACTGCAGCTTTATATCGAAAGTACTGTTGGAATTTTTAAAGTATCGCAGATTCAAGTTCGAAAGTACTGCTCGTGGTTTAAACGTCTTCTCTGCTAAATTGAAAGTACTGCTCGAATATACAAAGTACTGCTGATTGAATGAAAGTACTGCTCCTTCTCAAAGTACTGTTATATTAAAGTACTGCTTCTCATATGATTTTCGATTTAAGGGGAAGTCGAGCATAATGGTTATGGATTTTTGGTGAACACACACAGAATGGTTGTTTGGTTCACACACAAAGGAAGAAATTTATGTTTTTAAAAGATTTAAAAGGCTCGTATTTGATTTATTGAAGAATTGATTACAAAGAGGATTATTTATCATTTATTTGAAGGTGAAGTGGAATTACTTGGTTTGTGTTCTTATTATATAAGACTTGCAAAATCTAGTTTTCATAGGTCAAGAGGGTGGATGGATGAAGACCTAGTAAACTATCACTTAAAGGAGTTACATTGTAGTGCTCAGTGTCTCATACTAGTTGAGGATTCTTGTCAAGGGATTGCGGTCTACTTATATTTGATGGGTATAAGTATGGAGTTCCGTGGATAGTACAGATTTAAGACACAAGTTTGAGAAATTCTACTTCTTCATCAAGTTTGTTATATTTGGTTTTCTTCACAAGTGATCATTACAAGGAGCTTACCGATTTGAAGAATCAAGAAGATGGTTAACATATGGGTTTTTAAGGGAAGCTTATTGTTAAATGTTTAACCATCTACATGCATCACTCAAGGGGAAGTGTTTGATTTTTACTACTGTTGATCATTATTCCTATTGCTAGTTGGAGTTTCTACTATTTTGAATCCATTTTTCTTATGATGCGTAATGGTGGGCGATTTAAAGCATTGGAAGTCTTAGATTGGAAGTATGATATTGGTTTGTGGTGGTCAAGATCATTATTTGCATACGTTCCCTATTTAGATAATAACAAAAAGGGGAAGAGATGTTTGAGTGACATGTTCAAGTCAAGGGGAAGATTGTTTCATTCATGGTGAGATTTAATTATCTCAACTTCTGCTACTTTGTCTAGGGAAGTTCGTACAAGAATCGTGTTTGTTTTGTCATCATCAAATAGGGGAAGATTGTTGGGTCTATTATAGATTTGATAATACAAAACAAGAAGAATGAAACATGAAGGACTTAAAGTGACAAGAAGGGAAACTACAAAAGATGGAGGATTTGGAAGATTCTAGAAGATATGCTTAAAAGAATATTTAGTTTTCTAATTGTATTATGATTCCTCTTGTAAACCCTAGATGTCTCTAGTATATAAAGAGACATAGGGTCATTAGTTTTATAGTACGCAAGATGTAGACGCGTCTAAAGGTGTGTTTGTGTGGGAACCTAGGCGTAGGGATTGGGAAAACGCCTAGGGTTTAGTGGTTTAGTTAGTTAGTGTTAGATCAAGTCTTTGATCTTTATTATAATTAGTTAGTTAGAGATGGTGATAATAAAAACCTTGTTCATAATAGTATTGATTCTATGTTTGAATATTCCGCCTTTATTATTATGTGTTCCTAGATATAATATTAGACCTCGTCTAAGAGCTTACAACGATCTTCACAATCTGAATCCATCCCCTTTTTAAGACTCTCAAATTGGCCTTTTAATTGTTTAAAGAATGGCATGACCTCAGTTAAATAGCATTCTTTAGTTTGCACAAAACCCCTCTCCCCTTCAGTTATCCCAGTTTTCTTACATGTCTTCTCAAAATCAACAAATAATTGATAAATGACATACTGACTGATTAAGGTCTTGCTCTTAGTGGGAATAGATCTAGGAACTAAATGCATTGGTGTATTGGGGGGGATATACAGATGGCGGGGAAGCATTCTCCTACATGGGGGATTCTTTTCAACAAACTCATCAGCTTTTTTCATGTCCATATCCTTTTCCAGAACACTTGTTCAGGGGTCAGTTGTGTTTGAGGTCTAAACTTGTTAAATGCAATCCAATTATCCTTAGCATAGTTGGGTGTTTTATAACTGATTTTCTTTTCAATGCATGAAGGGCTCTTAAGTTTTTCATCCAATTTCTTTCTAGTGACTTCTTCTAACTGTTTATCTTCCTTAGTGTTCTCACTAACTAGGTTTCTGTCTAGGCTTAAGGATTTCATTGTCATCATAAATTACCTTCTGTGCTTCTCTAGCTTTCTTACAAGCCCTCGTGGTTTGGTTCATCAACTAAGGCAACACTATGTTTGTCACTTAGAACTCTATGCTTAGTGATCATGTGGGCAGTCTGAATGGTGTTTCCTTGTACGTAAAATTTGTTTTCAAGTTTGTTTTTCAAAGTTTTTAGGTTGGAAAATTCATTTAAAAGTTTTGATTCCTTAGCATTAAAACTTTCACATTTTCTTGAAGTTCTTGTTTTTGCTTAGCCGTTTTATTAAGCTTTTCAATTAAGGAATCTAGCTCTTGTTTTAGTATTTCTTCCCTAAAACTACTTTTTCTAATAATTGTACGCATTTGGTCATCTATTTCCTGTTCACGAGTGGTTAACTCAAAATTAGCGCGTTGTTCATAAATGGCAACTTGTTCTTTATAGGCATTAAGTTCGGAGATAACAGAATCATCAAGGGCACATGGAGTGTATTCATCAAAATCATAGTCATCATTGACTGCAAAAGATGCATCACTTGATACAATCTCACTTTCACTTTGTATCACATATTGATCATATGGGACAATATTACTATTACCCACATTATCGATATCTGATTCATTAGTTAGATGTGATTGTACTTTGTTATGCATCTCTTGCTCATCAACTTTATCGTATAGCTTTAATACCTCAGAGATGAGTGAATCTTTGGAAGGACCAGCCTGATGTGGTGATGAGGCCTTTGGAGAGACCATAGGTGAGATGCTTGCCATGAAAATGGTTTGGGCAGTTGGTTCATCATCCACATCCGAATCATAAGCATCACAATACGACTACTTGAAATGCATTTGGATTGTTCTCGACCCATACCCTGCACCGGCGCTCATCCACATCAAGCATCATAAGTCTTGGCATTTCCCTCAGCAAGAAACAACAATTCCTCTTCATCCAAAACTGCACCATTGTCCTGAGCTTGCACAAGCAACATCTTGTCTCTGAAGTATTCTGCATTTTGAGGGCGTTTTGGAGATGTGCAGTTCCTTGCAATGTGTCCATCACCACCACAGTTGTAGCACTTGATTGGCTTTACTTGTCCCTGATTGGCATTTCTTCCATGATTCTCGATTAGCCACATACCATCCACCTACTCCACCTCTTCCCTGTTCATACTGCCTTCCTTGAACTGGTTGCACCATAACTTTTCCATCTCTGATAGTAGCTTGATTGTATGAGTTGGATGTTGCTTCGAGGTTATTTTTGGTGTGAGGAGTGGTATTCAGATTTTGACTAACCATGAGAGACAATTGATTGATGAAGTTTTCCATGATTGTGTTTGAGTCTGGAGGCTTATATGCTGGATCGTGAATGAGCTTGTAGTTACCGTTACCAGTAGGTATGACTTGAGAAGCTTTGGTGGTAATTCCAACATTTGTGTAAAAGGTTATTGAATCATTTGAAGAACTTGTTTCTCCTCGTTTAGTTTTGAACCGCTCAAGAATCATTCTTTCAAACATAGCATGTCTCTCATTCTGAAGCGAGGAAGGCATACAGATTGCTCATAGTTGGTATTTTTTAATCCTTTGGTTAGCTTCACAGAGGTGACAAATTTGTGCCATTCGGGATTCATGTTGTTCACAAACTTTGAGTTCACCTGAATATTTGGCATAGTCATTTTGATATTCCTCATATCATTCACAAGCTTGTGGAATCTCACGTAATATTCATAGACACTTTCTTCTGGTTTCATCTTAAAGTGCTCAAATTCATTATACAGTTGTGATTCTCTGTCTTCCTTAGTTAATTCAGAACCCGAGAGAAGCATCTTGACATTATCCCAAACCACCTTGGCTTCAGTGTTGTGATTGATAAGCTTGTAGATATCTTTTGGAAGACCCTGAAGTATAATGTTTGAAGCCCTGATATCAGCATTGAATCTCTTTTTCTCCTTAGCACTGAGCTCATCATACGTCTTTGGTATGTCCAATCCAAAGATCATTGTTCCATCTGTAGCAGTATCAATTATGTCTCTTGTAGTCTCAATCTGATAAGGTCCTTCATCAATTGATTTGAGAATGTTGACCCTTCCTTTCCCAAACAGTACAACCTGATTCGTTGAGCCCATGAGTCATAATCAGTTCTGTCAAGCATAGGTGGAAGAGTATCAGATCCAACTGCTTGAACATCCTCGACCTACGAAGAAACGATAGTAGGCACGTTGTTAGACATGATTACAAGTTCTACAGGATTTTACTATTCTTTGATTAAACCAGGAAATTGATTCTTTCACGGGATTTTACCAAACCAAAAGAACAACCGTAAAAATGTAGCACGAAGAACTGACAAATCTCAATAGACAAGTAGCTAAACAGTCAACTCGCTAAACAGTCAACTCGCCTAAAAGACAAGTCGTTTAAAACTCAAGTCGCTTAAAGAGACAACTCGCTTAATAGCCAAGTCGCATACAGAGACAACTCGCTTAACCACCAACCCGCTTAAACCAACTCGCTGACAATACAACTCGCTTAATAGCCAAGTCGCTTTAAAACTCAAGTCGCTTAAAGAAACAACTCGCTTAATAGCCAAGTCGCATATACCAACTCGCTACTAATACAACTCGCTTAATAGCCAAGTCACTTAAACCAACTCGCTTCCAATAACAAAGCAACTCGCTTCCAAGAAACTCAACACCGTAGCTCAACTCACTTCGTACAATATTTGAAAACAACCACTTTATCAATCAAAAACAGCTGAACCACAATGATTCAAGCCTTCCTATTCAAAACCTAAACACATATGATGATCCTAAACACAAAAGTACAATCAAAATTCAAACTTTAACACTAGAAATTGACCAAATGATTCATACTCTCCTAAACACTTATAACCCCAAAAACCTTATGAAATTCACCAAAACAAAGAGCATGAAAGATGAATGATCAAACCATGGCTCTTGATACCAATTGTAAGATATAGGATTTCACGAACACATTAAACCAAATCCATATGGGGCGTTCACAAATGTTTAGAGAGAGAAAGTTCTAGAGAGAAGGGAAGAGAGTTGGGAACTATATGAAACAAAGAAAAATGGTATTGAAGCTCCAACCCTCTACCTTGGGAGGTAGAGAGTATTTATAGTGTCTTACAATAAACGCCACCTACGGGCTGTGGATCAGGCATACAGTGGGTAGAGACCCGTCCGTCCTCCACGGTGTTACTTAATAACATAACTTGACTACGACTACGAGCTTTCTAACGAATACATATACTTGAGGTGACCGACTCTTTAATGACTGAATTTTCTAATTCCTAACAATTGTTAGGAATTAGAAATTCCAGGTATTAAAGAGTCGGTCACCTCAAGTATATGTAATCGTTAGAAAGCTCGTAGTCGTAGTCAAGTTATGATAATAAGTAGTTTGTTAAGTAACACCGTGGAGGACGGACGGGTCTTTACCCACCGTATGCATCCACTGCCCGTGGGCGTATTGTAAGACACTATAAATACCCTCTACCTCCCAAGGTAGAGGGTTGAGCTTCAATACCATTTTTCTTTGTTTCACATAGTTCCCAACTCTCTTCCCTCTCTCTAGAACTTTCTCTCTCTAAACATTTGTGTATCCTTATGATTATGGTTTGACGTGTTTATGAAATCCTATATCTTAAAATTTGTATCAAGAGCCATGGTTTGATCACTCATCTTTCATGCTCTTTGTTTTTGTGGATTTCATAAGGTTTTTGGGGTTATAAGTGTTTAGGGGAGTTTGAATCATTTGGTCAATTTTTAGTGTTAAAGTTTGAATTTTGATTGTAATTTTGTGTTTAGGATCATCATATGTGTTTAATTTGTGAATTGGAATGCTTGAATTATCGTGGTTGGGTTGTTTTTGATTGATAAAGTGGTTATATTTGAAAACTGTACGAAGCGAGTTGAGCCACGGAGTTGAGTTTCTAGGAAGCGAGTTGCTTTGTTATTGGAAGCGAGTTGGTTTATGCGACTTAGCTATTAAGCAAGTTGTACTTAAGCGAGTTGTCGTTTAAACGAGTTGCCTTGGAAGCGAGTTGTTCTTTATGCGAGTTGCTTATTGAAGCGAGTTGTCTTATGCGAGTTGCTTATTGAAGCGAGTTGTCTCATGCGAGTTGTCTATTAAGCGAGTTGTCATCAAAGCGAGTTGACTAGGGTGCGAGTTATCTTGGGTACGAGTTGTCTAGGGTGCGTTTTGTTGACTTTTCCCGACAAAACTTCAAACGACCATAACTTTTGAACCGTAACTCCGTTTTCAGCGAAATACCAGTCAAAACGAGCGGAACAGGCTGAATATGGTGAGGTTTCACAACAAAGTCGGGAAACGAATTTTTTGAGGCCCAAATCCCCTCCAGAAGGAATTTATTGAGCTTTTTAAGTTTTTGGACCTAAATTTCTCCGTAAAATAGTGCATCAACCAATCCAAATCTCGACCAAACAACATCTCTGCTAATCCTACAAACAATCATAAGTCCTAACACACAATTGTCTATCATTGTGTCGATCCATCAGTCATCTTAACACTTTCCATTGGTCATTGCTTAACGGTTTGTTCTTGATTTTAGTAAAATCCCGCGAAAGATTCTATTTCTCGGTTTAAATCACAGACTTGTAAAATCCCGTGTATACATCAACATCATGTCTTACACTCCTGATTCAGTGATTTCAGAAGTACTCAAACTGTATGATGATGTAGACAACCATGAGAATATTATCTATACTGAACGGTTACTGATGATGGAATCAATCAATGATGATTTGAGTTCTTCATGCTCGGAGTCCAATGAGAAAGATTTGCACCGTTCAGCTCGAATGCCATGCAAAAGGAAAGTAGCATTGAAACTTATCAACAACTTCACTCACACCTCATGTTACTCACACCGATAGGAATGGAACGAACATGCAATGCCCTTTTCCGTCAAGATTCATCCACATTAACGGGAACATTACTATTGAACTTAGAACAATTGGAACAACAACTTGATAAAGAAAAGGTTCAAAAGGATAGTTCCAGTCTTTGCACTTCAAGTGATCCACAACCAATTTTAGTCATTCATCGTGGGGAATTTACATCGATTATGATCAAGACATGATGAAATGTCTTTCAAGATACACGGAATGGTAATTAGCGTGTTCATAGAGACACTTATCCATCTCATGGATAATGTGGAGAAGTATATTGAGGAAGTTACTCGAAGATGAAAATGTGGATGAGAGTCCGTGAAGTTGAGAGATAGTTGTGATGAGTCGGGTAATGTATCAGTTGAAAGATCGGGTGTTGGTGAATGCAGAATACGAGACAACAAAGAATGATGTAACCGGCTTCAGAACTCTGTCGACAAGATGTGGATACAAAAATTAGAAGGGTGAATGAATGTCGAGTGCAATCAAGAGATTGTAGTGTTGAGTCGGGTAAAGCAACAGATGTTGTATTAGTTGACACTGAATACAGAGGCTCAGATACAGATAAGCTTGAAATAGCCAGTAGTTCAGCACCTCTTGTTACACATGATGTGGATGAAAATATCAGACCGACAAATGAACATAACTGTTCAACATAATACATCTGCTAATGTACCTAAACAAACTGATCTTAATGCCGAACATGATTTTGATAAATGTTTCTTGGTTGAGGCTGGGAATAATAATTTTAAAATATATGATATGGTTGATAAAAAGGCTTTTGATGAACTTTCAAACAAATTCTCAAAACTTGAAAAACATTGCATTTCTCTTGAAATTGCAATACAAATAAAGGAGGAAAGTTTTCAAACTAAGAAACCATGTAAAAATCTGGAATTTCCTGAATTTCGTGAATATTTTGAAATAAATGATTTAAAAACTCAGCTTCAAGACAAAAACTCGACTATCAACAATCTAAAGAAAGATATTTCTGATATGCATGTGAAAATTAATTTGGTTACAAGTAATTCTGATGTTAATGCTACTGATGATATTCAAATGAGAAATGATGAATTAGCGGTTTGTGTGGCCAAATTACTAAAGGAAAATGAGACTTTGAGAAAGCATCACATAGAACTAAGTGACTCTGTCAAAGAAGCTAGAACTAAGTCTGTGGAACAAACAAAATCTTTGATAGCAAAAATTGATGAACTCAAAGCTCAAATTCAGGATAAGAGTTTTGCGATAGTTGCCTTAAAGAATGAGCTCAAAAGAACAACAGGGAATAGTGTGAACACTAAGTTTGCAAAACCATCAATCTTGGGGAAACCAGTTATTATACAACCAAATGCGTTTAGATCTGAATGACCAAAATTTTCAAAAACACGGTTTGCCTCCCAAGTTGATGCGAAACATATTTTGACAAAACAGTCACTTCACCTTACTTGCCTAGGAAACGTGATATAAATGACTTGTTCAAGAACTATGATCTAGAAGAAGCTAGAAAAAAGGCACAGATTCAAAAAGATGGAATTTTATGTGCTAGACCTAGGGTGATGAATTCTACGAGATTTCAAGGCACTGCTAGTAGTTTTAGACCATTACCTAGGAACACTCAACTAAAGACTAGGGATTGGCTTGGATCTAAGAGTAGTTGCGTTTCGAATAAAGCTATTCCCATAGCAGATCACTCTAAGAACTCTAGATCATTGTCTGAATTCAAACAAGCTGTTTGCTCAAATTGTCTGAAATGCATCTTTAGGGCGAATCATGATAATTGTTTTACAAATTCCCTGAAGAAAGTAAATGCTCATACAAAGGTTCAAACTATTAAGTCTAGGATTTACACTAAGTCTATGAAGCAAAACAAACAAAAAACTTCGCCTAGATGGATACCAACTGATAAATCCTTGGAGACTAGGAATAACGAAAAATTTTCCACTATTCAAAAGAAGCCTAACAATCCTAGACCTTGCCAAAAGTGGATACCGTCTGGTAGAATGTTTAAGGATGCTGGACTTAGGTGGATACCTACCGGAAAGCTGTTTACCGATGACAAAATCAAGGTTGACTGTGAAACCCCAAAGGGTTTGGATACTAATGTCACTAACCAAAATATATGCAATCAAGTTTGTAATATTAGTGCAGTAGTCCTTACTCTGGCAGATACTTGATCCTTCACTACATGGACTGGCTTAAAGTATGGATTACAAATGGATTGATATCTCACAACTCACGGGTTCTAGTAACTCAATCTTGATATTCATTCGGCTATGACGTTGCTTCACATCGTTCAGGCCTCGTACTTCATCATTATGGCGTCTGCAGATAACACTTCAGTGCCCCGTTCCTCAAAGAAAAGAAAAGTGTACGCTCGGCGCTTTATCTTCGAAGAAGAGAAATCTTCAAATTTATGACCATTCTCATCGACATTCTTCATCAACAAGCTTCATGTTTTTCCATGCTCACTCAATCCTCAAGTGGATCTACGTTCATTGGTGTATATTCTTATTCACTGGTTAAATCAAAAATGGCAACT
Source organism: Chrysanthemum makinoi (assembly GCA_910596185.1). Taxonomy (NCBI): domain Eukaryota; kingdom Viridiplantae; phylum Streptophyta; class Magnoliopsida; order Asterales; family Asteraceae; genus Chrysanthemum; species Chrysanthemum makinoi. Next base: position 285,161,757 of record OU343220.1, on the reverse strand, counting down.
TCAGATGCAATTTTTGAGGGGGAGAAGAGTGAATATACTACATGTTGATGGATGTTTGAATAATGGTCATACGACTCTCCTCCAACGCCTAATGCTTCACTTACTAAGGATACATGGTATTGTTTGGGATTCGTTGTTTCAAGATATGTTTAATGAGTATTTCCAACTGCTAGCAAATGCTGATCATCTAAGAAGTACAACTCAGACTACTCAAGAAGCCCAATCTCTAGTTATTCCTCAAGGCGTTGATAATGACTATCATAATATTGCAATTGCACTCATGAATAATGATCCGCTCTTTGGTATTCCTTTGCCAAATCTTCACGGATTATTGTTTCTCTCAACGTGCACGCTATAAATCAACCACATGAACTTCAAGGAAAATGACTATCTCATCCGCTCGAAGTTATTGGTGAATCTTCCAGATCAATCTCTACATGTATACTTTTAGGAAGAATGCATTGATGTTGAGGAACCATTTGTTCCGGTTCATTCAGTGGGTCAATGTACATCTGATTGTATGTTTATTCACGTGTTGGGTATTTGACACAAGTTGATTACTTCGAAGTTAATCATTTATCACTTATTTGAGATTGAAGTTGATTTTCACAAAGGCGTGTTCTTATTTGATAACTTGCTCGAGCTTAAGAATTTGAGTTGAAGACTTGGTTTATCTAGTTACCGCTAGTCGAGGTGGATGGTAGAAGACCTGGTTAACTATCACTATTAGGAGTTACGTTGTTTTACTCAGTGTCGCACGCAGATGACGGTGTGGATAATCGCAAGAGGTGTTAATGTCTCATACTTTCATTGGGTATTGAGTACTTAGAAATTTTCAGGAAGCATGAATTCTCTACACCGTTCTTCCAACATTAGTGCAAGCATAAGATACAAATGCGGGGAATTCTACTTCAGCTTCAAGTTTGGTATATCGGGTTTGCTTCATCAGTGGTCACTTCAAATTTTCTACATCTGGGTTGGTTAAGATAGTCAAGGAGAGTTTCTTGTTTAACGACTCATGAACTTCGTGAGTAAATTCATCGGGACTGTTAGATTCGGGAATGATCATTTCGGTGCAATTATGGGTTATGGAGACTATGTTGTTGGTGATAGTGTAATCTCCAGGGTATATTACGTTGAAGGTCTTGGTCATAACTTATTCTCTGTCGGTAAATTATGTGATTTTGATCTAGAAGTGGCCTTCAGAAAACATACTTGTTTCGTTAGAGAACTTCATGGCGCAGAACTGTTAAGAGGAACACGTGGTTCAAACCTATACACCATCTCTATCGAAGATATGATGAAGTCTTCTCCAATTTGCTTGTTGTCAAAGGCTTCAAAAACAAAGTCATGGTTATGGCATCGTCGTCTCAATCACTTGAACCTCGGCACCATAAATGATCTCTCCATAAAGGACTTAGTAATAGGCTTACCTAGACTAAAGTATGAAAAGGATCATCTTTGTTCAACATGCCAATTGGGAAAAAGCAAGAAGTATGCCCACAAACCCAAACCTACAAACTCAGGTATGGAAGTTCTTCATACCATTCACATGGATTTATGTGGACCCATGAGAGTGCAGAATATTTACGGGAAGAAATATGTGTTAGTTGTGGTTGATGATTACTCTCGATTTACTTGGGTTAAGTTCTTAAGGACAAAGGATGAAACTCCATATATCATCATCAAACTTATCAAACAACTGCAGGTTCGACTTAAAAAACTCATCCAAATGCAGACAATGGAACCGAGTTTGTTAACAAAGAACTTAGTGAGTTTTATGAAAGTGTTGAAATCATTCATCAAAGAAGTGTTCCACGAACTCCTCAACAGAACGGTGTAGTTGAAAGACGAAATTGAACTCTTGTGGAAGCCGTTAGAACAATGCTGATTTACTCAAAGGTTCCAATGTTTCTCTGGGCTGAAGCCATTGCCACTGCATGCTACACTCAAAATCGATCCCTTATTCACACTTCTCATGGAAAAACTCCATATGAACTTGTCCACAATCGAAAACCTAATCTTTCATTCCTTCGTGTGTTTGGTGCATTGTGTTATCCAACTAATGAGGCTCAAGACTTAGGCAAACTTAAAGCTAAAGCGGACATTGGAGTATTTGTAGGATATGCACCAAGCGAAAAAGGATATCGAATCTACAACAAAAGAACCCAAAATATCATGAAAACAATTCACGTTACGTTCGATGAGTGACGGTCAAATGGCTCCTGGACAACCCAGTTTTGGACCTGCATCATCAAGTAGTCCCATCAGTTCTACTCTTGTTCACGATTCTTCGCCAGTAACTCCTTATGTACCTCCTTCAGAAGATGATTTAAAGAAATTGTTTGATCCAATATTTGATGAACACTATGAGCCAATTGCTAATGATCTGTCAATTCCATCAACCGAGGTTGCTCCTATCCCTGTCAATGAAATTAACCCTTCAGTTTCTATGTCATTAAGTCAAGAAGCGCCTGCTGCTGGTCACTCTGTCTCATCAACAAATCATCAATCATCGAGTGTACATCATGGAATTGTGTATGGCATCTTTGATGGAGATAATCCCTTTGCTACTCCTGAAGATGCCCCCTTTGAAAACATATTTGCTCCTGAATCATCATCAGAACCATCTTCATCGAGAAATCGACTCGCTACTCAGTTCCTCAACAATAACCACACGAACACCTTAGAAAATGGACACATGATCATCCATTGGACAACATCATTGGAAATCCCTCTCGCCCAAGATCCACTGCAAAACAACTTGCAACTAAGGCCTTATGGTGCTTCTTCAACTCCGTACTATCCAAGGTCGAACCAAAAGACGTTAAAACCGCAATGAATGAAGACAACTGGTTCAATGCCATGCAAGAAGAAATTCATGAGTTCGATAGACTAGATGTATGGGAATTAGTACCTTATCCTGACTGTGCTATGATCATTGCTCTAAAGTGGATCTTCAAAGTAAAACTTGATGAGCATGGTGATGTATTAAAGAACAAGGCTCGATTGGTTGCAAAAGGATACCGTCAAGAGGAGGGTGTTGACTTTGAAGAATCATTTGCTCCGCTTGCGCGATCGAGGCAATCAATCTTCCTGGCTAAAGCTGCAAGTAAGAATATGATTGTCTATCAGATGGATGTAAAGACGGCTTTTCTTAACGGAGATCTTAAAGAAGTCGATATACGTCCCAACCGAAGGTTTTGTGAATTCAGAGCATCCTACTCATGTCTATCGCTTGAAGAAGGCTCTTTACGGCTTGAAGCAAGCCCCAAGGGCATGGTATGATACGCTATCAAATTTTCTTCTATCTACCTGGATTCAAAGAAAGGAGTAGTTGATCCGACATTGTTCACCGTAAAGTCGTGCAAACATTTAATTCAAGTTCAAATCTATGTTGATGATATTATCTTTGCCTCGACTGACCCCAATGAATGTGACCGGTTTTCTAAGGAGATGGGCTCCAAATTTCAAATGTCAATGATGGGACAAATGCCATTTTTCTTGGGATTAGAAATTTCACAAAGTCCCGGAGGCATTTTTATTAATCAATCTAAATATGCAAATGAGATTTTAAAGAAATTTGGATTTGATTCTTGCGACTCTGTTGACACTCCCATGATAGAGCGTACTAAACTGGATGAGGACCACTCAGGGATCATGGTAGATCAAACGAAATATCGTAGTACGATTGGATCCCTGATGTACCTCACAGCCAATAGACATGATATTATGTTCGCCGATGCATGTGTGCTAGATAACTAAGCCTACCAAAAAGCACCTTGAAGCTTATTAAACGTGTCTTCTGGTATCTCCAAGGAACCATCAACATGGGACTATGGTACCCAAAGGACACCGGTATGTCACTAATGACCTATGCAGATGCGACCATGCAGATGTCAAGATACACGCCGGCACGCCGGAGGTGCTCGATTTTTGGGTGATAAGCTTGTGAGCTGGTCTTCAAAGAAACAAATGAGTACTTCTATATCCTTTCTACAGAGGTGAATACATAGCCATGTCATCTTGTTGTGCTCAAATCCTATGGATGAGATCCCAATTATCGACTATGGCTTTGTATTCAACAAAATCCTCTCGTATTGTGATAACAAAAGTGCCATTGCTCTCTCTTGCAACAACGCTCAACATTCAAGAGCAAAGCACATTGACATTCGACATCATTTCATTCGGTAACAAGTGGAAAAAGGTGTGGTAGAACTCTATTTTGTGAGGTCCAATACCAGGTTAGCGTGACATCTTCACCAAAGCTCTTCCTAGAGAACCTTTTGAGTTTATCCTTCCACGACTTGGTCTAAAGAGTCTACAACCGGAAACACTCAAACGTCTTCAAGAGGAAGACGAGGAGTAAAGGTCTTTCTTCATCTATCTCTTGTATATATTTATTCAAAAAGCAAAATAAAAAATTTCAAAACCCACAAAAGAAAATAGAAAAATATAAAATTTTCAAAAATCCATAAAAAATTACAAAATCTTGAAAAAGACCAAAATAAAATAAAATAAAATAAAAATTGTTATTTTGTCATTTTTTATTTATTCGATATCATCTACGGACTTTGTGTTGACATTCAAAGAATGTCACGGGTTTTTAGATGTTCTTCGAATGTACATAAATTGCTTTAAAAAAAAAGCGGAGAAAAATGGTGGTTTATTGTCATTTCAGGCAGTAACCCGTTTTAAAAGGTAAGATCAGAGCCATGCTTAATCTTATTTTTCAAATCCCATGCTCTGATTCTTAAAACAAATATTTGTCACAAAAAAGACAAATGTTTTCTTTCCAAATATTTTTCCGTCTAATGATTCTTCTGAAAAATATTTGTCATCTTATGAAAACAAAATTGCTTTGAAAATACCTCGGACTCCACTTTTGAAAATCATCTGGGCTTATCTTTGTCAAAATCTCTAACGCTCAATCAACAACTCATGTCATTGATTGAGGGGGAGAATGATCTCAATTCAATAAAAAAAAGGTTATTTTTCAAACAATTGACACGTAAAAGAGCAAGGTCTACTTTTGGGTAATCAAAATGAACAATGTTTTATACAAGTGGGTCAAGACCTTAGCTATTGTTATGTTTTCAAAAGATATTTATGCATGATTGGTCAATGGAATTTAAAGTCTCAAAATCTAATCCTTTTCAGTTAAAATGTCTTTCAAAAGCAAGTCACTATTCTCCTCAAAAGCTCTCAAAATTTAATTTAAATCAATAGAGATCACAACTCTCAAAGGATTTGAAAATTGTGATCGGGGGAGAATTTGTGATTTAAATTGGATTTAAACTGATAAATTGATAAATGGTTTTATATGTGATTAACAAGCTCACCTCCCTGCATGTGCCAAACGATTTCAAATTTTCCGTGCACATGTTAAAGGGGAGCATTTATATCAAACCAAAATGGATTAAAACGTGACTGATTTGTCTCTAAGTGCAGGTTTTCCTTTATATGTGCTAAACAATTTCAAAATCAGATGCTCATATTGAGGGGGAGCAATTTTTTTGAAAACCACATTCTTTCCCGAAAATGTCTTCAACTGTATTGAAACACCGATTTTGATCGGGAAAGTAATGTCGAGATTTTTAAAAAATATTTATCAAAGAAGTGAATTCTTCCTCTTGCCTCCATGTGCCAAAATGGTTTCAAACATATGATGCACATGTTGAGGGGGAGCCGTTTTCTAAAATATCAAAAACGATTCAGGTACAAAATGTTTTGATCATGTATAACAAGTACTTGGATTGATTTTCAAATGGTTTTCAATTGGTTCCAATGGCTGATGAACAATACCAAAAGGACCGACCAAATTTACTTTATGTATGGTGATATAAGGATGGTTAGGTTAGGTATTCGTTCTCACGAACCCGCCAGAGCCGGAGGGATCTACCCAGGGACAATCCACTAGATAGTTTAGAGTCCTTAGGTATGATGAAAAAAAAGAGAAAATGAGAATATGGGAAGAGTGCGGACTGAGATAGAGCTAGAACTGGAATAAACCCAACAAGGTTCTAGTCATGAAGTCTCGGTAAGCACTGAAGGGCTTGAAGAATGAAAAATAAATGAATAAGAAAAGGGTGAAAAGAAATAGCCCTCCATTTTTTCAACCTTAGGCGTAAAACCGGTTCAATTCATATGCTATGTTACCTTGGTAACACCGGTATTGAAGACAAGACGTCATGGACCCAGTGACGCACTGCACTACATCTTCCCAAGCTACTCAAGTTTCTCTTAAAAGGACTTGTTTCTTTCTCACAGGGGAACCTACATAATCTATCGACTTTCTCTTAGAGATGGTTGATATTGAAGAAGGAGACTCTCTCCCAAGTCTCCGGCATAGGAACCAAATGTGCACAATTGAGTCTAGAGCCACGAGATCATCAATAAATCTCATTAAGGACACAATCTATGAAGACTCTCTGTTTCACACAATGTGGAAAGAGAGAATATACTTTTAGAGTCCTACGCATTATCCTTGTGGTATTGCCAGAACATCTGAGTGATATGCAAACATATTCACAATGAAGATGGTAAGCCTTCTAGAGCCAACATCAAACAAGCTCTTGGTAGGTGGCATGTGAGGTCTATCCAATAGATCAACCATGTGACAACTGAACAGAAACAATGAGGCGACTCAAATTTTTGAATCAATCCTGGTTCAGGTTAGAGATTGACGGATACCTTTGAAAAACCGGTCGTTGTGCTTAAAAATCTTTTCTCTAGCACATCGACTGTGTATTAATATTTCAAAAATAAAAGGTGTTTATGATTGATAATTGATTTTCTTTAAAACCTTCGTTGTATTGCAAAAACACTTTATTTTGAGCAGTTCACGATTGTTTTTCAAATCTCTTTCATCAATCGTGAATCTCAAATTATTTGCCGTTCACTCAATTCGTGTTGTCTTCTTTGAGATGTTCCTGTTTGAGAACAAATAGAGCAAAATTCGAAACCCTGTCAAGGAGATTCTTCGAATTATACCGATCACAGGCATTTGTACTTGATCAACGGGGAACCGTAGGTCGTGTACCTCAATTCAACGAAAGTGATCAAAGACACTTTCGCGGCGCTTTATTGCTAACTTTGTATGCGTACACCCGACGCTTGCGGTCGTAATGGAGAGGTCAATCCATAGCCGCATGCTCACACAACACATTCATTGCAAAAGAAATCATGATTAGTGCATCAATGACTCTCGATATTTCACTCCATGCTTCGCTACGCCGCCGCAAATATCATGAATCAACTAAAGCTTCCGCTACTCGATGAGAAAAATCATGATCCATAATGTGAGCATGTCGGTCCAATGTCACAACATCACATAATGTCAACACCACAATGGAAGAGTCAGAGATTTATGCAAGCTGATAATCTCAAAGCTGGCTCAAAACTCATCATCACGTGGATCAGTTAAAGACCTCCACTTGAATTACTCAAACATGGATAACATGAAGAATCAAAGACTACGAGCTACTGAGCAAAGAACTTACACAAGAATTCAAGAACGATCTTAAGGTAATATCTGTTTGTATTATGTGTAAATTGAGGTGATCTCCCTTAGGGGGAGATTGTTAGGAATTAGAAAATTCAGTCATTAAAGTGTCGGTCACCTCAAGTATATGTATTCGTTAGAAAACTCGTAGTCGTAGTCAAGTTATGATAATAAGTAGTTTGTTAAGTAACACCGTGGAGGACGGACGGGTCTTTACCCACTGTATGCCTGATCCACAGCCCGTAGGTGGCGTTTATTGTAAGACACTATAAATACCCTCTACCTCCCAAGGTAGAGGGTTGGAGCTTCAATACCATTTTTCTTTGTTTCACATAGTTCCCAACTCACTTCCCTTTCTCTCTCTAGGACTTTCTCTCTCTAAACATTTGTGTACGCCTCTTATGATTATGGTTTGATGTGTTTGTGAAATCCTATATCTTACAGATCTTATCAAGTGACAGAACTGACAATTTTAATGCAGAGAAAGAATGAGTGAGAAAAAACTATATAATATTATTATGTGTAAGAGGATTTGTAGAATGATTTAATAAGAGGTTGTAGCAAGTCTCGTCTAAGAAATATAAATTTTCGTTTTTGTGTAATGTATTTTTTTTTTCTATATCTTTACTAAACCAGAAAAGAGTTTACCAAACTTTGATCTTGTTTAAAAACTTGAAAATTTATAACATGAGTAATGTTATTTGACTAAAATACCTTTGCTTATAAAAGTCAATATAGTAAAACCTCTATAAATTAATGATGTTAAGACTGAAATATTTTATTAATTTAGCGAGATATTATTATATCGATAAATTAATAATTTATTAATTTAAAAAAGTTTTACGTATAACCTTTAAATTTTCATGTTCAATATACTAATTACAATGTATAATAGTAGAGATGAACAATAAATTTAAAAAACAAGTTCCAATTAACATTTTATGAATTGAAGTCATTGAAGAAATTAATGAATGTATCAATGTTTTTAAGATCGGGATCCTACTCAGTATCGTTTTCGTTTTTGCAAGATCGAAATCGTAAGATCGGATTGAAATCATAAGATCCTACCATAATGCCATTTTTTTAATAGTTTTTGTAATAATATTCAAATCTACAAATTAGTATATTATAAACACAATTATATGAATGTTTTATGAAAATGACGATTTAAATTATGATTACTGAATGTTTAAGAGGATTAACATGTTGTTTTTTAAATTCTATAAAACATAATCAACAACTTGTTTTAGTTTGCGGATCGAGAAAAGTAAGATCGGATTGGATTAGATCTTAAGATCCTATGGTCAAGATCGGGATCTTATAAGATCATAAGCTTGCTAAAATCCTATGTAGGATCCAGATCGTTTTTGCTTTATAGTATCATAGAATCGTAAGATCCTAAGATCAGGATCGGGATCTTAACACCTATGGAATGTATACTAGTGAATGTTACGAGGTTCAAGGTATTGAAGAAATTGTGGAAATTTTAGTAATTATTAATTTATAGTTTCGTTGGGACAAATATATATACATTGGAGTTTCAAAAAAATTATTTTCTTATTATTTTATCGATTAAGGTCCAAATTTGTGTTGGTCTCAAGTTTTGACTGTACAAATTATTAAATTTATCGAGTATTAATTTATAGAGGTTTTAATGTACAATCTATTACTCCCTGCGTCTCAAATTGATAGTACACGTTTTGTTTTTGGGATGTCACAATTTAATTGTCCACTACTAAAAATAGATAGAAAAGTTTGATCGAGTTGACCATATTACCCTTGTTTGAAGTTATAATTATAAACTTTTAGAAAATATTAATTAGACTAAAATACACGGTTGGTCCCTAAACTTGTCAATCCGCTTCGCGTTGGGACAAACATGGGCATTATCATCGCCACAGGTCCAAAACATGGCCTTTATATGCCAAACTAGTCCCTTGACAAAGTCAATGTCTGATTTTTGTTTTGTAGTCGATGGTATTTTAGTCCATACACATTTATACTTTGATAACACATTTATATTTTAGCCCTTCATCTTTCATCCTCGTCATAATCTCCTCAAATCATTCATCTCCCCAAATCATCATCTCCCCAACATCATCCTGGTCATCATCTACCCAAATCATCATCTCCCAAGTACGCCAATCCGGATAACCCTAAACCCATTGAACCAGCTGCTGCACTCCCATTATATAATACATATTGTGTAGAATAAGCATTAGTTGCGACATCCTCGAACCCAAAACCTCTATACGTTAAACCAAATATTACTCAAATAACCAACATTGAACTAAGGAGGCACTATTCTTGCAATGAACAAAAACTTTTCGCCATTTATTAAAATATTCATGACTATTATACAACAGGTTTATAGTAATAAACATTAAGTAAAATTTTCACACCTTTACAAAGCCTAATCACCCAACTAACATTCAACCAAGTCTCTTTTAAAGTATGAGCTTCATTGTCATGTTTCTTAAGGACCAAGACTAGAAAAAAAAATCAAAAAATGGATCACCGTTCGGTTTTCCTCTGTCGTGTTTTTGGTACCTTCAGTGCTTACACACAAGATCTCCATATCCTTCCTTCAAGTGAAATGACAATAATTGAAACATCATCATGGTAACGCCTTCGATCCCCTTGTGGTATTTCTAACAAGTCATGAAAATCCATACCTATAAAGAGAATAAAACAAAAATTCATATCATAATCATCTTCTAAACTTTCTGATAAATTGTATAAACAAGATAAAACAATTTCAACTCATTAATATTAGTTAATCTATGTATTTAGCGTTGTACCTCAAACGGGTTAAATCAACAAAATTGAGCCAACAGCGGAAAGGATATAAAAGTCACTACTCTAATTCTAATATAGCAACATCCTATCTCCTTTTCATCTAACTGTTAGACTACTATTGTAATAATAGTGTTTTTGTGATCATGATTAATGCACAAGCTAATTACCATTTTGTTTAAGGAAAAAATAAGCCAACCAGGTGGTCAACCTGGTATGTTCTGATGCATACTAAAAATGTCTCTTTCAAGTTTCAAACAAACAAGTTTGACTTGTTACCCGAATCAATTATCTTGCCACATCTGTATAAAGTATAAACTACTCTAAACACAATTTAGATAGTTACCAGCTTTCTTTGCTGCACGAAACAGAACTTCTTCTACTAGATGTTGAGCAGGATCGCCTTCTGGTGACCACTGAATAAAAAGCTCAACTTCAGAAACCGCCTCTTCGTTTGTGATATACTGATAAAGCCCATCAGAAGATAATATAAAAAATCTATCTCTCGGCCCTAATTTGTGATGATAAAGACTCGGAAGACAGTTTATGTATGGAGAATTTCCCACATAATCAATCCTGAACATCTCTAACAGTGTGTTCTCAAGTTGAGTAAAAGGGAGGAAGGAAAGTGAAAGTGATAAAAGTTGTGTTCTCTAGTTTTTCTTAGGAAGTAAAGTGAGTGAAAGTGAAGATATTTTAGTTATAAAACTTTCACCTTACTTTTGAGATGAAAGTGATTTTACTTCCTCTCACTTACTTTACTTTATCTTTCTTTCACTTTCTTCATTTTTTTTCTTAAGAACACAGCGTAAAAGCGCATCGTTCCATTTAGGATTTGTAAATTGGGGTTATCTGTTTCAAGGTAAAATTTTGCTTCTTAGTAATTTGTGTCATACAGGTTATTTAGATTGGCGTACTGGGGAGATGATGATTTGGGAGATGATGATTTGGGTAGATGATGACCAGGATGATGTTGGGGAGATGATGATTTGGGGAGATAATGACGAGGATGAAAGATGAAGGGCTAAAATATAAATGTGTTATCAAAGTATAAATGTGTATGGACTAAAATACCCTCGACTACAAAACAAAAATCAGACATTGACTTTGTCAAGGGACTAGTTTGGCATATAAAGGCCATGTTTTGGACCTGTGGCGATGATAATGCCCAGGTTTGTCCCAACGTAAAGCGGATTGACAAGTTTAAGGATTAACTATGTATTTTAGTCTATTAATTAATTAAGAGTAAATCTGACATTCTGCAAAAAGTAAGAGAGAAAAAAACAATAATAATAATAATAATATTCTTAAACTGTTTGTTTTTTGTCGCAAGACAATTATTTGAAAAGGAGAGAGTAATTATTTAAGTAATTTTAATTTACAAATTTTCTCCACTCTCACTTACACAGTTACATCCAACATTTAAAATAAAATAAAATAAAAAATGACGCTACTATACACGGTTAACACGCTAACTTGATTTACTCATTCAATATTTAGAATTGGGACGTTAGTTGACGGAAAACTTTTTAATTTGTACAATAAGAAAAACATAGATCCCGATCAAATTGTTTTATTCCCAAAAGAGTTCTCCACAAAACAAATAATTTTCTTATCCTAACATAACAAGAAAATTACAAAACATATTTTAACATGTGTTTCTTTATTTCTTTTGTAACCCGAAACCTCTTAAAACTAGAAAAATACAAAATCAAGTAAACACTTATTAAATTTTCAACTATATTGCAGACAGATAAATCTCCTTCAAATTTTTACAAAATTAAAAACCGAAAACTAGAAAAAGAAAGTTTTTGATACGAACCTATCCCATACTAGGCTCGTATCGGCTCATAAGCCCAAGTGTAGAACTTACTCCAAAAAGTTAGCTCTGATACCAATTGATACGGACCTATCCCATACTAGGCTCGTATCGGCTAAACACATCCAACTTTTTGTGTTATAATTCCACCAAATGGATTCATCTCACACAAATTTTTCTTACAATTTGTCATGTCATTAATTTTCAGTCACAATTTTATGTTAACAGATATCAAGGGTAAACTTTTTTAAGACGGACGTACTTTTAGCTTGCTTCATGCCTTGATCAACATTCAACAATACAGCTTTTATGATAGTGGGCTACCTTATTAAGTAAAGAGTACAAACTATCAATTGGTTTATGACTATACCCCAAAGGGTACAATCAGTCAATGTGGCGAGGCGAGATAAAGTCATTGAATATTAAATGTTGCATTAAGACATTAGCTAGTATGTCTAGATCGATATTTAAAGTTGGGAATATTTTAGTCTAGTTTAATTAACCAAATGAGCAACCAGCCACATTTTATTCCATTGAGCCAAATTGCTCAAACTTTGGAACAAAAAATGATTCCTTAAGCAGGGGCTCTAATGAGCACTCGAGTAGTCGAGTGTACGGTTTAAGTGTAGTCGTATGAACGGCATAAGAGTTTTGTACTTCGAGTAGTCTTGTATACAGTTTTGCAGTAAATCTTCAGAAGTTTTTAGTGTAGAACACTTTAAGAAGACTTTAAAAGCAACATCTGTTAATGTGGTAGCTAAGTAATATCAACTCTCCTGTCTAAATTTTTTTCGAAGCCTTAATATTTTGCAGCTTTATGAGGAAGGGTCTCTTGTATTGTCAGGGTTGGAATCTAAATTTTCAAAGAATCTCCTAATATACCTTCAAAAACATTGATATACGGGGTTTAATTTGATCAAGTCTTGACCTTTTTAACATAAAATCAGTTTCTTTATTTCTATGATCAATGCTATTTGCACTGAAAATTGCTAAACTAGTTAGAGAATTTGGTAACAGATTGCAAGGGAGACTGTGGATTAAAGACATTCAGTATGACATAACTATAAACACATATAAGGAACCCACCCCGAGTTTCTAACTTACAAATTCAAAGGAGACGCAGGTAGGAGACGATGATGGACAGCGAACTCAACCCCGCCAGATGCATAATAACAATTTTGACTGCAATCGGCTATGTTCTATCATTAAGTAGTAATGTTTTATACCGTCTTAGGAAGGTCACATGGTTCAAGTCTTGCATGTATGTATTTGATCTCTTGATTCCTATGATGGTCACATGTGTTTATTAAGGGGTCATCTTGCATATGTTAATCACAGGAAAATTGTCACAGTGGCAGTGAGTTTCAAGGGTCAGCCGTGGCCAAGGGTTCAGTGGAGAGACAAATTTAATAGCCTTTTGGTTCTAAAATGTGTGTATAAGTGTAGAAATAACAACGGGTTTATTTTTCAGAAGTTAGGGTCTTCTTGAGCTGTTTGGGACTTGTAGCAAGATTTTGGCTTTTTAAAGATCCTAGTTGTGGGATCAATAGATGCAAACGAAGATGAAATTATTTGCTCTTACCATTAATTTCAGCTCCAAGAGTGTTTTGCTAGCAGAAATACCAATCGTATATGCTAACTTCTTCCTGCCACCATCATTGACCATCTAGTATGTTTCGGAAACTAAACATGAGTACTTTTTTAGCGTCACTGAAATAACAACCATATCCATCTGGTGACAACAACTTATGTGAAATTACTAAGCATTAAGAAAGATCTAGACATTAAATGTGTGATACGGTTCCTGCAACATAGATTATTGTTGCTTAGTCGAACTTTACGGTTCATCCCAGTTTATATAGTTTTAGTTCCCTTTATCAGTTAATCATCTTGTCATCTGTTTACTGAATCAACTTTGGTACAAGTAGATGTCATTCTCGTGCTTCATTCCATCATAAGTATTTGCATTTAAATATATTGGTACTTTGGTAGTGACCTTTACATTTCAGTAGGTTACAGTTCAACTAGCACAACAAGGTATTAAATTTCAAGAGGTTAGAAACAAATGAATGTGTTAGCTTACTGTCATTTTATGAATAGCTGATTTGGACATATTTACTTATTGGAGGAAAGGGCAACTACACGGGTCAGATTGTACTTTTGACGTTATTGAAAATTTGCATCCCACACGATTTAAGCAACGCGAACCCATGTTTCGTGATGGTATTTCTGCTTGATAAGTACTATTGACAGTTGATTCTCACACTAAAAGCACAAAGTTTTATGTTCACTTGCATTTATTTATCCCAATTCAAAAATCTATACAATGACAAAATTACACCACATGTCCTAAACAGGTTCAAGAAGGATCCAACATTCAACCCAAAATCGCCTGCAGCTAGTGTTTACACATGCATTCCGGGACTGGAAATGTTATTACATCTCTGTCTCTCCTCTTAGCCCTCAGCTGTGGCTGCCCCTTGAAATTCTTCGACATTGTGACAATCTTTCTGTGTCCCACATATGCCCGATGACCCTTAAGAAAACAAAGAATAACAATAAAAATCATGTTTACCAATAGCTATAAACTTGTAAAGATCCTGAAAAAAGATACCTGCAAGGCTCGGACCATATGACCATCATAAGAAGGCAGGAAAACGTCACTACTTAGTGATACTATATAATCAATTGCTGTCAAAATAGCAGTTCTGTTTTTGTATGGGTTGAGCTCATCATTTCGAGCCAACATCTCTTTTGTAACCACATTAACAAATTCAGATTTTAATGGCAGAATGGCTCGATCACCCCCAAACGGCTCTCCACCAGCAATATATACTTGAGAATTCTCTGGTGCCCCTGATTCTTTAAGAAGTCTGCATTTTTTTAATAGAACCTTTAAAAATTTGGCGAAAAATTACTGTTTCAAAGCAACAAAAAGTATGGAAAATACCTTGCGGCTTCTAAAGCGTTTAGAGGGCAACTTATGTTTGACTTTATTGTAGGAAACTCGGGATTAGATTCTCTTTCTGCGTCTATAATGGTATCATAATCGGAGCCTAAGCCTGTGAGGCATCCTGTTCTTACCCACACATCTTTTTCTAGGCTGAGATGAATGGCTACGTATGGGCCTTCAATCCACATTCTTCTTGCAATTCGGTTACCAAGCTCTCTGATTGGTTTAGCAAACTTCAGTGCATGAAACGCTACCTGCAGTCATCAAACATCATAAGCTTCAAATTATAGACAAATAAAAAAGGTAAAAAAGAATCGATAATGTTTGTTTAATACCTTGCATCGAAGTTTTTGAAGGTCTGGTGGAAGATTCCTCGAAAGTTTAGATTCTATCCCTGTTAATACAAGAGACCCTTCTTCATTGAGCTGCAAGACGTTAGTGTTTATAAGACTAGTAATCGTGCTTGTTTGTAGAGATAAAACTGAGCAGAAATGGTCGGTTGATGGTTCTTACCTTCTTAAAAAATCTTGCACGAATCCAAAATGGATGAACGTTGTGCGGAATTTGGTTCTCTAATGTCTGCCAAGAAGCCAAATGCGTAGAAGGAAGAGATGATACAACTCGAATGTCAGCTTTTAAAGTCTCCCTAAACTGTTGCACATCGAAAAGGTCTGAAAATTCACTGCACAATCAAATACAGAAATAAAGTTTTAATCATCCAAATGACCCTTAATTTGAGAAAACAGAAACAAATTAGAGATAACATACACACATAAACAAAAATTCAGCTTCAAAAATCTGAAACTTAAACCGACAAGGTACACAAGCCTACACAGATTTTAAGCTTGGCTCATATAAAGCGAGTAATTACGAACACAAACATTCACGCATTTAACCCCTAAATCAGTTACGTGGAGCATCATGAATCCTATATATATATTTACAATAGGCATACGTTAAACCCCGAATCAACTATATTGGAGCTAATATGAACACTAATTCAGCAGTTAGCACATAAGCATTTGCACATTCAACCCCATATCAGATATACGGGTCAAATTAATCGACAGTTAGACCCACATTTAACACAATATATGAAGCTAAAATGAACCATAATTCAGCAATAAGCACACATTTAATCCAATAAAACTTTATGAACATTAATTCGACACTATGGATTAATAATGAACCCTTAATCAACAGATAAGATTTACGACACCAGTATACACACAAATTCACCACTAAATCCATATACATTAAAACATATCAGTTTTCTACGTGATCTTGATACAAAAATCATGCAACATTCATAAACCCGAAGCCAAATTAGCGCTAAAAGTACTAATACCTTTCATCTCCATTTAAAACCGGCAAAACCAAGGACGCTTCAAGAATCCTAGCAATAACAACCGCGTCAACAATCTGATTCCTAATCTCAAACAACCCACCCGAAACTACAACAACCAAAAACCTCTTCTTCTCATTTGCAATCACACCCGACCGTCTCCTATACTCCAGACTAAAATCCAAACACGGCACATAACCTTCACCATCCGGCTGCTCCCAAAACTCCCCCACCGCCGACCTCGGCGGCAACGGCACCATCGCAGTCGTATCCAAACTCACCAACCCATCTTTCTCCCCATCACCTGGGTCCTCAAACACTGATGCCAACGAAGCTACATAAATCGGCGTGTAAGAACCCATCTGATCAGTACGGGTGATTATCGAGATACTGGGAGTGTTTGAAAAACGATTGACTGACGCGAAACATAGAACCGAAGCGAGGACGAGTGTGAAGAAGAAGAATGTGTGTGTTGATGGTGGTTGAGGGTTTGTGTAACGGTTTTTGGCGGGAAAAATGGTGAATAAATGAGGGTAGTGATTTGGGTTCAGTGTTAAGATTGAGTTCTTGGTTGGTTTCGTTTTCGCCATTGATGGTGATGATTATTGAGCTGCTATTGTGTGTGTTTGTGTTGTTAAAACTGTATTTATAACTGTTTTGTATGAAATTCTGTTATTATTGGCGCCAAAAGTACTAACGAACTTATAAGCATGTAAGTGAAATAAAGTGTTAAGCTTTTGCAAAAAAAGTCCCTTTAGTTTGACGAAATTGCAGCTTTAGTACTTATCATTTCGATCGTGCACTCATTTTCCGTGTGAGGAACTTACAAGTGCACATTTAGTCCTTAGCTAAATTTAAAGTACTAAACAACCCTTTTCGTTTTCCTATTTACTTTGGATCTGTAAGAGTAATTTAGTCATTTAATTTTGGTTAGGGACTAAGAGTGCACTTGTAAGTTGCCCCCAAAGACGACTGGACGACGAGTGCACTTTCTATAGGATAGTGATAGAACCTACAATTTGACCAAACCACATGGACAATTTTTGCAATTAACTCCTTTTAAAACGAAAATCCTTTAAGTTTGTAAGATTTTTCAATATATATAATTAGTCTTATGAAGAAGTATCGGTATGAGAAAGTCGAGCTTTTTTACCTGATGTATGCATCCGAACCATTATTTTTGTATTTATTACTAGATTTTATCTCAAGATGTTCACTCATCCAGATTTGATTATTGGTCTCCTCTAAAATACTGAAGACACATTACCAATATCAGATGGGGAGATGATTAATGTATTAACATGGATTTAAATACTTGTGTAATGGCTTTTATGCGTGCACGCTCTCTCTATCTTTATTTTTTTCAGCTTATTACCGCTGGTAACCAACATACTAAAATTTACAATTTTATTTTTTTAGTTATATGGGTTTCTGACTCGATAATGCGAGCCGACTAATCTCAGTGCGACTACCCTTTTGGATAGCCTAGAATCGACGTAGATGAACCTCCGTGGCCACAAGGAAATTAAGTTTTTCCCATTGAATTTGAACCCTGACCTCCTCTTCAAAAGACTGATATTTTTGTCACTTGACCACCTCTTATGGTTAAAATTTATGATCATCGAATATAACCCCTATTTATTTATAAAGTAAACAATTAGATAAAACACAACACAATAGCCAAATGATGTATATTCAAAAAGGGATTTGAGGAGAATTTTGTATAAACAAATGAATGAACAATCATAGACAAATAAAAGAGACCATTTTGATGAACTATTCTGATCTCTTCTATTTGTTTTTATTTGTTTTTTATTAAGCGGCCAATAAATACTGACCATGCTTAAGCGGCCATTGTGATCAAGCATGGTAAGTATTTATTGGCAGCTTAATAAAAATGGTACAATAGTTAACAAACTTTTGTTTAATGATTAATAAGATATTTAAAAGTTTATAAATAATTAAATTAATAATCTATACTACTTTATAAAGTGTTTAGGACTTTATAAATAAAGAAGTCTTAAATTTTTTAAGATTAAAAACATTTACTTAATAGGAAATTAATAAGCAATTAGTTAATGTTATTCATCATATAACTTTAATGACAATTTTCATAAATAAAAGTAACATCCCTTCATACACTATAGAGTCCATTAATTCAGTTAAATATTTATATAGTCCATTAAGTGTCGACTTGTAACAGCCCAAACCTCAATTGTATATAAGTCAACCTAAAAACTCAAACACAAATACGAAACACACTTTTTTTTTCCGAGCACCGATAAAAAAATACACACAAAATTAGATAAATCTACTCTCATCTTGATGTTTGGTTACCTACAGTAGAAATAAATAAGCTTTGCTTCTCGGATTATAACAATAGAATAACAGCTTTTATTTGGATATGAAATAGTTTGCATTGTTATTGGTTATAGTTTTTTAATTAAAAGTTGTCATTCATTCGTAAAGTTATTGTTAAAAAAACGTATAAATGAAAAACATTTGCTCGTCATAATTATGCATCACGTATCGCCGTCACATTGCACGAATACCCTTCTAGTTTAGATAAATATGTCAATTTTTAGACAAAATTACACGGTTGGTCCCTGTGGTTTGTTCGTATTGCAAGTTTGGTCCCTAAGTCATTTTAATTACCCCACACATATACCTATTTTCAAGCGTTGCACTCTTTAGTCCCTAATTTGGATGGCCGTTAAAGAAGTGTTTTCCAGTCAGCCTTAGTTAATAAATTTTGCACCCTTAGTCCTTATTTTTAAAATATAGTTTTTCATTAGTCCCTCGTTAATAATAGTTATCTCGATTTTTCGTTTTGTCGCATCGTTAAGTAGTTTTTATCCGTTTCCCCTTTTTTACGTTTTTTGTCTACTTTCTTTTCGTTTTATAGTTTTGTCGTTTTTATCGGTTTTCATCCGTTTTCTAACATTTTCTTAAATTTTTTGTCCATTTTTCTTACGTTTTCGCCTTTTCGTTTTTGCCCGTTTTCATCCGTTTTGTCCATTGTTCTACGCTTTGTCAGTATTTAGATGCGTTTTATCGGTTTTCATCCGTTTTTTGTCCGTTTCTTACATTTTGTCCGTTTTATTTAGTTTTGTACTATTTCAACATATTGAAACTTTTTCAAAAGAAAAAATTCAAAAAAAATTGGAAAAAATATTTCGAAAAAATTGAAAAAAATAAAAAAAATTTCAAATTTTAAAAAATTGAATAAAAATTTCAAACAAAATTTTGAATAAAAAATATGTCCGTTTTTTCAATATTTTTCGAATTTTTTAATATGTCCAAATTTCGAAAATAATGAAAAAAGTTTTGAAACAAAAAAGTATTTCGACATATTGAAAACTTTGAAAAAATTTTCAATTTTTAAGATTTAAAAAATATATTTGAAAATATATTTTTTAAATATTTGAAAAATATTTTTTTATTCAAATTTTTTTTTTTTGAAATTTGAATTTTTATATTTTTCTCAATATTTTTTTTTGAAATATTTTTTTCCAATTTTTTTGTAAATTTTTTTTTTCCAAATTTTTTTCTTTTTGGAAAAATTTTCAATATGTTGAAATAGTACAAAAGCGAAAGAAAAGCGGGCAAGCGAAAAGGATGAAAACCGATAAAAACGTCTGTGAAAAACGGACAAACGTGGAAACAAGCGGACAAAAACGGGCAAAAGCGAAAGAAAACAAAAATCGTAAGAAAAATGGATAAAAATTTAAGAAAAATGTTAGAAAAGCGGATGAAAGCCGATAAAACGAAAAAGCGGACAAAAACTATAAAAAAACGAAAGAAATGCGGACAAAAAGGTAAAAAAAACGGAAGCGGATAAAAGCGAGCAAAACGGACAAAAGCGTAAAATCTGGGGCGATAACTATTATTAATCGAGGACAACCGTGAAAACTATATTTTAAAAATAAGGACTAACGATTGTAAATTTATTAATGAAGGACTACCGCAAGTATGAAACACTTAACGGACTGCACTAATGCCATCCAAATTAGGGACTAAAAGAGTGCAACGTTCAAAATAGGTATTGTGAGGTAATTAAAATGACTTAGGGACCAAACTTGCAATACGAGCAAACCACAGGGATCAACCGTGTAATTTTGTCCAATTTTTTTGTTAAAAAAAGAGTACATATATGGGATTGGCAAAAGTTCAATATAGAACCAAAATTTACCATAGATCCAATCAACCAATAATACCATTCATTTTTTTTATTATGATAAACTTTCACCTTTTTAAAAATTAAATATCTGCAAACCGTTAATCGTTAATGAGATAAAATTATACCATCGTCGATTTGTTAAATTATCTTTTATAGATATGCACTACTATATATTTTAACAATTTTTTTTAAAATTTCGGTTAACAAAATCATATATGATTTGTGAAAATCATATATGATTGATTTTTACTGAATCACATATGATTTTTGAGAATCATATATGATTGTAAAAATCATATATGATTCAGAAAATCAATCATACATGATTTTTAAAATCATATATGATTCGTAAAAATCATATATGATTTTTCTTATTCGAATTTTGAAAAAAATGTTGTCGAAAATATGTAAAAGTGCATATCTATAGAAAAAAGATAATTAATTATGATGTATTGTAGATATAACTTTTCACATACACATCATAACATTAACACAAGGTATCATATAGATGGAATTCTAGAGAGAAAGTTAGAGGTTTAGGGAACTTAGTGAGAGAAAGTGAAAGATATTATTATGAGCTCCAACTCTCTACCTTGGGAGGTAGAGAGTATTTATAGTCTTACATAAATGCCACACATCGGGTGTGGATCGGGCATACAGTGGGTAAAGACCCGTCCGTCCTCCACGGTGTTACTTAACTAAATACTACTTAACTAAATATTACTATGACTACGAGCTTTCTAACGATTACATATACTTGAGGTGACCGACTCTTTAATACTGGGAATTTCTAATTCCTAACAATCTCCCCATAAGGGAGGTCACCTCAAACATATACTAAAATGACATTGAATACAATCGGATATTACATTAACAATTGATCTTGCATTCTTGATGTAGTACTTTGCTCAAAAGCTCGTAGTCATTGATTCCACTCATTGCATGTTTGGTTAATCCAAGTGGAGGTCTTTTCCTGATCCACGTGATAATAATGTTGAGCCAGCTTTTGAGATCATCAGCTAATAGAAAATCTCGATACATCCATTGTGGTGTTGGTATTATGTGATGTTGTGACTTTAGGACCGACATGCTCACATTCGGATCATGATATCTTCTCATCGAGTAGCGGAAGCATTTGTTGATTCATGATATTGGCGGCGTAGCGAAAGCATGGAGTGAAATATCAGAGTCATTGATGCACTAATCATGATTTCTTTTGAGATGAATGTGTTAGGTGAGCATGCGGCTATGGATTGACCGCTTCATTACGATCACCGCAACGCGTCGGTGTACACGCATAAGGCAGTTAGCAATAAAGCGCACGAAAGTGTCTTTGATCACTTTCGATGAATTGAGGTACACGGCCCACGGTTCCCGTTGATCGATACAAGTACGCCTGTGATCGTATAATTCGAATTTCCTTGACAGGGTTTTCGCTTGTTGCTCTAAATTTGTTCTCAAACCGAACGTCTCAAAGAAGACAACGGAGTGAGTGAACCAAATTTACGTCCAGCGATTGATGAAAAGATAATTGAAAAACAATCGTGTATTGCTCAATAGAAATTGTTTTTGCAATATAACGAAGGTTTTAATGAAAATCAATTATCAATCATAAAACACCTTTTGATTTGAAAAATTAGTACACGATCGACGTGCTAATGAAAAGAGTTTTAAAGCACAAAGACCGGTTTTTCAAAGGTATCCGTCAATCCATAACTTTGAACGGATTGATTCAAAAGATTGAATCGCCCCATTGTTTCTGTTCGGTTGTCACATGGTTGATCTATATAATAGATCTCACATGCCACCTACCAGGAGCTTGTTAGATGTTGGCTCGAGAAGGCTTTCCATCTTCATTGTGAATATGTAAACACATCACTTTCGGATGTTACGGCAATACCACAAGGATAAATGTGTAGGACTCAAGATATAATCTCTCTTTCCACATTGTGTGAAGCAGAGAGTCTTCATTGAAAGTGTCCTAATGAGATTTATTGATGATCTCGTGGCTCTAGACTCAATTTGTGCATATTTGGATCCTATATCGGAGACTAGGAGAAGGTCTCCTTCTTCAATATCAACAATCTCTAAGAGAAAGTCGATAGATAATGTCGGTTCCCGTGAGAATGAAACAAGTCCTTTTAAGAGGAACTTGAGTGGTTTGGAAAGTTGAAGTGCGGTGCGTCCTTTGGGTCCATGACGTCTTGTCTTCAATACCGATGTTACCATCAAGAGCATATGAATTGAACCGGTTTACGCCCTAAGGTTGAATAAATTGAGGGCTATTTGTTTTCACCCTTTTCTCATTCAATTCTTCAACCCCTTCAGTGCTTACCGAGACTTCATAGCTAGAACCTTGTTGGGTTTATTCGATTACTAGCTCGATCTTAGTCCGCACTCTACCCATATCTCATTTTTCTCCTTTTATCATCATACCTAAGAACTCTACACTAACTAGTGGATAGTCCCAGGGTAGATCCCTCCGGTTCTGGCGGATCATGGGAACACATACCTAACCTTATCATCCTTATATCACCATACATAATGTAAAGTTGGTCGGTCTTTTGGTATTGTTCATCTGCCATAGGAACCAATTGAAAACCATTTGAAAATCAATCCGGATACTTGTGATATATTATCAAAGCATTTTGTACTTGAATTGTTTTTGATATTTTTAGAAGAAGAACTCCCCCTCAACATGTGCATCAAGTATTTGAAAATGTTTTGCACACGGAGGCAAGAGAAAGAATTAACTTCTTTGATTACCATTTTCTAAAAGATATCAACATCACTTCCCAAATCGAATCAAGTAGATAAAGCATTTTGGGGAAGGATGAGGTTTTCATGATTTTGCTCCCCTCAATATGTGCCTCGAGGTTTGAAAAGAGTTTTGCACATACTAGAGGGAACCAGCACATTGAGATAAATGATCACGTTTCAAATTATAGATGCTCCCCCTCAACATGTGCATGGAAAATTTGAAATCGTTTGTCACATACGGGGAGGCAAACATGCTAATCACTTAAGAAACCATTTATCGAATTATCAGTTTAAATCCTATTTAAATCACACATTCTCCCCGATCACAATTATCAAATCATTTGAGATTTGTGATCTCTTATAGATTTAAATTGATTTTGAAAGCTTTTAAGGAGAATTGTGACTTGATTATGAAAGCGTTTTAGCGATAAGGATCGATGTTGAGATTTTAATCTCCATTGGTTAAACATGCATGTACATCTTTTGAAAACAATTTAATGCCAAATAACTTTTTAATTTAATTGAAATCATTCTCCCCTCAATCAATGACATAGGTTGTTGATTGAGAGATAGAGATTTTGACAAATAAGTCATGATGATTATCAAAAATAGAGACCGAGTTATTTTTCAAAGCATTTAGTTTTCGGCAGATAAATGTTTATAGAATCAGAGCATGGAATTTGAAAACATGGTAAAACATGGCTCTGTTCTTTCTTTTAAAAGCGGGTTATTGCACGAAAATGACAATAAATCATTGTTTCTCTTTCTCCCAAAAATATTTTTTGATTTTTTGATTTTTTTTTTTTTTAAATTAGAACAACATCTAAAGACCCGTGTCATTCTTTGAATGACAACACAAAGACCGTAGATATTATCGAACCGAAAAAAACATGACAAATTGACAATATTTTTGAAGATTTTTGATTTTTTTTTTTATGAATTTTGAAAGATTTATATTTTCTATTTGGTTTTATAGGGTTTTATAATTTTGTATTTTGTTTTTCGGATAAATATATACAAGAGATAGATGAAGATAGACCTTTACTCCTCGTCTTCCTCCAGAAGACGTTTGAGTGTTTCTGGTTGAAGGCTTTTCAAGCCAAGTCGTGGAAGAATAAACTCAAAGCGTTCTCTTGGAAGAGCTTTGGTGAAGATGTCCGCTAGCGATATTCGGACCTCACAAAATATAGTTCCACCACACCTTTTTCCACTTGTTCCTGATGAAATGATGTCGAATGTCGATATGCTTTGCTCTTGAGTGTTGAGCGTTGTTGCATGAGAGAGCAATAGCACTTTTATTATCCGCGATGCAGAGGGATTTTGTTGAATTCAAAGCCATAGTCGGATAATTGAGATCTCATCCATAAGATTTGAGCACAACAAGATGACATGGCTATGTATTCAACCTCTGTAGAGGAAATAGAAGTACTCATTTGCTTCTTTGAAGACCGACTCACAAGCTTATCACCCAAAAACCGAGCACCTCCGGATGTACTTCGGCGTGTATCTTGACAACCTGCATGATCGGCATCTGCATAGGCCGTTAGTGACATACCGGTGTCCTTCGGGTACCATAGTCCCATATTGATGGTTCCTTGGAGATACCGAAAGACCCGCTTTAACGCTTCAAGGTGCTTTTAGTAGGCTTAGCACGGTATCTAGCACACATGCAAACAAACAAGATGTCGGTCTACTAGCCGTGAGGTACATCAGGGAACCAATCATACTACGATATTTCGTTTGGTCAATCATGATCCCTGAGTGGTCCTCATCTAGTTTGGTTCGATCAATCATGGGGTGTCAACAGGTCACATTGAATCAAATCCAAATTTCTTTAAAATCTCTGATGCATATTTAGATTGATTTATGAAAATGCCTCCGGGACTTTGTGAAATTTGTAATCCCAAGAAAATGACATTTGTCCCATCATTGACATTTGAAATTTTGAACTCATTTCATTAGAAAAGCGATCACATTCCATTGGGTCAGTCGAGGCAAAAATAATATCATCAACATAAATTTGAACATGAGTTAAATGTTTGCACTGACTTCTGGTGAACAATGTAGGATCAAGCTGCTCCTTTCTTGAATCCGGTTGATAAAAGAAACTTTGACAATGTATCATACCATGCCCTTGGAGCTTGCTTTAAACCGTAGAGAGCCTTCTTCAGACGATAAACGTGAGTAGGATGCTCTTGATTCACAAATCCTTCAGGTTGGCGGCGAGGCGACTTCTTTAAGATCTCCGTTCGAAATGCCGTCTTCACATCCATCGATACACTACCATGTTCTTACTAGCGTTAGCCAAAAGATTCGATTGCCTCGATTCGAACAGCGGAGCAAAAGATTCTTCATAGTCTATACCCTCCTCTTGACGATATCCTTTAGCAACTAATCGAGCCTTGTTCTTCAACACATCACCATGCTCATCAAGTTTCACTTTGAAGATCCATTTGAGAGCAATAATCATAGCACAATGCAGGCGGTACTAACTCCCATACAACAAGTCGATCAAACTCATGAATTTCATCTTGCATGGCATTGAACCAACTGTCTTCATTCATGGCGGTTTTAACATCTTTTGGTTCGATCTTAGAAAGTACGGAGTTGAAGAAACACCATAAGGCATCGGTTGCAAGTTGTTTCCGGGTTGATACTGGACGAGAGGGATTTCCAATGATGTTGTCTAATGGATGATCGTGAGTCCATTTTCTAAGGTGTTCATGTGGTATTGTTGAGGAACGAGGTAGCGAGTCGATGTCTCCGAAGAAGATGGTTCGATGATGATTCAGAGTAGCAAATATGTTTTCAAATGGAGCATCTTCAGGAGTTGCAAAAGGATTAACTTCATCATTGATGCCAGAAACATTTCCATGATGTACATTTGAAGAATGATGATTTGTTGATGAGGCTGAAGGATCAGCAGCAGGTGCTTCTTGACTTAAAGATATTGAGACTGAAGGATTGACTTCATTCACAGGAATATGAGCATCCTCATGTAGTGAATCATCACCTCATGAGTGTTTGAATCATACAGTTCATCAAACATAGGATCAAACAATTTCTTTAAATCATCTTCGGATGGAGGTACATATGGAGTTTCTTGAGAAGAGTTTGGAACAAGAGATGAACCAATGGGACTGTCTTGAAGTGCGGGTCTGGCTTGGATTGTCCAGAGCCATTTGACCGTCGGCTCATCAAACGTAGCGTGAATGGTTTCCATGATATGTTGGGTTCTTTTGTTATAGATTCGGTATCCCTTTTTGTTTGGTGCATATCCTACAAATACTCCAATGTCGGCTTTAGCCCTAAGTTTCCCTAAGTCTTGACCCTCATTAGTTGGATAGCACAATGCACCAAACACACGAAGGAAAGAGATTAGGTTTTACTGTGGACAAGTTCATATGGAGTTTTTCCATGTACGGTGTGGATTAGGGAGCGATTTTGTGTATAGCATGCGATGGCAATTGCTTCACCGAGAGAAACATTGGAACCTTTGAGTAAATCAACATTGTTCTAGCGGCTTCAACGAGTCCGATTTAGTCTTTCAACTACACCGTTCTGTTGAGGAGTTCGTGAAACACTTCTTTGATGGCTGATTCCAATGCTTTCATAGAATTCACTAAGTTGTTTGTTAACAAACTCGGTTCCATTGTCTGTTCGATAATTCGGCGGTTTTGTTAAGTCGAACCTGCGCATTGTTTGATGAGTTTGATGATGATATCAGGAGTTTCATCCTTTGTCCTTAAGAACTTGACCGAGGTGAATCTAGAGTAATCATCAACCACAACTAACACATATTTCTTCCCAAAGATATTATGTACCCTCATTGGTCCACATAAATCCATATGAATCATATGAAGAACTTACGTGACGAGTTAGTAGGTTTGGGTTTATGGGCATATTTCTTGCTTTTTCCCAATTGACATCCTGAACAAAGATGATCCTTTTCATACTTTAGTCTAGGTAAACCTACAACTAAGTCCTTCTCGGAAAGATCATTGATTGTGTCGAAGTTCAAGTGATTGAGACGACGATGCCATAACCATGACTTTGTTTTGAAGCCTTTGATAACAAGCAGATTGGAGAAGACCTCATCATGTCATCGATAGAGATGGTGTAAAGATTTGAGCCACGAGTTCCTTTTAAAGTTCCTTACCATCAAGATCTCTAACAAAGCAAGTATGTTTTAGAAGGCTACTTCTAGATCGAGTCAGAATTGACCAACGAGAGCGATTATGACCAAGACCTTCCACATAGTATACTCTAGAGATGACACTATCACCAACAACATAATCTCCATAACCCATAATAGCACCGAAATGATCATTACCAAATCTAACAGTCCCGATGAATTTGCTCACGAAGTTCATGAGCCGCGACCGGTCTCCGGTCATATGCTTGGAAGCACTGAGTCCGGTACCACGAAGCGATTTGAACGATCTGCAGTTGAACACAGACAAAATGGATAACTGGATAATTAGGATCCCCATGCAAGAATGGGTTCCACTTGGTTAGTAACATGAATGGTGGAACACCCACATCGAATCGAAACATCCATATCGAGTAGAAGCAATGGAATCATTGGGAATAGATGCAATCTTTGGTGTGCGTATTTGACCTATTCAAAGTATGTTTACTTCTTAAGGGAATAGTTCTACCGGTAGGCATCCATTTTCTAGTGGGCATAATCTTAGCAGTTTGAGAACAAAGCTGATTATTCTTATGGCCAAAAGGTATCCAATAATAACCTATCTTTATAAAAGTTCTTCTGTGGGTTTCCACTTTGTTTTCTAACAATCTTTCATTTTTGCCTTTTTGCCTTATTTGCACGATTATTAGCATTAACAATTTTAAGTGGGCATTTGACAGCATTAGACAAAGCATTCACACCACATTCATGATTAGCAAGCGAATTCAAGCATACACATTACAAGGTTTGCAAATAGTATCGAATGAATTAATTACGATGCGCCTAAGGCTAATACTTGAATCAACACGATTCGTTTTATTCAACTCAAGCTTAAAGTTCCTAGATTGGTCTTCTACTCTCTTCCAATGCACATTCTTAGCTTGCAAGGTCCTATCATTCCTTGTATTGTCTTGAGACTTTGACCCGCTCGCTTTAAAGTCACTGATTACTCCTGTAGAGGGAATGGGAACATTAGTTGGTTGATCTAATTTTGCATTCCTGAACTTGATGTGCAAGGATCCGAAGTACTAGAAGGCACATTAGTGTATACTTTAAGACTGTGATTTGAGCTTTTTGCAGGCACACTAAAGTTCACTTTCTTAGCACTAACATATCCGGAATCTGAACTACTTGAAGGCACATTAGTGTTTCCTTTTTAAGGCGGGCATAGAACGGATTTACTGCTTGGCACTAGGCATAGAACAAGGCATCACAGCTTTGCCTTTTGCACCTAAGGTTAAGGATTTTGGACATG
This sequence comes from Chrysanthemum makinoi, assembly GCA_910596185.1. Classification (NCBI taxonomy): domain Eukaryota; kingdom Viridiplantae; phylum Streptophyta; class Magnoliopsida; order Asterales; family Asteraceae; genus Chrysanthemum; species Chrysanthemum makinoi. Next base: position 285,132,953 of record OU343220.1, on the reverse strand, counting down.
TTGCAATTACACATTCTAGCAACTCTTGAGATCGTTTGGCCCGGAGGCAAGCAAACCTAATTTCACTATCAAGAGGTTTGTTAATGAAATCCTCTTCGACAATCTCACGGAGACATTCTAGACTATCCTTAAGGTGAGCACGGTATTCATGAAAAGCATGTTCATTATTCCTAAGATGAGGAGGAATATATTTAACTGTCATCCGCAGTGTATTTGCAATCTAAGGGTGACTTTGAGACAACATTCTTATTGAAAACAAGTGGCGTTTCCCATTTCACGACTTCTCAGATTCTTATTTTCCTTTTGTAAAGACGTTATTTTTTCGTTGTTTTGGTCACGGGTGACTTTTATTGAATCATATAACTCTTTAAAATGTCGTTTAACTTTTCATTTTCTTCTAGAAAACTCTCGTTTTCCTTTTGTAAGGCATCAACTAAGTTTTGAAGATGAAAAGTTTGAGAATTCGGAGAATCTAAAGGAGGAGGGATTTGGGAGCCTGTCTTATTGTTCGTTTGACCCTTTAATTGAGAGATTTGGGCTTTCAACTTTCGATCGTGTTGCAATCGAGCTTGAATCGTTCATCACGTTTGTTAATTTGAAAAAATGCATCAAACTCTGTAGCATCTGACGATGTCTTGATATTTGAAGTTTTAACATTTTCTTTAAGATGTTGATATTTTAGTTGTAAATTAAAATGCTCAACTTCCAGTTTAGAAAAATGTTTAACCAAATTGTCGTGATCATCAGTTCAATTTTCTCGTTTAGTTTAGAATTAGTTTTTCAAGCTCAATGACACGATCATGGGAGACTTTCAGGGCCACAGATAGTTCATGAAATTTGGAAGCATTAATAGAGCAATTTGAAGCGGTGAAAAAGATATCTTGAGCAACACATTCAGTAATAAGAGTCTCATTTAATGTATGCAAGTTCTTCCTCTCAATCTCATTATATTTTAGTGCAAGCTCATAATCACTAACTTCAACTACCATTGCATCAAATTCCTTTTCCATTCCCTTAATATCAGTTTCTATCCCTTTTTAAGACTCTCAAAGTGATCTTTTAGAAGTTTAAAGAAAGGCATGACCTCGGTTAAATAACATTCTTTCATTTGCTCAAAACCCTTTCTCCTTCGCATTATACCGTGGGTGTGATCCTTTTCTTGCAAGTTTTCTCAAAATCAACAAATAGTTGAAATATAACATATTGGCTAATTAAGGTCTTGCTTTTAGTGGCAATTTTTCTAGGAACTAGATGCATTGGTGTATTAGGAGGATACACAGTCGCTCTAGGCATTTTCCATAAAGGGGGGTTTGTTTCAACAATATTTTCACTTTTGCTTATCTAAATCCTTTTTCCGAAAACTTGTTCGGAGTCAACAATGTCTAAGGCTTAAACATGTTCAAGGAAATCCAGTTTTCCTTCTTGTAGTCATGGGGAGTGATAATAATCTTTTTCTCTTTGCATTTAGGGTCATCTAGTTTTTTGTTCATCCTTTCCCTAGTGACTTCATCTGATTTCTTATCTTCCTCAGTGCACTCAACGCAACTAGGTTTCTCCTAGGCTTTAAGAATTTCATTACCATCATAAAGCACCTTATGAGCATTTCTAGCCTTTTTAATTACCTCCGGATTTGGTTCCTCAACAAGGGGAATGCTATGCTTATCGCTTAAGACTCTATGTTTAGTGACCATGTGAGCAATCTGAATGGTGTTTCCTTGTATGTACAACTTGTTTTCAAGTTTGTTTTTCAAAGTTTTCAGATTAGAAAAATCTCTCAAGAGTTTTGATTCCTTTGCATTAAATTCTTGCTTAAGCATTTTCACATTTTCTTGAAGTTCTTGTTTTTGTTTAGATGTTTTAGAAAGTTTTTCTTGCAAGGAATTTAATTCTTGTTTCAATACTTCTTCTCTAAACTTACTTTTTCTAATTACTTGTACTTACTTGGTCATCCATTTCCTGCTCACGGTGGTCAACTCAAATTTAGCACGTTGTTCATAAATAGCAACACGTTCTTTATAGGCATTTAGTTCAAATAATGGAATCATCGAAGGGCACATGCGGTGTATTCATCAAAAACATAGTCATTGTTGACTGCAGAAGATGCATCACTTGGTACAACTTCACTTTCACTTTGTTTCACATATTGATCATATGGGACAATATTGATATTACCCATATTTTCAATATTTGATTCAATAGTTTCAGTTGATTGTACTTTGTCATGCATCTGTTGCACATCAGCATCATCGTATAGTTTTAATACCTCAGAGATGAGCTTGTCATGGGATGGCCCAGCTAGTGATGAAGAAGAGACCTTGGGAGAAACCATTGGAGAAATGCTAGCCATAAAATTGTGTGTGCCGTAGGTCCATCATCCACATCAGAGTCGTATGCATCACAATCAGACTTGAAAGGCATTCTGATGATTGTGACCTATCTCTTGAGTAGGCTTCTCATCCACATCTGCATCATAGGTCTTGGCATTGCCCTCAGCAAGAAACAACAATTCCTCTTCATTCAAAGTAGCACCATTGTCACGAGCTTGAGCCAGACATCTTATCTCTGAAGTAATCGGCGATTCGTGGGCGCTTTGGAGATGTACAGTTCCTTGCAATGTGTCCCTCTCCACCACGGTTATAACATTTGATGAGCTTAGTTTGACCTTGGTTACCATTCCTTCCTCGATTATGGTTTCCAACATAACCTCTCTCCACCTCGTCCCCGATCATATTGTCTTTCCTGAACTCGGTTTGCACCACGATCCTTCCATCTTTAATAGTGGCTTGATTGTGTGGGTTAGATGCTGTTCCGAGGTTGTTGTTGGTTTGTGGGAGAGTATTCATGTTTTGACTGATGAGAAGAGCTAGTTGATTAATGAAGTTACCCACGTGAGCATCGCATCGACTTGTTTGAACATAGGATCAGGAATGAGTTTGTGATTACCATTACCCATGGGTATGACTTGTGATGCTTTGGTTGTGATTCCGATGTTTGAGTAGAAAGGTGTAGAGTCATTAGACGAGCTTGTCTCTCCCTGGTTGGTTTTGAACCGATTGAGAATTAATTTTTCAAACATAGCATGTCTCTCATTCTGAAGGAGGAAGGCATAGAGTTGCTCATAGTTTGTATTCTTCAATCCTTTAGTGAGCTTCACGGTGAACAAACTTGTGCCAATCGGGATTCATGTTGTTCACAAATTTTGAGTTCAACTGAATGTTAGGCATAGTCATTCGGATGTTCCTCATGTCATTAACTAACTTATGAAATCTCACATAGTACTCATAGACACTCTCATCGGGTTTCATCTTGAAATGCTCAAATTCGTCATAGAGTTGGGATTCTCTGTCTTCCATAGTTAATTCTGAAACTGAGAGAAGCATCTTAACATTATCCCAAACCGCCTTAGCTTCGTGTTTATGATTGATCGACTTGTAGATGTCTTTAGGAAGACCTTGAAGAACAATGTTTGAAGCCACGATATCGCATCAAATCTCTTTTTTTCTTTATCATCAAGCTCATCATACATCTTAGGTCTGTCCATTCCGTAAACAGAGTACCATCACTGCATTAGTATCAATTATGTCTCTAGTCGTCTCAACTCGATATGGTCCTTCATCAATGGATTTGAGAATGTTGACACCATTTTCCTTTCCAAGGCAATACTGTCTAATTCGTTGAGCCCAAGAGTCGTAGTCGTTCATCAAGCATGGGTGGGCGAGTATCTGAGCCCGCTTGAACATCCTAACAGCGTGGAGATGATGTGGGAAGGCGTTGGTAGACATGTTAACAGATTATACGGGATTTTATAACTCTATGATTAAACCGGGAAATAGATTCTTTCACGGATTTTACTAAATCAAGAGAAGCGTAAACAATCACTCCAGACTCTAGAAGATAAAATACTAAATCGCTAGAAGATAATGCACTAAGTCGCTAGAAATTAATGCACTAAGTCGCTAGAAATTAATGCACTAAGTCGCTAACCTTAATTAAGCTACACCCTAAGTCGCTAGAGTCCCAAGTCGCTAAAGTAGCAAATTAAGCTAAGTAGTAACTTCACATGCACTCAAGTCGCTAACCAAATTTTGGCGACAATTAAGCTACACAAGTCGCTAGAGACACAAGTCGCTAAAGAGCAACTTTCATCTTACCAAGTCGCTACCACAGTTAAAACGCTACCGTAGTGGAGAATCCACTACTTGTACTTTAACTCGCTAGATCTAACTCGCTAGCTCCAACACCGTAAGTCGCTACAAAAATGTGAAGCAAGTCGCTACCAAGAAAATATTCCGTGAGCTAAGTCGCTAGCTTGAAAAACCATATAAACCTCACTTTTCAATCCAAAAACAACCCAACCAAGATGATTCAAGCTAACCAAATGAAAACCTAAACACTTTTGATGATTCTAAACATAAAAGTACAACAAAATTCAAACTTTAACACAAGAAATCAACCAAATGATGCAAAACCACTAAACTTTTTCAAACTCAAAAACCACCTAAAACCACTAGAAATCCAAAGATGTGCAAGATATGATCTAACCATGGCTCTTGATACCAATTGTAAGATATAACTTTTCACATACACATCATAACATTAACACAAGGTAGCATATAGATGGAATTCTAGAGAGAGAAAGTTAGAGGTTTAGGGAACTTAGTGAGAGAAAGTGAAAGATATTATTATGAGCTCCAACTCTCTACCGGGGGAGGTAGAGAGTATTTATAGTCTTACATAAATGCGCCACACATGGTACGTGGATCGTGCATACTGAAATGGGTAAAGACTGTCCGTCCTCCACTACTGTTACTTAACTAAATTCTACTTAACTAAATATTACTATGACTACGAGCTTTCTAACGATTACATATACTTGAGGTGACCGACTCTTTAATACCGGGAATTTCTAATTCCTAACATGTATTTTTTATATTTTGAAGATTTACCGTTTGTAAGATATGTTGTTTTAAAAAAAAAATGATTTTCAGATTAATTTTAGATAAAATGGAGGGTTATGATTGGTTCATTTGTTCTATAACAAATATGAGTTCTATATTGATCTCAACTCATATGGGATTACGGTTTTGAGGTGGGTAAATTAAAACAACAAATATACAAAAGTGAGATGCCTGTGGGTGGGTTAATCCCACATCGCTCGATCACTAAAAGTTGAAAGTCATGAAATCTGTATATAAACACCAAAGCAGTGTAGGAAATAATTGCGGCCCCAACTTATTCAATTCATATTGCATAAAGATTTTAAGTTTAAGACTTTGTTTGTACTTGTCCATAGAATTGACTCCACAAACTTTCTTAAAGGAAAACTATGTGGTGTGTACCTCTTAATATCTTTTTAACTCTTTTTTGTCTTTCTTTTTTTATAAGACTTTCTTACTTTCGCCTTTTCTGTTTTCATTTTGTATTATACATTTGTTTTCTCTTTTCCTTTACTATTGACAAAACGTTTAAAGCGAATCGTCGTCATTTCTTTTTGCTAAATAAAAAATGTTAAAGATGAGAATATGATGACGAAAATGCTCAAGCACAAGCGTCTTTTAAACAATAAAAATATATTACTAGTTTGTGAAATCAAATAATAGCACGACTATTTTGGGCATGAACTTGAATTTTTTCTTTGAAAATACTTTTAATTGTTAATTAACAATCTTAAGTATATTATAAAATATTTTACTTTCTTTCTTAATCCAATCATCATAAATTTATTGATAATGATAGTTTACAAAATATTAAAGATTTTTAACATGTGAGTATAACATATCAACAATACATGACTATTTAACTATATCAAATTGCAATACAATATCATTGAATGTTTCATTTAACACATTTTATTTCCAGGTAAATTGTGTTAGTTTTATGACTCAATTCCTTTATTTAGTGTTAATAAACGTTTATGTATCGTAAGAATAAGTTTGTTATTTATAGTATTCAGACATTATTTCACAAAAAACAAACAATATATTTTCATTCAGATTCAAACATTTACGAATCAAATTCAAATGTGTGAATCAGATTCAGATTCACAACCTCTTAATAAACAAACAACACCTAAATAACTAACCACCACCTGCAAAAACTCCTTTTAGAAATAAGGGCAAGGAAGACATGGAGGTGATATGTATTTTTCGAATGTATTATAATCAGGGGTGGACCTAGGAGGGTTCTCGGTGGTTCACGGGAACTCGATGAATGTTTGTCTCCTAGTGTAAATTTTCGTTAAAAATCATGATATTTTTAAAATGAACTTGGTCCCGAAATTTTGTGCCACGGATATGACAAAAGAAATACATGTCTTCTTAATTTGTTTACTAGTTTTAATCAACTTGTACATTTTAGTTTATTTTTGTTTCATTTGTACTTGGAAAAAAAATTATGCATCTATTGACTTAAAGTATTAGGTCCGCCCTACATATATTATTATGTAATTATAGCTTCTTCTTTGTTTCTATCAAAATCTGGGAGTGCGTTTGGTATGATTGGAATCACTATAGGTATATGTTTGATAATAAGATAGAATGATATAAATTTATAGACCCCATTTCAATTGTTGGGTTTCATTAGCTGGATATGGAGAAAAAAACATTATACAATGAGAAAATAAAAAATGAAATTAAGAGCATCTCTAATGCTTGAAACCTTCAACGGTTTAATACGCTACCACATCAGCATATCAACTTTTTATAAAAAAACTTCACAATGCATCGAACTTTTGACGGTTTCATACATTTCCACTTCACCATCTTAATTTTAATTTATATATCACTACTTTGTGTATGTTGATTATTAAAAGTTACTTAGAATGAAAATATTACATTCACAGAAAACAAGTTTTTCTTCAAAAATCTAAAACAAGTTGTTTTTCAAACTTTGAAATAAATTATAATTTGAAATCTAACCGAAGTTGTTCTTAATTAAACTAGAATACATGGATAAAAACAAACTATATACTATATACTAATTAATAAATTTTTTCTATTTGTAGCCTTAAGAGCTACATTTAAAAGTTACAAAGATGCAGAAATTGTTGTAGAATAAGTCAGTTGAGAATAGTTATATGCAAGGGTGGGTAGTTTATTATTAAGGTATAAACATTTAATGCATGTCCCAATGTCTTATACATATACAACTTCACTGCAAATTATAGTTATATGCATTTAAATATGTTAGGGGTGTCATCCGTTCGATTATCGTCGGTTTAGTTTTTTCCTAGGTAAAACCAAAAACCGAACCCAATAACCTGAATTATAATTTTAATTATTTATTTAATTATATACATTTTTTGAAAAAAAAAAAGAAATTTTAAAATCGTATTTCAATTAAAAAATTACGTTTTAGTGTGCTTTTGAAAGTCATATATTCAAAACAAAATTAAAACACACACAAAAACGTAATTACTTACTAAAGTGAAACTTATAAACACCATTAAGTTCTCTCACCCCACCTATGTGGGACAATGCAACACACAAATTTGTTAATAAAAACCATAAGCTCTAACGTTTCTTCGGGTAATAACCGTGCAGCATAAATCGCTTATATACCTTTTTTCCTTTTAAAATGCAGTCCTTTCCATGGAATCTATCAAGATTGAAACCTTGTTGAGATAATGCTTCATTAGTTGCACCACTATCCTTGGGAACCCATCAAGAATGAAACCTTTTAGGCCTTAAGGCTTACTCAAGGACGCATGATTAATAACAATGTCATCATAAACAAGTTCTCCCTGACCAACAATAAAGCCAAAATGTAGATAAAGTACAATTCAATTTGTATAAAAATATGCACCCAGAAAAATACAAACATTCTCCATAGCTCCATTTGCTTTAACTCTAAGAGGAGTTTTAGCATAAATGGAGCTCTTAGTATGTCACCAATCGCCGAGTAGAATAAGCACTATCTGTCCTTAATCATTGGTGACCGGGTATCTTTCACTAACCAAGGTTGATCACTATTTTTAATATCATGAAAGCAACTTAATACAAATAAGTAACCAAAAAACAATGCACACATAAAATTGCAGTAATATATATGTTCTTTTCCGTATATGTAACCACATTGTTAGACAAGGGAATTAGAGAAGCAAATAATGAAGGATATTGGTAGTCAACATTATAAATTGCAGTAATATGTTCTTTCCTACTAAAAATTCCAAAATAGAATGCAAGTATATAATCACATGTAAATGACGTTTCTTCTCTCCATGACCTAAGTGATTCTAACAACACTTTTCAACCAGAAAACTTAGAATAATTTGATACATGCAGCGCTTGGAGTATAACTATAAGGTATATTAGAAATTTACCAACATAAATGAGTCGTTTCTGGTTTATAGTGTATGAAATACTCGGCCGTTCTTGTGTTATATGGTTTAAAAGTAGTCAAGTATCACTCAAAAATCTTTCATTTCAAGCACAATGCTTGGGAACGAATCCGTGACGTAAAGGCTTCTCCTAAGATTTAGCCACAACAAAGTCTAGTCCCAAACGAGTTGTCCCTGAGCTAAAAATTCAATCATGCTAGAGTATGTACACAGAAGACGGTTTCTTTGTACAAAATGTGAATGCGGAAAATGCATAGGTTTCCATAGCTTCGCTTGCTTTTAACTTCAGGGTCAATTGCATATATACCCACTAAAACTTGCATATTTGCATATATACCCAAAACATGCTTAAAATGCATTGTACATCATGCAATAAAAACTTGTATTATGGGGAAATATGCAAGTTTTTAAGTTTTAGTGGGTATATATGCAATTCCCCCTTAACTTCAAGAGGAGCTTTAGTAGCCAAAATTACTTTTAGCCTATCACAACTGCACCAAGCGGCAAAAAACATACACGTCCTTAATAATTGGTGACGGGATAACGATGAGTTACCGAATCACGACTTATTATAGAAGACAATTGTTTGTGCCACCTGGCGACTAGTGATATGATAAAAGTAGTTGTTGCTCCAAAGCCCTTTTACAGTAACTACAGGAAGTTACGAAAATCATTATTATTAGAAGTTGTTGGTCGTGGACAACGTTTTATGATGAATTAGTAGTGGGTGTGATCGATGAACAAAATCAAAACAATCACTGATATCCTAAACTATAAACTACCTAATGGGAGCGTAAACTATAAATGACCATGGACCACCTATGCTTCTCATGTAATCACCCTTTTTATAAGTATATGTATATCCCCATTGTTTGGTAGTGGAAGCTTAGAGAGAGGAAGGTTGTATGTAAAGACCAAGCGCATATGATGAAAGGCATGACAAGCCGAGCAATGAGCACAAAGCAAACTATTCTTTTGCCTTTACTAAAGAATACGGGTGTGCTGGATATAAATTGGCACACGCATATTTTTGGGAGTTTCTTCTCAAAAAGAAGAACTCGAACTAATCTTTAGTTTAAGCTTTAAACCTGAAAGTTGAGCAGGCTCTATATTGCAGAATTTAGTGCATAAGTTTGTAGCCAAACAATACTAGTATTTGAAGCTTGATCATAGTCCTTGCAAATGAATCAACTGCGGTGAATATTGTTCAAATTTACAAAAATATGCTGGCAGTGCACATTCAAGTGTGTGTATTGACACACTGTCTCTTGCCTATTCTCTCCACATATCTTCATTGGCTTTAACTCCAAGTGGATTTTTACAGCTTCTGACTACTCTTATCATATCATATCACCCGGTCGGTCTTCAAGTTGCACAAACAAACATCATCGTTAATAAATGGTGATTGGATACCTAAAAGGCAAGCCAATCACAAATTATTAGGATGATTAGTGTTTAATGTCACAACCATCGATTATATGCTAAGACTAATGGGCTGTTGCAAAAACTCCCTTTAGAGTTAGAACCAACGAAGACATGGAGTTGGTGTGTAATTTTTGCATGTATATTATTATGCAATTGAACCTTCTTCTTGTACTTATTGATGTCTGATTGTATTCTTTGTTAAGGGGCAAGTTTCTGATGACTTAGTTATGACTTATGAGTATAATTAACGAAGCCCTTGGAGAAGCCTTCATGTGAACAATTAGTTCATTCTTGATGGATACTAAATGCTAAGGACTGTAGTGAGTGGAAAATTTGTTCAATATAGGACCTAAGTATTAGTTTTACGCATGGAGATTTGCTACATACCTTTTCTCTCTATAAGAATTAATAACCTGAGACACCATTGGATTTATTCATTTAGCATAATCATAACTGGAACTTCTATACACAGAACTTTGCAAAGGACTAAATACATAAATGACGTGCCAAACACATTCAAAAAACGGAGTGATAGAGGGGAGCAACTTCAAGTCATTTTAGCAAAAATATAGAGGTGGCAATTTGTGCCCAAAATCAAAAGAATGGGCTAAATGGGCAAACTTTTAAAAGATTTGGGCACATTTGGGCCCATCCTTTTTTTGAAATGGGCATTTATTGCCCATTTAGAAGTTAAATGGGCATAATTGGCACATGTTTTTCTCAAACATTAGATTGTTTTTAAAGAAAAACTTAGATTTAATTTTTTAAATATAAACGAGGTGTTACGTTCAATGAATTTATTTCGTCATTTTGGGTCTTTTTAAAATCGATTAGGTATAATATGAAGCCCGTTTGACGTCTACCGTTGCTCAGGCCGTTTATTTTAGCCCATAGCGTTTGGCGTAGAAAGGCAGTGCCTTAGGCAGCGGTTTGCCACCTCTACAAAAACAGTCAAGTTGGGTTTTGTTTTTATTGACAATGGGTCAAGCCCGGTTAGCGGTTCAAAGTGTACCATCATATATTCGGTGTTTACCACTCACTCAATATTCACTAATAGTTTTGAAATCATGGTTATTACTAGCGGTTTTTATGAAATTCATAAGACCATGAGTAAAAAGTTAAGCACAGTCAACCGAACCTTGTCAATGGGTACGTTATATAATTTTACCCATTTTGATAAATTTACCAAAACATAGACATATTGTCCACTAATTCCGTAAAAACACAAGGCTTGGTAGCTTTATCATGTACACAAACTTTGCATAGCGTATGTAATAACATCGCATGTGTTAATGTTGAAACAAAGAGTAATTTAAAATTTGAATCAGTTTTAGTTGTAGTAAATGGGAAGGGGATGGCAACATACCATTCGGTGTGTTTGTAGAATGCCTCAAGCCTTGATTTGAACAGGCTTTACTTTGTCATCTTCATGTTGAATCAGGAGGTTCGGCGTCATCTCCAGGTTTGGCAACCACGAAGAACTTATCGACATATGATTGCAACGGGTTTAATAAAATTTCAATAAGCTCAAGAAAAACTATTGAAAAAACTTACATCATCTAGGCCTTGAACCTTAGGAGGAGCAAAAACTATTGAAAAAATTATGGTAGCCCCGAATGCTAGCAGGATGGATCCAATAGCGAGTAATCCTCTCCTCCGCGATTGCATCGTCAGTTACAAAGTTAAGCACTTGTTAACTTTCAGTACTCTTGTTTTTAAGCTTAAATTTGTTAAATGTTAATCATTTAGAAAAAGCACATTTTTAGAAACATTATTTTTAGAAAAAGCATAAATTACGTCCTTTGGATCAAATCCATCAAGAACGAAGCCTTGCTGACATGAACAGAGATTGTATTGGTTCTCAAAGATAATTTTCTGGGGACTTAGTTGCACGCATAATTAATTAGTGTGGTTCTAGATTTTATTTAAATGTTCAATTTCTGAAGTTTATATCTTTTGAATTTATACTAATGTTTATAGTAAACTCGTACCTTACAATCAGGTTTTAGAAAAGCAATCTGTGCTGCCCAAAAGAAGTAACCTGCAAATTTACCAAATTAAAAGTATTAGAAAAGAGGGGGGTTTTAATACTAACACAAAGAAAAAGAAATGTGTTAAAGTAGGACCACAATATCGAACTAATGAAGAGTGGAAGTTGTAGAGTTTATGATATATAAAATACAATAAAACATAAAGACATCAAGAGTACACAGCGGAAGACTTAAGATCATAAAAAATAAATTAATTAACTGAAAGTATGCGTAACGTACCCTCTGCGAATGTCAAATCCCTCGAGCAAAACAAAGAAGTACTAATTGGTGTAAGAATAATGTCTTACAACCCGCGTTGTACACACGAATTAACCAAACGAATCAGCGATTCTAGATCTAACACAAGTCCTCGTTTAAGAAAAGCGAAACCAAACTCCCACTTACTATTGGGGTGTTCATTATGGGACAAGAGAGAGGAGAGGAGAGATCTAGGGTTAATTCAATGCACAAGTGTGTGAAACCCTAGAACCTAACCCTCTTTATATACCACTAGTAGTGGAAACTTTGGGAACAAGTTAGTGAATTAGGGCTTGGGAAGCCCCTTTGGCGGCTTATGCAAAGCCCCAAGGGAAATCCATAACTTTTCCAAGTTTTCCATTTCTAGTCCTTTCTCTTTCATTTTAATGATTAGATTAGTCATTTTCAGTTAAATACTTAGCGATAAGTTAACAGGACTTAATGTGCAATAATTAATAAATGAAACATAAACATTAATTATTAACTTTAATTCTTAAGCTAATGTGTCAATCCAAGGTAGTCACGAGTTGAATCAGGACATTCATGTTTGTAAATATATACATTTCAAACGGCTCCCACTTGAATGGATTTACAAAGCGTGAAATGACATTGGTTAGCGTCTAGCAACACGCCAATACCCCGGTACAACTTCGTGTATGGTTTTCTGAATAAAAACCAAGTTTGATGATTCATCATCATATTCATCCTTTTGTTTCTAATACCATGTTAATAGAATATGGATTTCCTCATTTCTTAATTAATTACGTTTCTCTAAGCTTTTATATGATTTATTAAGATTACCAATTCTTGAACGAGAAGACCTTGGGTATGTACATACAAACATCTTAACAATCCTACGAGGGGTATGATATTATACTTTAAATTTGAAGGAAACAAATCATTTACTTAAGCGAGGATTCATAAATTTAACACTTAAAAACAACCCATAACTACTGATTCGTGTAGTGGGTACTTCACAAAAATGCAATACATCCATGACATATCTCTGGTATCTCAAGTCAGAGGATAAATATTCATGATACTTAATGACCGAAGATCAAGTATTATCATGCGGGTGGGATAAGTCCTATATTCAATTCATTGAATATCATCTGAAAATTAGTCATGCTACGCATCAATATACTTTCAAGTATATTCTAACTAATACTTCGATTTGTCTTAATCAATATCATTCCCATGTTTATGATTGACAAGGACTATTTAGAATAACTTAAGTTATTCAGGATTTAAACATGCAAATATAGGACATCGCAATAAATGAATAATAAACATAACAAAATACTTTATTTCATTTCAATAATAATGTTTACAATATCCTTTATCTAAAATACTTAGTCACGGATGGGCATGAAACTACTAGCTAAACGAAGTCCAAACTTATCGGACAAAGTTAAGTTTTTCACGGTGGAGCCTTGGTTAGCGGATCACCTTTAGGTTATCATCGTGTTGAACTTTGGGTAACTCAATTTCACCTATCTCGACTTGCTCTCGAACATAGTGATATGTCTAGGATAGTGTCTGGTGCCCTTCATGACTCGGGTTCATGGGCAAAGTAATTGCATTTGAATTGTCCAATATACTTTAATAGGATTTTTAATCGTGACATAACACCAGCAAAGACAAACTTCCTTATCAAGCGGCTTCCATGGCAGCCTCGGGCGCTATGTACTCACTTTAAATACTTGAGACATAAGAGTGTTTATGCATTTCTTACTCTTCAATCCACAGCCTCTCCATTGATGACAAAATGTATGCCGTTTGAGACTTCATTATCATCTTTGTCACACTTCAGGATGCATCATGATAACACCTTAACGAGCAGTTACGCTTGGATTTCCCCGTACACTAGACATATCTCTTGTAGCCCTAAGGTACTTGAGAATATGTTTAACAATGATCAATTAATTTCAGGATTCACATTGATATCACAAGTAGTCAAGTTTTGAGCAAACGCCCATCGGGCCAATGCATCCTTCGCGTACATGATAGATCCTCTGGTAGGAAGCATAAGGAACTTTCTTCATAGCGCCACCTCTGCAGTGTTGAAGCCTGACCTTGGCTGCTCAAACCATGATTTACTTGCATTGGCAAAAAATCCCTTCTTGGAATTTTGCATATTGAATCTCTTCAATATTTTGTCAATGTAAGCACTTTGGCTAAACCAATTAGCCGTTGATCTATCAGGTAGATCTTGATTCCAGGATGTATCTTTGCTTCTAAGTCCTGTTGAAAAACATTTACCAAGATAGGCTTTCACCTCATTTTGGACTTGGTATATGATTTCCTATAGTTATATGTGATATACGGAGGAACAGGAAAGTAACATGACTCCTTTAGCTTTGTGATATACACATAGCTCATCAAGATTACGAGTAAATCAAAACATTTTGATTTCCCATGAATATTTTATTCCATTGCCTTGATGCTTGCCAGGTCAAATGGACCTCTTAAGCTGCATACCGGTTGAGAAACAATGGATTCACAAACCCTTCGGTACATTGCCATATAGATGTCTTCATCTGAGCGGCCATTGACGGTTTTGACATCCATTTGCTTAAATCTCATAGTCATGTATGCTGACTATAGCTATGAGAATCCTAATAACTCTTATGTAAAAATTTCACGAGGAGAGAATGTCTCCTCGTAGTCATGCCATAGGTTTGAGTAAAACCTTTAGCCATAAAACGAGCCTTGTAGGTGTGTACATTGCCATCCATGTTAGTTTTCTTCTTGAAGATCCACACTTCCAAGCGACTTTAGCATTGGGAGGAAGGTCAACTTCATCGGTTATCATATCTTTCATGGATTGCATTTCCCATTCATAGCAATACGCCATTTATCTTCTGGGATCGAAGCCAGGCGGCCTTATAGTTGAAGGTTCATAGATCCCCAACCATATTTTCCCTCCTACTACGTTAAGACATAGGCGGTCGGGTGCGTATAGTCCTTCGGACCTCTGAATGGAACAACTTCGGGAGGAGCACGGCTTTAGGGTTCTTCTTGAAGTTGGCTAGTAAATTTTGAGAAGGTATTTGTATCTTCGATCATATCGGATCATATATTTCCTTGTGAGTTCTTGAGATATGAGATTCCTTTCAAGGAAATCTCCATACTAACCATAATGACTTTATTCAATTTGGGTAGTAAAAGTAGTAACCCATAGTTTCCTTAGGGTATCCTGAACTCATGAATCAGGCTTTAAGACTTGCTCGAGATTGTGTCACGTTTAACAAATGCTTCACATCCCGGACCTTTAAGTAAGAAAAGTTGGAACTTTTTCGGTCCATATTTCATATGGGTTTTAACAACCAATAACTGTTGGAACCATATTCAAAATCACGAATAGAGTTTCAGGGCATAATCCCAAAAGTAAAGGTAAATTAAAATTGGATTCAAACATTGATCGTACCATGTCAAGTAAAGTACGATTTCTCCTTTCGGATACACCATTTTTGTTGTAGGTATAAGGAGATGTGAGTTCTTTGGATAATTCCACTTTCAGCTAAGTAATCTTTGAACTCTTGACTTATATACTCACCACACCTCTATCGGATCGAGAAGAGCTTTAATCTTCTTACCGGTTAAATTCTACTTCTTTTGAAAACCTTAAATGCTTCAAAGACTTCATGTTTATGTTTAAGTAAATAAACATAACCATAACGACCGAAATCATCAGTAAAGGTTAAGTAGGAAGCCTTAGCGTTTTTGACACATGTCTAAGTGGACCCGCACATCAGTGTGTATCAATCCAAGTAGATCAGAAGCCCTTTCCACTTGTGGTGAAAAGGTTTCCTTGTCATCTTCGAGCTATGCAAGACTTCGCATTTGTCAAATGATTCATCATTGACCGTTTAAAAGCCCATGATGTTGCGGCTTTTCCATGCGTTTCTTGCCAATATGGGCTGGCGACAATGCCAAAGATAAGAAGAGTCACAGTTCAACTTGCTCTTCTTATTGCTATCTTATCTACAATTATTTTCCATTGGATAGCAACCATCCATATCAATTTCAAACACACCAAGCATAGGAATTGCATTAAAGTAAAAACATTATTTAAAATTCCATAACTTGTAAAGTGCACAAAACCAATATATTTTAAAAAGCTGAAATAACACCTCTAACAATGGAGGGTGCATAATGACAATTATTTAGTTCGAAATTAAGCGAGGCAACACTAAATCAAAATTCACTATGAAAGCTTCGGCCGGTACTTAGCTTTCCATTTCCAGCGTACAAGTATCTTTCTCCCACAGAATTAAACTTCTTTGCCCCTCTAAGTCCCTGCGATGTATATAGTCTTGGTACACATCCTTATCATATATCGGGAGTTTTGTATAAGGAAAAATAATTCAAACATAAAAATACCGATGAGCAGGCACATCTTATTTTTATTCGAAGGCACTCATTCGAGATAAAGCGGGCAGTTCGACACCGATTGACGATTGAGTTGCAATGGTGGCAAGACAAAATCCTTAGGATTCTCCTTTTCTTTCGGGGTTCTTAGGAGGCTGGTGGGATGACAACTTGCTTCCCTTTCCTTTTCCTTTCACTTTCTTATCTGCGTCGCTTTGGCTTATTCACTACCACGTATTGCGAGTCACAGCGGGTGTTAGGAGCCTTCTTTAATCTCTTTCCAAAGTCTACAAGCATTGCATGTAACTCATTCCTTGTCTTCCCGTCAATGCATGTTATAATTTGGGACAAAATCACCAATCGATCGATTAAGGGAGTGATTGATGGTAGAAACATACATCATTCGGTAACCCGCGGTAGAGCTTCTCCAATTGATCCAAGTGATGTTTCATCTCAGGGCGTGGTCGGAGACAGTTGCCAACCTCTGCTTGCAATATGACCTTTTCAATAAGTTCATATAGTTCAGTTGCTGGCCTCAAACATACGTTTGAGTTCATCTGCGCTCTGTAGGCGGATAGTGCTCAAATTGTTTTTGCAATTGAAGCCCGAGACGAAGCATTAGACCACATACATCATTTATTCTCATATTCAACCGCGATATGCCTCTTGTTCAAGGCGGAGTTCTTGAGTGTTAGGAGAACTTGCTCGGCAGAAGGTGTAGTCAAAATTTCAACCCTTTTGGCAACACGAAGGATGATCCTAAGTGAGCGATGCCAATCATTGAAATGGGCGATCGGCTTGTCCTTTGTCATATCTTTGGCGGAACTCATTAAGCTCATAGTGTTTTCAGGTTGAGCCATCTACAAAAAAAGTTCAAAAAACCATAATTAGTATTTTGATAATTTTCCTTTTCAATAAACAATTAAATACCAAGGTTCATATTCATATAACCAATTAATATTTATTAACTAGGATCAAATTGTCATAATTTCATTCACGTCAGTTGATGCACTTTCGTAATGAACCTTATACAAAATGGTAGAGCATTTTGCTCTTGCAATTTCAATTACAATTCCTAGATTTATGGGATTTTTATATAGCCATATCAATAAGCCATGTAAACATGTTTTATCCCATCTTATGCCTTGAGTTGCCGAGTTCTCTTGCCTAACTCATTAAGTTGTCCAACTTAAGAAATTGCAAAATCGTCCATGCCCGTTCTCACGACCGTGGACATTTTACCATGATTACGATTTAAATCCGTTCTCCGCATAATAAAAGGTAATCTTAGGTGTTTGGTTTCATTGGATGGCATATAACCAAATTAAAAGGGTAATAATTTTTTATGTTAAATCAAATATGTACAAAGATGTCATGCATTCATCTTTGTAGCATAGTTTTATTAAAACATTTATATCTGGTTTTAATGTATAAGCTTTTCATCATCAAACTTTAATTGAGGTATTAGGTTCACCAATCAAGGAATTTAGTGTTAATTATCATCCATTATACCATACTTTTGCATAAGTGTAAACACTTAGTGTTTAGGATAATTACTTGAGAGTAGGCATGAAATTAAAACTAATTCGCCCTTAAGATGAGCTTGCACATATAATGGCTTACTAAGTAGCTCCACTTTCGAACTACGAGAGGCAGAGGCCAGTCTGGCGCTAAGCAACCTTAGACATCCTTCGGTGTATTTGTCTTAACTTTGCAAACCCTTTTTATTGGTTTTCATTCTCATGGGTGAGCCTTTGAGACCATTTGTACCAGTCATCAATCATTAAGCGATTATGATTACTAGGCTTAAAATACATGTTTCATTTGTTTTAGGTCAGTTTATTTTTCATAAAATACCCGTTACACATATCAAACAAGCAAGTATTTAAAAAATAAACAAATAAACAATGAATGCATAACAAATAAAAGTCATGCATATCAAATAGCCACATGAAAACGGTTTGATAAATCCTATTAATAACCAATTCTAGATTTGACAATATGCATATATTTAATTAAGACTTTCACCCGTTTTTCATATGTACAAGGTGAACCACATGCATCGATTCATCGTTAGCAGTCAAAATAAATACATACATAGCACATAATTGATTAATTAATTTATTGAGGTTCTTCCCCAATTTAGATCATCAATATTTAGTGTATATGCTTAAACAGAAAGACATACAATAAGCCGGATCCATGATAAAACATGCGAGATATTATATGGACATAAAATTAAACTAGGTAAAAATGCAATTAAATAAAGTTATGCGCCACACATAAAGTTGCATGCATCTTAGGGTTTCTAATCCAATTAAAACAATAGTTTACAAAACCTAATTAGGGCACCAAAAACAAGCAGCCCCCACCAAAATTAGGGTTTAGGTTTTACAAACCCTAGATCTAAGCATACAAATAATAACACATTCATGTTTATTTTAATTATGTGTTTATTAATTAATTACTTGTTATACAAGGCTATTGATGCCACTGTTGAGTTTATGATATATAAAATACAATAAAACATAAGACATCAAGGTATTACAGTAGGAAGACTTAAGATCATAACAAATAAATTAATTAGCGAAAGTATGCGTAACGATACCTCTTGCGAATGTCAAATCCCTGAGAGCAAAACAAAACAAGAAGTACTATTGGTGTAAGAATAATGTCTTACAACCGCGTTCTTTAATACACGAATTAACCAAGCGAATCAGCGATTCTAGATCTAACACAAGTCCTCGTTTAAGAAAAAGCGAAACCAAACTCACTTACTATTGGGGTGTTAGGCGTTATGGGACAAGAGAGAGGAGAGATCTAGGGTTAATTCAATGCACAAGTGTATGAAACCCTAGAACCTAACCCTCTTTATATCCTAGTAGGGAAACTTTGGGAACAAGTTAGGGAATTAGGGCTTGGGAAGCCCCATTTGGCCGGTACTATGCAAAAGCCAAAGGGAAATCCATAACTTTTCCAAGTTTTCCATTTCTAGTCCTTTCTCTTTTCATTTAACGGTCGTTAGTCATTTTACCGTTAAATACTTAACGATCGTTAACGGACTTAATGTGCAATAATTAATCGTAAACATAAACATTAATTATTAACTTTAATTCTCATTAGCTAATGTGTGCAATCCCGTGGTCACGAGTTCGAATCCGGACATTCACATGTTTGTAAATATATACATTTCAACACTCCCACTTGGATATGTTTACAAAGCGTGAAATGACATTGGTTAGCGTCTAGCAACCGCCAATGCCCGGTACAACTTCGTGTATGGTTTTCTGGAAAAACCAAGTTTGATGATTCATCATCATATTCATCCTTTTGTTTCTAATACCATGTTAATAAGAATATGGATCTCACTCATTTCTTAATTAACTATACATTTCTCGCTTTATATGATTTATTAAGATTACCAATTCTTACGAACGAGAAGACCTTGGTATGGCCATACAAACATCTTAACAATCCTACGAGGGCCCGGCGTATTATACTTCAAAATAAATTTGAAGGAAACAAATCCCATTTGACTACAGGGATTCATAAATTTACAACACTGAAAACAACCCTTATAACTACGATTCGTGTAGCGTTAGATTACTTCACAAAAATGCACTACATCCATGACATATCTCTTGTATCTCAAGTCAGGGGATAAATATCCATGATATACTTAATGACAAAGATCCATAAAGTATTATCATGCGGGTGGGATAAGTCCTATATTCAATTCATTGAATATCATCTGAAATTAGTCATGCTACGCATCAATATACTTTCAAGTATATTCTAACTAATACTCAGTTTTGTCTTAATTCAATATCATTCCCATGTTATTGATTGACAACGGACTATTTAGAATAACTTAAGTTATTCAAGGATTTAAACATGCAAATATAGGACAACATCATAATAAATGAATAATAAACATAACAAAATACTTTATTTCATTTCAATAATAATGTTTACAATATCCTTTATCTAAAATACTTAGTCACGGATGGGCATGAAACTACTACTAGCTAAGTCCAAACTTATCTGACAAATGATTAAGTTTTTCACCAGGTAAGGCCTTCGTTAACGGATCTGCTAGGTTATCATCTGTGTGAACTTTGAGTAACTCAATTTCACCTATCTCGACTTGCTCTCGAACATAGTGATATTGTCTAGGATAGTGTCTGGTGCCCTTCATGACTCTAGGTTCATGGGCAAAAGTAATTAGGAAATTGTCACAATATACTTTAATAGGATTTTCAATCGTGGCATAACACCAAGCCCGAAACAAACTTCCTTATCAAGCGGCTTCCATGGCGACCTCGGGCGCGCTATGTACTCACTTTCGTAGGGAATACAATGTTGTGCATTTCTTACTCTTCCAATCCAGCACCTCCATTGATGACAAAAATGTAACCGTTTGAGACTTCATTATCATCTTTGTCACACTTCGGGATGCATCGCGGTAACACATAGCAATGACAGTTACTTACGGATTTCCCCATACACTATGAACATATCTCTTATAGCCCTAAGGTACTTGAGAATATGTTTAACAGCCCGATGATTTCACGGATTACGGTGATACAAGCTGGTCAAGTTTTGAGCAAGCGCCACATCAGGCCTTGTGCATGCATACGCGTACATGATAGATCCTACGGCGAGAAGCATAAGGAACTTTCTTCATACAGCGCCACCTCTGCGGTGTTGAAGCACAGCCTTGGTACGCTCAAACCATGATTTACTTTCATTGGCAAAAATCCCTTCTTGGAATTTTGCATATTGAATCTCTTCAATATTTTGTCAATGTAAGCGGCTTAAACCAATTAGCCTTGATCTATCCGTAGATCTTGATTCCAAGGATGTATCTTTGCTTCCTAAGTCCTTCATCGAAAAGCATTTACCAAGATAGGCTTTCACCTCTTTTAGACTTGGTATATGATTTCCTATGATTAATATGTCATCGACATACAGGACAAGGAAAGTAACATGACTCCCACTAGCTTTGTGATATACACATGGCTCATCAAGATTTTGAGTAAATCCAAAACTTTTGATTTCCCCATCAAATCTTTTATTCCATTGCCTTGATGCTTGCTTTAGTCCATAAATGGACCTCTTAAGCTTGCATACGGTTAGGAAACAATGGATTCACAAACCCTTCTTTTGTGCCATATAGATGTCTTCATCAGGCGGCCATTCGAGAAAAGCGGTTTTGACATCCATTTGCCAAATCTCATAGTCATAGTGTGCGGCTATAGCTATGAGAATCCTAATAGCTCTTATGTCCGCTCAGGAGAATGTCTCCTCGTAGTCAATGCCATAGGTTTGAGTAAAACCTTTAGCCACTAGCCGAGCCTTGTAGGTGTGTACATTGCCATCCATGTCAGTTTTCTTCTTGAAGATCCACTTACTTCCGACTTTAGCATTGGGAGGAAGGTCAACAATCCAGAACATCATTATCTTTCATGGATTGCATTTCCCCATTCATAGCAATCTGCCATTTATCCTTCCAGGATCGGCCATGGCAGCCTTATAGTTGGCAGGTTCATTAAGATCCCCAACCATATTTTCCTCCACCTCTACGTTAAGACATAGGCGGTCGGTGCGTATAGTCCTTTGGACCTCTGAATGGGAACAACGGGAGGAGCACCTAAGCTTCGGGTTCTTCTTGAAGTTGGCTAGTATTTGAGAAGGTGTTGTATCTTCTTGATCATATTCGGATCATATACTCCTTGAGTTCTTGAGATATGATATTCCTTTCAAAGAAATCTCCATACCTAGCCACAATGACTTTATTCGGTGGGTAGTAAAGTAGTAACCCATAGTTTCCTTAGGGTATCCTACAAAGATACACTTACAGATCGGCTTGGAGCTTATCGGGTGTGTCACGTTTAACAAATGCTTCACATCCCCAGACCTTTAAGTAAGAAAAGTTGGGAGCTTTTCGGTCCATATTTCATATGGAGTTTTAACAACCTTCTTTGTTGGAACCATATTCAAAATGCGAATAGCAGTTTCAAGGGCATAATCCCAAAAGTAAAGGTAAAGTAAGTAAGTTCAAACATTGATCGTACCATGTCAAGTAAAGGTACGATTTCTCCTTTCGAGATACACCATTTTGTTGTGGAGTATAAGGAGATGTGAGTTCTTTGGATAATTCCACACTAAGCTAAGTAATCTTTGAACTCTTGACTTATATACTCACCACCTCTATCGGATCGAAGAGCTTTAATCTTCTTACCGAGTTGTAATTCTACTTCACTTTTGAAAACCTTAAATGTTTCAAAGACTTCATGTTTATGTTTAAGTAAATAAACATAACCATACTTACTTGAAATCATCCGTAAGGTTAAGAAGTAGGAAGCGTTTTGACACATGTCTAAGTGGACCACACATCATTGTTGTTATCAATCCAAGTAGATCGAAAGCCCTTTCCACTTGTGGTGAAAAGGTTTCCTTGTCATCTTCCCAGCTATGCAAGACTAGCATTTGTCAAATGATTCATCATTGACCGTTTGTAAAAGCCCATCGTGTTGCAGCTTTTCCATGCGTTTCTTGCCAATATGGGCAAAGCGACAATGCCAAAGATAAGAAGAGTCCCAGTTAGACATGCTCTTCTTATTGCTAATGCTATACAACGAATTATTTCCATTGGATATACAACCATCCATATCAATTTCAAACACACCAAGAATAGGAATTGCATTAAAGTAAAAACCATTATTTAAAGAAACTGAAATTCCATAACTTGTAAAAGTGTGCACAAAACCAATATCTTTTAACAAAGAAACTGAAATAACACCCCTAACAATGGAGGGTGCATAATGACAATTATTTAGTTTAAAATTAAGCGAAGGCAACACTAAATCAAAAGTCCCTATGGCTTCGGCGTTTGCAGCTTTCCATTTCCAGCGTACAAGTATCTTTCTCACAATTGAAGCTTCTTTGCCCCTCTAAGTCCCTGCGATGTATTACGGATGTGAGTACCACATCACGTATCATATATCGGGAATTTTGCTTATGTGGAAAAGAAAATAATTCAAACATAAAAATACCTGATGAGCTAGGCACCATCTTATTTTTATTACGAAGGCACTCATTGAGATAAACTGGACAGATTCGCTTCCGGTGACCCAGTGAGTTCTTGGTGGTGGCAAGACAAATCCTTAGGATTCTCCTTTTTCTTTCGAGGTTCTTCTTAGGAGCTTGGTGGGATGACAACTTGCTTCCCCTTTCCTTTTCCTTTCCTTTCTTATGCCTTGCGGCTTTGGCTTATTCACTACCACCGTATTGCGAGTACAGTAGGTGTAGGAGCCTTCTTTGGCAATCTCTTCTCGAAGTCTACAAGCATTGCATGTAACTCATTCCTTTGTCTTCCCGTGCAATGCATGTTAAAATTGGACAAAATCACCAAATCGATCGATTAAGGGAGTGATTGATGAGCCGACACATACATCATTCGAGTAACCCGCAGTAGAGCTTCTCCAATTGGTCCAAGTGATGTTTCATCTCTAGGGCGTGGTGGGAGGCAGTTGCCAACCTCACGCTGCAGTATGAACCTTTTCAATAAGTTCATATAGTTCATTTATGTGGCTTCTCAAATATACGTTTGAGTTCATCTAGCATGCTCATAGGCGGATAGTGCTCAAATTGTTTTTGCAATTGACGGACATCCCAGCATTAGACACACGCCATCATTGTGCTTCTCATATTCAACACGATATGCCTCTTGTTCAAGAAGCGTTCCGTGTTGGGAGGAGCATCGGCGAGGTGTAGTCAAAATTTCAACCCTTTGGCAACCGCGGATGATCCTAAGTGAGCGATGCCAATCATTGAAATTAGGGCGGTCGGCTTGTCCTTTCCAATCATATCTTTGAAAGCGGAACTCATTAAGCTCATAGTGTTTTCAGGTTGAGCCATCTGAGAAAAAGTTCAAAAATCCATAATTAGTATTTTGATAATTTTCCTTTTCAATAAACAATTAAATACCCAGGTTCATATTCATATAACCAATTAATTATTATTGAAAACTAGGATCCAAATTGTCATAATTTCATTCGTCGGTTGATCGCTAGTAATGAACCTTACACAAAATGGTAGAGCATTTGCTCAATTGCCAATTTCAATTGCAATTCCTAGATTTATGGGATTTACATATAGCCAATATCAATCGCCATGTAAACATGTTTTATCCCATCTTATGCCTTGAGTTGCAGTTCTCCTTTGCCTAACTCAATTAAGTTGTCCAACTTAGAAGCGCAAAATCGTCCATGCCAGTTCTCACGACACGTGGACATTTTACCCTTCGATTAAGATCTAAGTCACGTTCTCGCATAAAATAAAGGTAATCTTAGGTGTTCCCGTTTCGTTGGATGGCATATAACTTAAATTAAAGGGTAATAGTTTTGATGTTAAATCAAATATGTACAAAGATGTCATGCATTCATCTTTGTAGCATAGTTTTATTAAAACATTTATATCTTGTTTTAATGTATAAGCTTTTCATCATCAAACTTTAATTGAGGTATTGGGTTCACCAATCAAGGAATTTAGTGTTAATTATCATCCATTATACCATACTTTTGCATAAGTGTAAACACTTAGTGTTTGGATAATTACCAGAAGTGGCATGGAATTAAAACTAATTAAGCCTTAAGATGAGCTTGCATTTAATGGCTTACTAAGTAGCTCCACTTTCGAACTTACGAGGGAGGAGGACCAGTGCAGCTAAAGCACAACCTTAGACATCCTTTCGGTGTGGCTATGCGCTTCTTTAAACCCCTTTATTAGTTCATTCTCATGGGTGAGCCTTCGGACCATTTGTACCAAAGTCATCAATCAATTAAACGATTATGATTACTAGGCTTAAAATACATGTTTCACCATTGTTTGGAGTTTATTTTTCTTGTAAAAATACCCTTGTTACTTATAACAAACAAGCAAGTATTTGTAAAAATAAACAAATAAACAATGAATGCATAACAAATAAAAGTCATGCATATCAAATAGCCACATGAAAACGGTTTGATAAATCCTATTAATAACCAATTCTAGATTTGACAATATGCATATATTTAATTAAGACTTTCACGCGTTTTCATCTATGTACAAGGTGAACCACATGCATCGATTCATCGATTCGCGAAGTCAAAATTAAATAAATACCACATAGCACATAATTGATTAAATTAATAATTATTGAGGTCTTCCCCAATTTTAGATCTATCAATATTTAGTGTATATCACTTAAACAAGAAAGACATACAATAAAAGCAGATCCATGATAAAACATGCAGATAATTATCATGGACATAAAATTACACTTAACAATTAATGCAATTAAATCAAAGTTACGCATATACACATAAAGTTGCATGCATCTTAGGGTTTCTAATCCAATTAAAACAATAGTTTACAAAACCTAATTAGGGCACCAAAAAAAGCGCCCCTCAAAATTAGGTTTTAGGTTTTGCAAACCCTAGATCTAAGCATACAAATAATAACACATTCATGTTTATTTTAATTATGTGTTTGAGTAATTAATTACTTGTTATACAAGGCTCGTGATGCCCTTTGTTGAGTTTATGATATATAAAATACAATAAAACATAAAGACATCAAGAGTACACAGGAAGACTTAAGATCATAACAAATAAATTAATTGGCGAAAGTATCGTAGCGTACCTCTTCTTGAATGTCAAATCCCTCGGCAAACAAAACAAAGAAGTACTATTGGTGTAAGAATAATGTCTTACAACACGTTCTTAACACCACGAATTAACCAAGCGAATCAAGCGATTGCTAGATCTAACACAAGTCCTCGTTTAAGAAAAACGAAACCAAACTCCCTTACAATTGGGGTGTTCGGCCGAATATGGGACAAGAGAGAGGAGAGGAGAGATCTAGGGTTAATTCAATGCACAAGTGTGAACAGAACTGCTTACCTTTTATATCTTGGTAGAAACTTTGGGAACAAGTTAGGGAATTGGGGCGGGCCTATGGCCACTATGCAAAGCCCAAGAAATCCATAACTTTTTCCAAGTTTTCCATTTCTAGTCCTTTCTCTTTTCATTTAACGGTCGTTAGTCATTTTTCCGTTAAATACTTACGATCGTTAACGGACTTAATGTGCAATAATTAATCGTAAACATAAACATTAATTATTAACTTTAATTCTCATTCGCTAATGTGTGCAATCCCGTGGTCACGATTTCGAATCCGGACATTCACATGTTTGTAAATATATACATTTCCAACAGAACACCAGTCGTGACGCAGATAGAGGGCTTACTCCGGAATCGTCACAAACGAGTTGTCCCTAAGCTGCAATGCAACCAAACTAGGGTAAGAACAAAGAAGATGGTTCAGTTGTACAAAATATATGAATGCATAAAATAAGTAAGTTATAATACCCTAAACCTTAACTATAATATATTAGTATTGCCATATAAAAAAAAAGTAATAAGAATAATAATAATAATACTACGTAATATATAAGCTTAAATGATTCAAACTTAGACCCACGCTTAGAAATACTTGGTCAATCTCAGTACTCCTTGGCCTCATCCCACTTTTATCGAGAAGTTCGTTAGTAAATGCCCATATATTCATTAGTCAGTTGCTTACTTTTCACAATCTCACAAAACCAAAACAAGTTCCAAACTGAAAATGCATCTGCATAAATAGACTCACGTTGGTGTTGGTTGCTTGCGTTCTGAATTCGTGTCCAGAATTTCGATTTCGTTTCTCCTAGTTGAGTTCGATATCAGGTTGCTATACGTGCTAGTATCCGGTTACTATTCGGGCGTGGGTTTCGGTTTTGGTTTAGTGATTGATCTTGGGTAGCTGATCACGTACGTTCGGGTTGGGTCCGTTGTGTCTCGTCGAGTGTTCGGTGTTCCTGTTCCGCTGTTCGTACTTGTTTACGTTCGTGATTGAGCTTTCGATTTTGATTGCATTTATTCAGCCTTGAGGTATATATTCTTAACTTTCATTTAACATATATAATATGTCACCCTTGAATCATGATCTATTATAAAACATGTTGATTATATGTGAAAAAGGAAAACTACTCTAACTTGAATCTGGCATGATTATTACTCCCTCCGTCCCATATTAAATGTCAAGGTTTGAATTTTTAAGTATTTTTTTACAACTTTGACCTAAATTATTTGTGCTTGTATTATATAGTATTAGATAAAAATAATACGTAGTGGAAATACATTTAAAACTCAATCTATTTATATATTTTGTATAAAATATTCTCATAAGTCATATTGTATCTGTTTTACTTTTTCAAGCCTTTCTTTCTCAACTTTGACCTTAAATATTTTTGTTTGTTTAATATAATACTTGATGCAAAATATATGGAATGAATTGGGTTTTAAATTTATTTTCATTGATATAATTTTCATCAAATATTATAAGCACAAACAAATATTTAAGGTCAAAGATGAAAAACTGAAAAGTCAACATTATCGGCTTGATCGATATGGAATATGTATATACAACCAAAATATTTATGGTGAAGTTGAAAAAAGCTTAGAAATTCAAACTGGACATTTAATTGGAAGGATAATAACACATGATCTTTATAATTAAGTAATCTTGATTATATGACCTATTTGTATATATTTAAGCCATAGTCGAAGCCCACCGTTAATAATGAATCGAAGTTACGGGCTGAAATTGTTGATTTATTTGTGAAGCTTGATACTTATAAACGGACATGGTGCACATGCTACTAACGTCAAAATGATTTTGAGATGTATAGTACTTTAAAATGAAGTTTTCGCATGCTATCTCTACTATGTTAGTCTTTAAATCATAACTAATATAATATGTTATAATACTACAAAGTTGGCTCACCATTTGATAACTTGCAAACTATTACGTTTTAAACAATTAAGTACAATATCACGTTTCAAGCTAATTAAATCTAGGGATTGTCTAACCAATGCCCTGGGGCATTGGTTAAGGAGGGTATGGACCCATAAAAAAAGACTAAAAAAATATTTTTTAATTTGAAAAATGTACTTTTGTTGGTAGCTTGAATGTTAAGCGTTTTTTAATTATGCTTTTTTTGTGAGTTTAAATGTCCTTAACCATGCCCTTAGGGGCGTTAGTTTAGAACAATCATTAAATCTATATTACTTACTTTTAGAAGAATAGCACATCAAAACTTTTTCAGTTAATGGATATGAATTTGAAATGTAAGAAAAACAAAATAGAATGAAAGAATCTACTGTGTACGCATGCATGGTTTAATATGTTTACATGTTTATTATAAATGTTTTTCATTTTTAACCTTAGTCTTTAGAACATTGTCACATGCAAACCTTGAACTATTATAATTGACACATTATACCTTAGACTATCAAAATAATAATATTGAGTTTTTATGATTAAAATACTTGTCGCAATAAACCCTAAACTTTGATAAGTTACATTTTAGACCCTAAATTATGATAAGTTGTTATATTTAACTCTAAAAATATTAATACGATTGATATAATCAATAAATCCGTTATGACTTAAATGAGCTAATAAATATTATACGAACCGTAATCCGTGTAGATTCGTTGAAAGAAGTGCGTTATTTCTTCGTGCTCGTTTCATTTACTTTCATTTGTAAAGATAATGCGGATATTGATCTGTCTTCAAAACATCTTTGTTAAGTAAATATTGGAAATCTGAATATTTAGTCCTTTTAGTAAGGCATCCTTTGGTATTGTTAACCATTATTGCTTTTGATGGGTAACTGTTATCATTGTGAGTTGATATGTTTGTATGTAGACGGTGGATATGGTTTGATACTTGATTCGATTATCGATATGTTATGTTGATTCAGTATTTGATATGATATGCTTCAGTTAGGTATTTGATTTAGATATGATTATGATTGCTCTTGTATTGCCCTGTATCTGTATCCCTAGCCATGGAGGTACCATGGCCATGTCATTGAACACCCGGTGGCATGACCTTATCAGGTGGTGTGATTGGTCCCCGGCGTTCCCATTTTATATATGCTTTGGCCATTATGATTTGTTTTGCATGGAGCGTATGGATGCATCCTAGGTAATTTGTATCAATATCATGTCTGGTGATTGGTTGGTGTGTTTCCACACCCCATCACTTCACAGTACGTGAGCTAGCTTGCTCGTATGACTTTGGATTTGGTATATGATTTGTGATATGATTGTTTGGCATTCGCTGTGGCATGCTTAGGCAATAGGCGGTATCATCGGAATGATATTTGTTATGCATGTTATATTTGATTACTTGTCTCATATGTGTTTAGTATTGTTTTAGATACGGCATGTTCTCGTGACTTTTCCTTTCCTTGTGTTGACATAATTTGATCCAATTTCCATTATGATTATATTGTTATCGTTTTATATCATTCCTTTGGGCTTTTTAAGCCCGTAGCTCTTTTTCTTTGGCGGCGTAAAGTTTAAGCAGGATCTTTGGGATTGAGAGTTGAGAGTAGGAGGCGGTTAGAGGCTGGCCAAATTACCTATTCTTGTGCTTATGATTCACGGTGTATTTTGATTTTTCATTTGTTTCATTTGTAATTGTAATCTTTTGGGTTTGTATTTTGGGTCATGGTTTCATGACTTGGTTTTGCAAGTCGTATGTTCTGATTTGACCCCATAATGTGACACTCGGACCCTGTTAGGAATTGGAAATTCTATTGTAAAGCATCGGTCACCCCAAGTATAATCTAGCTTAAGTTAGCTTCGTAGACATGTTGTTTATTATGTTAGTTATTAGTATAGTTAGCTTAGCTTAGTTTTAGCCTAGTGCAACAGGTGGAGGAAGGGCCGGTGCTTTACCGCTTTATTCACGATCCATAGGTAGTGAAGGTCGTTTAGTTTGTAAACTATAAATACCCTCTACCTTGCAAGGTAGAGGGTTGGATGTTCTTTTTGGAATCTAACCTTCTATGAGTTTTCTCTTACTAGAACATCTCCCTCTCTCTCTCTCTAAAACTTAATACGCCTCTCTTGTTTATGTTTTGATGTGTATGTGAAATCCAATATGTTACAAATGGTATCAAGTGTCATGGTTTGATCACTCATCTTTCATGCTCTTTGTTTTGGTGGATTTCATAAGGTTTTTGGGGTATTAAGTGTTTAGGTGAGCTTGAATCATTTGGACAAATTCTTGTGTTAAAGTTTGAATTTTGCTTGTACTTTTGTGTTTAGGATCATCATATGTGTTTATGTTTTGAATTGGAAGGCTTAAATCATTGTGGTTTGATTATTTTTGATTGATAAAGTGGTTATTTTTGAACTTTGTACTATGCGAGTTGAGTCTAGGACTTGAGTTTCTTCAAAGCGAGTTGCTTTGTTCTTGTGCGAGTTGATATATGCGACTTGGCTATTTAGCGAGTTAAGCTTTTAGCGACTTGGTGTGGCGAGTTTGTGTCATTTGCGACTTGCTATTAGCGAGTTGATTCCTAAAGCGACTTGTTTCATTGCGAGTTGATTGTGTTAGAGTTGATACTAAAGCGGGTTGGCTATTTAGCGACTTGTTTCATTAGCGAGTTGATTGTGTTCAGTTGATACTATATGCGATTTGGCTATTAAGCGAGTTGACCCCTTATGCGACTTGTTTCTTTGAGCAAGTTGGTTGTTTAGCGAGTTGACAACTAAGCGAGTTGAGTGTTTAACTACTTGTCTATTGAGACTTGTCACTTCTTGATATACATTCTTACGGTTGTTCTTTTGGTTTAGTAAAATACGATGAAAGAATCAATTTCCGGTTTAATCAAAGAATAGTAAAATCCGTGAAGTCCAACATTCATGGCTCACTCTCCTTGATTCGATAATCGCTAAAAGTACTCAAACTATATGACTTCGGTGGACTGGGAAAGTATGTACCATTCAGAATGCTTGACCTTAACAAGTTCAACAAATGATGATCTAAACCCGTCATACTTTGAGTCCAATCCAAATGAACCTCAGCAAAAACTACATATTGAATGATATGAACCTTATTTACTTTCATTCTCATATATCACAAGTTTATCCACATCCATGGATCGAACATGCGGTGCCCTTTTTCGAGGATTTTACAAAGAAAACATTGTTTAAATACCTTGAACAATTGAAGAATCAGCTCATCAACGGGAAAATAATAAAAAATGATTCCATGGTTGTACTTCAAATGATTCACAAACAATTTGACCATTCATCAATGGGAATATTTAGAACCGATCAACATCATTTGGAATTTCTTTCAAGAAACATACCGGAATGGAAATTCATGAGTTCATCCATACATTTATCCAACTTATGGATAATATGGAAAAGCACATGGAAAGTACATCAGGATGATATTATGAATAAATTAATGGGATACGAATTAGTGGAAGTTGTGATAAGTTGGGTAATGTATCGGTTGAAAGGTTCGGGTGTTCTTGATTAAATTTGAAACAACAATTAATGATGAAACCGGCTCTTGATTACTCTTAACACACAAGAAGTGGGTCTTGATAAGGCATTGGTGATGGATCGATTGACACTGAATCTGAGGCTCGAGGCCGATAAGCTTGGCGGACGGTGGTTGGTGACTCTTACTCATGATGTGGATACAAATATCAGACCTACAAATGAACATGTGTCATGTGATGAGGTACCCTTATCTATTCAACATAGTGCATGCTGCGGTACCTAAACATTCGATCTTTATGATGAACATGAGTGCGAAAATGTTTGATATGGTTGAGGCGAGTCGTATGTTTTAAAACTAATGATATGGTTTCAAAGAGGGCATTTGATGAACTTTCTTACAAATATTCAATTCTTGAAAAACGCATTTCCTTGAAATTGCACTACTGACAAAAGGAAGAAAATTCTCTTGTTTCAAATGTATTCACTAATCGAGAATTCCAGAATTGCTGAATTTTGAAATTAATCGGTTAAATCACGGCTTCTAGAAAAGACTCACCATATGTAACCCGAAAAACAAATATCAGACATTCAAATGAACATGAATACGGATATTAATTATGATGCTTATGATGCAATTAAGTCTAGGAATGAGGAACTAGCCCTATGTGTTGCTAAGTTGCTAAGATAAAATGAATCCTTGAAGAAGAATTTTTGGAGTGTAGGACCAAGCAGTTGATAAAATCAACTCCATGACATCGACATAGATGCCCTCAAAAACAAGTTCAGGATAAGAGTTTCACTTATCGTTGCATTAAAAATGAGCTTAGGAAAATACGGAAATATAGTGAATACTAAGTTAGAAACCATCAACTTTGGAAAAATCAACTACATTCATAATGCCCTAGCATGCAATGGCTAAATTGATGCATTTAAAGTGAAAGATTTAAAGCATCTAAATCGGCACGCCCCAAGTTGATAACTATATAGCTTTGTCGAAACCAGTCACTTCACTAATTCATTCCAACTTGAGGAATGACAATTCCCCGAAGGCTCAAATTCTAAGATGGGAATTTAAGGAGTCGAGACCAATCCACTAGAAGCAAATTAAATGCAAATGGACTAATGGTTAGAATAAGAATCTAGCCTCATCTAACGTTATTAGTAGTCTGTTTTAAGTTCCTCTTTGGTAGACTCTTTTAAGTTCACGGGTACCAAGCGGACTTACTTACCTAGAAGTTGTCTTAGGTGGATCCCTACAAGGAAAAACATTCAGAATGTTGAAATTAAAGAGATGTCGATAATGATACTCTTAGACACATGCGTACTACATCAAAAATTGAGAATATTTATGTCACTAACCCACCTATTTGCAATACTACATGTGCTATTAGTGCAGAATGTCCTCAATCTGTTTCAGGTATATTGCTCAATTCATTCATGAACATCATGACCTGGTTTCCATCGGAACTAAAGAATGCTCACTCTGGAATGGTGGCTTGTCATAATTGACATACCTCGTACTCTGACTCCTGATTCCCTCTTTCCAGGACTCGTGCTTATTAAGTTAAAAAAAATTATATACAATTTTTTTTTTCAAATTTTATATTTTCTACTATTTCACTCATTTTTACTTTAGTTCTTGTCATCGATAACATCTACGGTCCTAGAAATTTCATTCAACAATGTCACGGGACTTTAGATGAAGTTCGAACAGAGCAGTTATAATCTTTTATTTTATTTGTTTTTTTAATCTCATAATACTATTTCAATCAATGATTACTCACTATCTCGTATCATTGATTGAGGGGGAGAATTGTGCACCTTTAGTTGATTCAGTACATTGCTTAATTAATCATCTGCATTCTTATTTGTGTGCTTTGATTGTTGCATGCTATGTGGTGTTAATTTATGATTCTTGGTATGATAAAAGGTGGTTTAATATGTGATGATATTTTAGTCCAGTCTTTATCTTATGCGGTGTAACTTATCGTGTTGCTATGCCATGAGTTGCTTTGTTTTGCTTTTGTGCGAGTTGCTTAAGCTTTATATAGGACTAAATGTGTCAACCCACTATTTACGTGTACGATATGCGAGTTCGTTGATAAGTAGAGGGACTAAAAGTGTCAACTTCGCTATAACTATTTTCCTATGTATCTGGGTTGAGTGTCAA
Source organism: Chrysanthemum makinoi (assembly GCA_910596185.1). Classification (NCBI taxonomy): domain Eukaryota; kingdom Viridiplantae; phylum Streptophyta; class Magnoliopsida; order Asterales; family Asteraceae; genus Chrysanthemum; species Chrysanthemum makinoi. The sequence goes on along the minus strand of OU343220.1, from coordinate 285,098,957 downwards.
GGTCAAATCGGTTTTCTTTCTTGATCGAAACAGCATCTACATAAAACCTCTCTCTCTCCTTTCTCTTCTGTGATTTATCTATTGGAGATTGTGTGATCTTGTTCTCTCGCTCTCATCTTGATCAATTATTCGGACCCTAGGTTTGTATGCTTTTGATGAATTGTTGTTGATTGTAGTCTTTGATGCATTAGATTAATGATATGACATTTTTTGTTAAGGTCTGATAGATCCTTTTGATTATGCGTGTTGAGGGTGTCGAATGGGTAGAGTTAGGATATTACTATTGGATTTGAGTGGGTTGACTGGCATTGTCATTTTTCATGACTGTGACCTTGGTTGAACATATATTCGTGTTCTTGAGTGTTTAAGTGGGTTGCTCATGAAGAGTTCTTGTTAGCGAGTTGGATAGAACTTCTTGGATGCGAGTTGACCTGTTGATTTATTAAAGATGTGCTTATATGCGAGTTGTTAATTATTATTAAAAGCGAGTTGCTATATGCGAGTTACCTTTGTCATATCGTGTTCCACATTGCCTATGCGATATGTCGATTCAGCGTATCCTATCACGAGTTGCATATCGGAGTTGACTATCGTGTTATCTTTCATCATATCGAAGTTTCCATATGCGACTTGCTTCATGTTTATAATGCAGTTAAGCGTATATATGTTGACCAACCACTGTTTGACCAAAGCGAGTTGATGCATGCGAGTTGCCATATGCGACTTGCTTCATACTTTGTAATGTATGCGAGTTGACTATGATATTTATGTTGACCATCCATTATTTGACCAAAGCGAGTTGATGCATGCGAGTTGCCACATGCGACTTGTTTCATACTTTGTTATGTATGCGAGTTGACTATGATATTGAATGTATGCGAGTTACTCTGTAGCCTAAGCGAGTTGATGGATGCGAGTTGCCATATGCTATGTATCTCATATATCTTGTAGTATGCATGTTGATTACCAACTTTTACTTATGTGTAGTGTGTTATGCGAGTTGCTCAAATTGCTGTTCCAAAGCTAGTTGCAGTGCGTAATTTAACATATATCTTTGTCAATATTGCTTTTGGTATTATCTATTTTGATGTCTTCTCCCACATGGTATCCTACACTCATAAGTTTCTGCATACTAATCACATTTATCTATGTGTTGCATCCTATGTCTCCATACATGTCATATCCTTCTTTCTAAAACTCAAAATGTTGGGTTATAAAGTGGTCATAAAATGTAACAGTGACTTATCCTAACAATTTTCCTGGATATGGTTTGCTTTGTATGTGTAACCTTGGATCTCATTAGGTGACATCACATCCTCGATGTTCCTCGCCTCGCACCAGCATCACTCGACCGATGAAAATTACTTCCTCGTCTTGAATGGGTGTCAATTGCTAAGAAGCTGCTTCTTAGACATAGATAGAGGGCAACATAATCCTCATTATCATTTGGTATGCGACATCTTGAAGGATACCTTCTTTAATGCCCACCAACCAAGCGTTGCTCTATCCCATCCATCTACTCGGCAATTGGAAGCGATTACTTGGGATAAGATTTACGTGTCATACTTCGTGTAGCTTCGATGACAAATGGTATGACATCTCGGTTGAAACACTGGGGATGCTCTTGAATCACACCAGAAACCCTTCCAACAAATTCATCTCTCACCCTCCATTCATGATATCTTAAACTTTGTGAAGAATTGGGATACCGGAAAGAATAACCAAGATTTCATCACTCATCAATGCGAGAAATACATCAACCACGGAGATCAATGTCACAATCCTCAACCTATGCCTAACAGGTAAAACATCGGCGAGTTGAGCTCCCATTATGCACCGATCGTGGCGAATTGTCAAAAGGAAAAATATTGACTTATGAACTTATTCGGGAAGAATTCATCTTGTCTTTGGACACATTTATCTCACAGCCATTAATCGAGAATAAAGTCAAAGGAAGAAAGAGTCTTGGTAAAAGAGTGATTCCCGACATCGATTCTCAAAACTCGTTATCCATCATACGCTACAAACTCACTAGATCAATTCACGTATGATGCGCGACGCAAAGCCGATGATGAATTAGTTCTTGCAATCTTAAATATAGTGCGGAGGATATGGCGGGGAGATTTTTGGTATGCGGTTCTGAAGCTTTGCTTAGTGATAGGATCAAGAATCTTGATTACTTCAAGTTATGTAAAGAAAGCCTCCGAATCGCAACTAACATCCGAAGTCCACTTCCACAAATCTAAATCTAAACAATCGGGAACCTCATACTCAAGTCTTCCCAAGAAAACAAGAAACCTAATAGCTCGGTATCTAATGTCTCTCCTTCACAAAAGCAAAAGGAGAAAAAGAATCTTGGTAAGAGTCTTGATGAAGGATCTAAGGTTCTGGAAGAGAGACAAAGTTGATTGATGAAGCGAAGGCTGCACTCAACAAGAATTCAACAAAGCCTTGACAGTCTGAACAAGTCGCAAAAGACCACCGTGGGGAGAGTCCGCGATAAGAAGAGCATGAGTCGACAACTCCACAAATCAATCTGTCACTCAAGACAAAGGTAAAGGAATTGTTGGAAGAAATAGAACATCTCGCGCACATATGCTAGATATCTCTTCTCCACTTTTCCTCAACGACGGGTTTATCCTCAGAAAAGAGATGTTGTATCATCCTCTACACAAGAGCATCGGGATGGATCTTGATTGAGAAAGATCATTGAATCCCTGTGTCGGTGATACGGGGAAGATGATCGGAGACTCGCTTTTACGAGAGATCGGTGCTTGAAATGATAAATGATAAAAATTTGAGCGTCTAAAGACCCACGGAGAACCTTGAGCCAGGATCACGGAAGTACCTAGGCATCTTGAAGAAACAAACATATCTACAGGATCTCTTTCCTCACTTAAGAATCTTGATATTGACTTCACATACGGTGACCAATTCTTAAAGACGGTCCCTCCGGACATCCGAATCGGACAAGGAAAATGAAAAGAAGAAGTTGAGTCCATGTTCTCGGTCACTATTCAACAAGACTCCTCAATCTGTTCCTCGATGCTCGGCTCAAAGCTTCCCTTCTTGACATCTCCATCAATCACACCGACTCGAACTGCTATGACTACGCACTTCCACCACGCCCATACCCGATGATGAGCCAATACATGTTGTCACTGTCGGTGATCTTTGCCTCCACCTCTCACCACCTCATGCCTCACCTCCTCCTACTAAAACAATAGAGGAATTTCTTGAAGAGGCCATGTTATGAATTGCAACTATTGAGAAACATTTTCCTATAGCTCTCCTCCTGCTAAAACAACAGAGGAATTGCTTGAAGAGGCCATGTTACGAATTGCAACTATTAAGAAACATTTTCCTATAGCTGTCAACAATCTCGATAGTCGTGTCAAGAAGCTGGAGAATTTTAAAATCAATGAGGTTATTACAAAGGCATTAGAAGATGATATCAAAGATGCAGTTGAATGGGCAATGAAGACTCCGTTACTTTAACGATTTAAAGACTTGCCAATCTCGATATATGAGATCGGACTCTCTCTGAAAGAATGTGCGATCTGAGAGAGCATTTGAGCGATACACATAAGAAACTCTCTGAAGCACTCGAGGAATCAATGAGACTTGACAATTATCGGTTTGTGGAAGATGTACAAGAAAGGGATAATAAGAAGAAAAGAAAAGACTATTCGGAGAAAACTACTGATAAGTCTGGAGGTCCCAACCACCACCTCCAAGCTGGAAGAGCTGGAGCTTCGGTGGTGGATCTTGAGGCACAATTACTACACCTTCACCACAACCACCATCATCATGCCAAAACCTTCCAATCAATCTAATCCTTCGGAGAACGAGGAACTTCGGAAGAAATCGCGGCTTGGACAGCGGTTGATTCAAGTTACACCACATCAAATTCAATTCACGAAGATCAAATGGTTCATGAAGAGTCGTATGTCATGGCGAGTCGAGAATCCAATGAAGATGATGCATCCCAAGCATATTCCCAAGCCATCGAAGATGAATGGTTTGAGACATACATATCGGAAGAAGCTCTAACACATCTAGAGTGGCACCTTGAAAGGACACCATTCGAAGTTGGCTGAAGAGACCTCACACTCGAGCCCTCATGGTCCATCCAGTGACACGATAATCCCGATAACAAGCGGGCTTCCACAATTTCTACTAACTATGAAACCCCGGATGAAGACTCTCTCCTTCATGTCATGGAGATATAGGCGGTTTCATTAAATGGTTTTGTGACGAGAAGGGAATATCGTCCATCACTCCAAATGATCTTGAAGGACAAGCTTTTGAAATTGTCAAGGTTTTCACTTTCGGATGCCAACCGGCTCCAATACCGGATGGAAGAATGCCATAAGATCTTTGAATGATCAAGTCGGTGGCGGTCGGTCGGTTCAATGTGAACAAGCCTCTTCCTCCGGTGGCGAACACGGACAAATAACTATTGATGCGAGTTCTTCTTCAACCATGACTTGGATTATCATTGTGCTAGTTCTCTTTGAAGAACACCGACTCTATCGATCTCAAAGATGAGGCGCAACCTACTCACGATCAAGGACTTGACAGATGGTTCTGATCAATTAGGTGACAAAGAACGGGCGTATGACATGCGTTTCATATGGTATTTACCATTTGGTGGTACAAGAAGAAGAATTTCTACATCGAGAGACATGGTGTCTGGCGATGATAAAATTCGGTATTCGATCCAAGGTGCGAATCTTAAGTGTTGTCAGTGTAGAGATCTTCCAAATCTATGGCTATAATTACCTTAAGAAGATTGTTCTTAGAAGAGCGGACAAGAAGGATCATGTTATTGAAAAGCGACTTTAAACATCGATGCCAAATGACTTTGAAGATCTTTATCTTTTGAACCTTTAAGGTCACCTTGAACACCTACTTCATGAAAAGCTCTCTCATTTGTCAATCTTTGGATCGAGAGGCTTAGTCATCCAGCGGGTTGAGGACTTTCAGCTTAGGATGGAAAGCTACCATACTCGAGTAAAATTTAACAGGCCACAATGGGATGCTGAAGGACATGAATTCGTCGCGACTATAGAGTGCTTGACACCGAGCCATCCTCTTCCACGCGGTCTGGGACTTCGCATCGCGATGAGATTGTGCGAGCTCTACAAATTGATGATGGTACTCTCAAGATGGTAGAAGAAGAATTGAACTCAGTGAAAGAAATCGACTTGATCAAGGCGGTGGAACAAAACTAAATTGGGTGATGAGGACTTAAAGAGGTGTGAAGTTTTCATTCTTTGCAATCAGCGAAGACTTAAGACTGAATGATCTTCCTGACCTTGAAAGTTTTGTTGGTGGTAGACTTAAGTGAAGGTCATTAAAACTACTTCAAAGCTGAATGAAGACATCTTCGAGTAGTTTGTTTTGTACTATTTATGTGTAATATGTGGTGTACAAACTATGAACAACTATAATGCATGTAATAGTGATAGGTTATGTATTGTGGTTTCACTTTGTCTAAAAAGGAACTTCGGTGTTGTCACTTCGATCATATAAAATTGGACACATTTTTCTCCAACAAATGTTTTGTCTCATACATATTAAAATCAATTGAGATCCAAAATCTCAAAGGATTTAAAATTTTTATCGGGGAGAAAATGTGATATAAATATGAAAGATGATAAAAGATGACCATTTTGTCTCAAAGTGCATACTGCTCTCTAATATGTGCTAAACTATTTTCGAATCTCGAAGCATATATTAAGGGGAGCATTTCAAAACAAATTCAAACCTTCAAGGTACAAAGTTTTCCATGCTTTTATATAAGGTACCTTGATTGTGTGTTAAATGGTTTCTAAATGTTTGGTATTCGTGGTAGTACTTCAAAGGTCTCTTTCCTCTATGTGTCAAAATGATTTCAAATATCCTTACATGCATATTGAGGGAAATTTACCAAAGAAAATCAAATGGCTTTTCTATGAAAATTGTGATCAAAGAAAATATTTCAAAGTCCTCTTGCCTCTATGTGCTAAACAATTTCTAAATCATATGCACATGTTGAGGGGGAGGTTTTCTAAATGATCAAAACTATTAAGGTACAAAATGCTTTGATCTCGTATCACAAGTACCTTGATTGTTTTTCCAAATGATGTTTCAATTGGTTTCAAGGAAGAATGAACTGTACCAAAAGACCAACCATTTTACTTTATGTATAGAGTTATAAGGATGGTGAGGTTAGGTATTAGTTCCTTCGATCCGCCATAACCGGAGGGATCTACCCAGGGACAATCCACTAGATAGTGTAGAGTCCTTAGGTATGATGAAAAAAGGAGAAAAGTGAGACATGGGAAGAGTGCGGACTGAGATAGAGCTAGAACTGGAATAAACCCAACAAGGTTCTAGTAATGAAGTCTCATTAAGCTTGAAGGGTTGAAGAATGAAAAAAGAATTGGAATGTGAAAAGGGTGAAAAGAAATAGCCCTCCAATAATTCAACCTTAGAGCGAGGGTGCATACATATGCTTCTTGGTTGTTACCAAGGTAACAGCGGTATTGAAGACAAGGCGTCATGGACCGTGATGCCGCGCACTACAACTTCCCAAGCTACTCAAGTTCCTCTTAAAAGGGCTTGTTTCATTCTCCGAAGGGAACATAATCTATCGAATTTCTCCTAGAGATTGTTGATATTGAAGAAGGAGACCCTCTCCCCAGTCTTCGGCATAGGAACCAAATGTGCACTATTGAGTCTAGAGCCACGAGATCATCAATAAATCTCATTAGGACACTTTCAATGAAGACTCTCTGTTTCACATAATGTGGAAAGAGATATTATATCTTATGAGTCCTACGCATTATCCTTGTGGTATTGCGAACATCCGGTGATATGCATACATATCCACGATGAAGATGGAAAGCCTTCTGGAGCCAACATCAAACAAGCTCTGGTAGGTGGCATGTGAGATCTATCCAATAGATCAACCATGTGACAAGCGAGCGAAAACAATGGAGCGATTCAATCTTTTGAATCAATCACGGTTCGGTTATGGATTGGCGGATACCTTTGAAAAACCGGTCGTTGTGCCTTAAAACTCTTTTCTTTAGCACATCGACTGTGTACTTATTTCTCAAAATAAAAGGTGTTTATGATTGATAATTGATTTTCATTAAAACCGTCGTTGTATTGCAAAAACAATTTCTATTGAGCAATACACGATTGTTTTTCAAATCTTTTTTCATCATCATGAATCTTATTTATTTGGTTCTTCGCTCCGTGTTGTCTTCTTTGAGGCGTTCCGGTTTGTGAGCGACTAAAGCATGAAACCTGTCAAGAAATTCTTGAATTATACGATCCGCAGGCGTGTACTTATGCGATCAGCGAGGAACCATGGGCGTGTACCTCGATTCATGAAAGTGATCAAAGACACTTTTCGATGCTTCAATATGCTTGTCTTATGCGAGGTACACCGGCGTTCTGGTGATCCAGAATGAAGCGGTCAATCCATAGCCGCATGCTCGCTCAACACATTAGGTTCCAAAGAAATCATGATTAGTGCATCAATGACTCTATTTTCACTCCATGCCACGCTTCTGCTGCTGCCAATATCATGATCGAGAATGTGAAGCATGTCGGTCCAATTGTCACAACATCATATCTTTGGCTTACGCAATAATGGGTGATCTTTGAGATTTGTTGTGGTGATGATCTCTAGTAATGCTCAAAGGTCATCAAGGTGGATCGACTCAATAACCTCCATGAAACATTCATTGTAGTTGAACAATGATGAAAATCACCACAGAAGCACATAGTTTGAATACTTTGATGAAGAGTCTGAGCTCAAGATGAAGATTTATTTGAATGCTAGATTCACAATGTAATTCATGGGGTGACCTCCTTTAGGGGAGATTGTTAGGAATTGGAAATTCTATTGTAAAGCATCGGTCACCAAAGTATAATCTGGCTTAAGTTGGCTTCGTAGACATGTGGTTTATTATGTTAGTTATTAGTAAGTTATTAGCTTAGTTTTAGCCTAGTGAAACAACAGGTGGAGGAAGGACGGTCTTTACCCTGTATTCACGATCCTGTGGTCGGGAGGCGTTTAGTTGTAACCTATAAATACCCTCTACTTGCAAGGTAGAGTTGGATGTTCTTTGGAATCTAACCTTCCATGAGTTTTCTCTTACTAGCTCCTCTCTCTCTAAAACTTATATACGCCTCTCTTGTTTATGTTTTGATGTGTATGTGAAATCCAATATGTTCTGAGACCCTTGTCGGGTTGGGGTGTTACATAAGTTCTCATAAAAACTTCTTTCAGAATAAAGCCAAGGAAGCTATGCAATTGAAACTTATTCCTTGCAATTAGTCTAATGTATTGTTGCTCCAAGACAAGTGCTTGTTGGGTATATCCTACATCGCTCGGCAGGTAGGTGAGATTGAGTGAGAGAAGGCATTATAAAGACCAAGCTGCGTTGGTTGAAAGCCTGACAGTAATGAAACATGGCGAACTATTCTGCCTTTACTAAAGAATCCGTTGTCGTTGTATAAATTAGCATAAACTATTTTTGAGCTTCTTCCTAAAGGAAGAACTCCATAATTTGAGTATAAAGTATTTTCTGATTGTAGTACTTTCTTGCTTATAACACTGAATTATTTTTATACCTAAAAACAAAGTTGCTAGACAGTCATGTTAATGTAACAATGCACTTACATCATCTAAAATCAAATATAGTGTTTGGATTTGATTATGGTGTTTGATATTGCAATAATATTTTTTGAGTGTTTGGCAAATTTGATAATTTTGTTACTTAATGCACAAAATTACCGAAATAGACATTTGCATGTATCATATGAAGATTAAATCAAAGGGCAATAAAGGTATTTTATTGTGGGCCAAGTGAGAAATAAATGAAAGTCACCAAACTACAAACCATGCGTTTTGTAAAAGCAGCGTTTTGGTCCCCCTAAAACGCTAAAACGCAAATAATCACTTTTTCAACTTTTTTTTGCCAAACACTCGCAAGTAAGTTATCTCCATTTCCAAAATGAAATAATCATGCAGTAGGTCGCTTGCTTGATAAAGCCAGGAGCTGACGCCTACTACTTAGGTAGGGTAGGCTGTCTACGCATCTCGCCTCACCATACCGTTGAAGCGGTATGGGGCCAAATAGCCGTGAAAAGCGGTGGAAGTTCTTTACTTACAGATAAAGTAGGTTGATACCGCAATCCCAAACACCCTCTTAATATCATACGTAGAACTTTTAACTTATAAGTGCTATCGATTATTTATCCTACTTTTGTAAATGTTGCGAATCGATGGTCCTTCATCTGAACGTCCATTAAAGTATCCATCAATGGTATAGTAAAACTGACCACAATATATTCTCATGTCAACGCACATTGCAAACATCTAAAAACGTGATGTAATCGTCTAAATAAATAATAAAAAAGTTACTGTATACCATATTTAATAGCTTTGAAAAAACGTTAGACATAAACTGAAATAAACTTGCGAATATTTGAATTAATTCTTTAATGTTTCTGGAATAATAAGTAGATATACCTTTGATATATCTTAACTTTGATCATCATACATAAAAATTAATCCCATAGTTAATTTGAATGTTTAGTCGAGGAACATACCTAAATCGTCTTAGAAGAAATCGAACTCGAAATCGAAAAAGAGAATTTTGGTTATTAAATGAGTTATGGAACCAAGTATATTATATACAGGCAAAAATTGTGAAGTAATCCATTTTTGGGCTATAAACCGACATACTGTATGGTTTTTTCCTCAAATATTGTTCCCATTTGGAAGAATTGGTCCTCGATCTTTTACATTTGTCCATTTCAGATAACTTATGGTGAAAGAATTTCATATAGCTTGCGGGTTCCTTTGCAAAATATAAGCTATCAAACTATTAACATATGGTTCTTTTATATTTACATAGGCTATCTATATCGAATGGTAATATAGAAAGCTAATGAAGAACCACCTTGTATCATTGTAGAAATATGATAATTGTGCTAATGAAAGATATATTTAGATTTTTTACGGAAAACAAACGATATAAAATGAGAAAGTAAAAATTGGAACCTAAGGTCTTATGTACCAAAAATTGTGAAGTGCGGTTGTCCCACATGGGGTTTGTTGACAAGAATAAAAGTGTATTTATAAGGGGTGTTAGATACACCCATTTATAAGTGATAAATTTTCCGAACTTGAGATGATGAGAAAACTTTTGAAAATTACACATCTAAATGTTTCTTCCAAAGGCTTTCTAAATCATAACAACAAATTGAAGAGAAACTGCAACTATAAACACCTTTGATTTCGTTCATGAGACAATGCATCCACACAAATTTGTTAAGTAAAAAAACCATAAGAGGGAGGAGTGGGGGAACAGTCGGTCGGTTCATCTGCGTCGATATTGCTTGTATGCTCCTCTTGGTTGGGTAGCATAATCGGGTTCCATTTGAGGGCTTGGAAGTAGATCGTTAGAGGGTGATTTTTGAATATTACAAACGTTGGGAACATTTAGCACAATAAAAAAAAATAATAAAAAATAAAAATACCCCACCTTTTAAAACCCTCATCTTCACATTTTAAAATCAACAACCCATTTTCACAAATCATCACAACCCATTTTTCAATTTCTCATAAAATCCCAACCTTTTATCATTAAAAGTCTTCTTTAAATTCTCCGAATTCAATCTCATTATTATGTAATGTTTTTTTTAATTAGTTTTTTTTTTTTTTTTTTTTCTTTTTTTAATCTAGTTTTTTAAGTATTATGTAATGTTTTATTTTTATGAAATGGTATGTTTATTTTAATATTAATGTGATTTTATGTATTAAAATATATTAAAAATAAAAAATAAAAAATCGGGTAGTATAGGTGAACTCCCTCCACTTAGGGTAGTGTTAAGTTAGAATTGGGTAGTTTTGAGGAGGTTTTATTGGATAGAATTGGCGTGTGCATTCGGTCTTATAGTGCCACTCCTCCCCCTAAGTTGTAGCATACTCCAGTAATAAGTTATAGCGGCGTATCGATATATATCTTTTCCTTAAAAATGCAATCCTTTCCATCAAAACTATAAATATTGAAACCTTGTTGACATAATGCTTCATTAGATATCTTGCCATTGGGACCATCAAGAATAATGACACCTTTTAGGCCTTCAGGCTTGCTCAAGGACGCGCCCTTAATAATAACCACAACAATGTCATCAGAAACAATACAACCAAAATAACAACAATTATTTTTATCTTATCACCGTCACCAAGTAGCAAAAAACAATACATGTTTGTTTGCTTGTACATGATATATAATAAAATGTGAACATCAAAGTAATACCAGCGGAAGTAAAGATCATAAATAAATTAATTAGCGAAAGTATAGTAGCGATGCCTCTTGCGATATAAGATCTCGAGCAAAACAAAGAAGTGGTTTGAAGAGTTGTCCGTTACAACTCAAACCAATGGTGTAGAAATAGTGTCTTACACCACGTTCTTGTACTGTGATAATTAACTTGATCAGCGGTTGCTAGATCTAACTAAGTCCTCGTTTAAGGAAAAACGAAGCCAAACTCCCTTACAAGGGTGTTGGGCGAATAGGACAAGAGAGGGAGAGATGGGGTTAATTCAACGCAGTTATAACCCTAAAACTAACCTTGTTTATATAGTAGATGGAATACTTTGGGAACAAGTTATGAATTGGGCTGGGAAAGAGATCCTTGGCGGAAACTATGCAAAGCCCAAAGGAAAACCCCATAACTTTTCCAAGTCTTTCCATTTCTAGTCCTTTCTCTTCATTTAAGGTCGTTAGTCATTTTCGTTAAATACATAGCGATCGTTAACGGACTTAATGTGCAATAATTAATCGTAAACATAAACATTAATTATTAACTTTAATTCTCATTCGCTAATGTGTTCAATCCCGTGGTCACGAGTTCGAATCCGGACATTCACATGTTTGTAAATATATACATTTCCAACGACTCATTGGATATGTTTACAAAGCGTGAAATGACATTGGTTAGTCTAACATACGCCAATGCCCGGTACAACTTCGTGTATGGTTTTGGAGAAAAACAAAGTTTGATGATTCATCATCATATTCATCCTTTTGTTTCTAATACCATGTTAATAAGAATATGGATCTCACTCATTTCTTAATTAACTATTATGTTTCTCGCTTTATGTGATTGATTAAGATTATCAATTCTTGAACATATTCGAAGACCTTGGGCATGGCCATGCGAACATCTTAACAACCCTACTGAGGGGCCAGAGTGATATATACTTCAAAATAAATTTGAAGGAAACAAATCATTTTTGACTACAAGCGGGATTCATAAATTCGCAACAACACGAAAACACCCTTATAACTACCGTTACATTATAGCGTTAGATTGCTTCACAAAAATGCACTACATCCATGACATATCCTTGTATCTCAAGTCGAGGATAAATATTCATGATATACAATGATAAAGATCCATAAAAGTATTATCATGCGGGTGGGATAAGTCTATACTCAATTCATTGAATATCATCTCGAAATTAGTCATGCTCACATCAATATACTTTCAAGTATATTCTAACTAATACTAAGATTTGTCTTAATTCAATATCATTCCCATGTTATTGATCGACAACGGACTATTTAGAATAACTTAAGTTATTCAAGGATTTAAACATGCAAATAGAGGACACAATATTATAAATGAAATTAAGTATACGTGCTTTAATTCATTATAAACAATAATTGTTTAACATCCTTTATCCAAATACTAAATAGATCAATGCATGATAATTCTTAGTTAATGAATTTTGCCACCATATACTTGTGGACAAGGCATAATTTCAACTAACTTTGATCTATAGGAATTTTGAGAATACTTATTTCAAAAATTCAATAAGTGAATTTCTTGTATATGTTTTACACATATCTTGATATTGTCATATCATTTGATAAGGTAGTGATAACTTTGAACCACCTTTTATGACAATTATCTTTCAAAACTTTTAAAGTTTTAAAGTATTCTTTATTCTTTAATGTATAATGCAACTATGCTTCTAGTTGAGCATAACTAGTCAACATGGTCATCATCAAGGATACCATGACTAGAATTGAGTGTCATCTCGATTATACCAGACATCATCATTAATGTAATATGCTCTTTAAACATCCGTAAACTTTTAATATTTATTTGTTTGGTGTCATCCAAACCTCAAGTTTGTTGACTATGACAATTACACAACAATTGTTGTATAGAATGGGAGCAACTCGGTGAGAATGTGATTCTAAATCCAAACATAAATATTACAATGTTGTTAAATCATCTTGTAATCAAGCATGATACAACAACTTTATACACAACATGATGTTCATGATTAATCTTCAAGTTAGACTTTAAGATCTCATTCATATACTATCTTGTCAAAGATACGTATTTATCATGTTCTATTAGACTCATTTACATATGTTTATAATAATAATAAACATATATTCCAAAGTTGTATATATTATTTCCAAATCTTACAAGCGAAGTTTCATTCCCAACTAAAACTTAATTTAAGTGGAATGTAGTTGCCTTACAACATATAGATTTAAGAAAAATAAATAATACTCCCACTAGCTTTCAGGACTACTTATGAGCAATCTTATTTTAATTATTAAATCAAACATGGATTTAATATTAAACATAAATCATCTCTCCTAAATGCATGCATATATCCATTCATGGATTGCGATCATGCATATTCAAAGATTATTTGAATTTATAAAACTACTTTGTATTACTAAATTAGTCTCATAAAAGTAATTCACAACAAGAGTTTTGATATTCATTTTCAAAATTTCATATTAATGAAACTAAGTATGACAATTATAATCTTTATACTTCTATTTAATGTATCTAGAAAGAATATTCAATCATAGTTAATTGATTAAGTATGATTAATATTATTGTCACTAGACATGCATTAAATATGTGTACAATATTGTCCATATGATTCCTACACAAAGATTTAAACCAGGGTTTTCCATTCTTTGAAGAAACTCATAAAGATAAACCAAATATCTAAAGTTGATTATCTCTATGGACAACATCTCTACATTCATAGTATGATTGATTTACCACAATTCAACATTTGGTAAATTCATCATTATGATTAACAGAACTTACCATGATCTGTAACTCATATTCCTCAACATATTAAATATCCGAGATATCCTTGGTCTATGAATGACAATTCCATCATATTAAGGTCTATCATATACATGTTTAGCCTCATCATGATATTTGCTAGTGCATTTTAGAAGATTACGTATTTTGTAATTCAATCTTTCAAGATCTAAACAAAACTCCCACTTGCCTTTAACAATTTAAAGATTACCTTTAAATAGTTTAGCAAATAGAGCAACAATACATTGTTCTCTTTGGGATATTACAAAAACATTAGCAGCTTCTGACATTAGTTTGTTACAACCAACTTTTACAAGTAGTTTAACAAGAACTTCATTATAAGACTTAATGTGATTCATTACATTCCATAAAAATGGTGTCTTATTAATCTTCTAGGTTGGAGTCTTATTGAGTATATTAAATCTATACTCAATCTACTAACCTTGATAACTTTTGGAAGAAACTATAGTTATCTTGAATCAAACATGCTGCTTGATTTTGATTCTCTACCAGCATTTTAAAACTATAAGAATATGGTGACGTATTTAAGATAACTATCTACCTTTGGCTTACCTATTTACCAACAAAGTAAAACTTAATGGTACAATAGAATTACCAAGTCAATTGCATGCATTATAACACAAGTATTTTTGACCAAGTCAAAAAACATATCAGTTATAATCTCACTATACGTTATAAGTCATTTGATCAACTTATTGACTTCATGCATATGTCTTAAAACATAGCAAGTTAACGTCTTACTTTATATTGTAAGTCTTTAAAAGACTTCATGTTTGTGACTTTACAAAATCATAAACATTTATAATTAAAGTAATTATGAACACCACCTCGGGTTTCAATTAATATTTCAAGTTAATATTTACTACATATATTTAAGTCATTCAGCGAATACTTAAATTCAAAGTAGTATTAGATTACTTCATTTAATTATGTCATTCCATGAAATGTTCATAAGAAAGCGCAAAATCATCCATGCTTTCGTTCTCTGACACGTTACCTTGGGCTAATCTAGTTCAGTTCTCACGTAAACATAAATTGTAACTACAAGTGTTTCTTAAATATTGAATGACATAAATATATAAAATAAAGTAGTCTTTGTTATCATCTTGACACATGTTTTTAATAGGGCAATCATACATATTTAAATGTATACTTCCTATTAGAGCGTTATTCTCTGCGATGAAGATCATTTAAATCATATTAATATCGTTGTACCTTGCAATAAAGATTTCTCCCACTTTGCATGAAACATCATGTATCATATAAACAACGATACGTTAGTTTATTTGATTAATATGATTTGTATAGAATAACTAGTAGATATAGGACTATTTATATTTGTAAGGAAAGCATACATGACAATCCTTAAAAAACATAAGTGCCTACAATTGGAAAGTAATTATCTACATGATATTCAAGAGATAATTTGGATTACTACCACGAAACAAAGCTTGTAGCTCCCATTGAATTAGATCATTATAACAACTTCTTATTAGGTAATCAACACAAATGCTCCCTCTGAATTTGACAACATTGTAAGTGTTTCATAACCAGTGAAAACAACTTGCTTGCTTTTAACTTTCCTACACCTTTAAAAGAACCATATGTAATCATTACTAAGGTACTAAAGGTGTATTCTGGGTTATCCATCAATGTTATTAACTTCGAAAAATTAGGTATGCAATTTCTTCCTTATGAGGCTACCATGCCCATAATGGTATGTAGCACCTTTAAAAGTTAAAGCAAAACAACTAGATAAAATGCTAGTTTGCCTTTTATTTTACAGTAAATAGTCTAACTTCAATTTAGTAACTCATACATGTTTTCGGTTAACCAAACGTCATGTTTCTTACGAAAGGATTCATTCACCAAATGAGGTAATGAAATCTTTATGGAAAAAAGATGTCAATTCATTGCTATGAGTTATTAAATTTAGACAATTAATCTATACCTTTCA
The DNA here is from genome assembly GCA_910596185.1 of Chrysanthemum makinoi. Taxonomy (NCBI): domain Eukaryota; kingdom Viridiplantae; phylum Streptophyta; class Magnoliopsida; order Asterales; family Asteraceae; genus Chrysanthemum; species Chrysanthemum makinoi. The sequence continues at coordinate 285,082,810 of OU343220.1, read as the reverse complement.
TTCATGAAAAGGAATAGGATTGAGTCTAATGCTTCTCCGTGGAAAAAGACTTAGTTTGTCTTTTCGGTAAATTATTCTCGATCAAACATTTGTTTGAAAGAAGAATGGATCAATTTACTAATCAAAGACTAAACCACGTTTACGGTTAAATGTTGCATTTATACATTCAAAGAATTACAAATTCAATTTTAGTATTTTCGATAATTAACCTTTTCAAGAAAATTAAATACCCATGGTTCATAAACATATAACCATTTAATTTTCACTTGAAAACTAGGATCCAAGTTGTCATAATTTCATCGTCGGTTGATCGCTAGTAATGAACCTTATACAAATGGTAGATTTTTGCTCTGATTGCCATATCAATTGCAATTCATAGATTTATGGGATTTACATATAGCCAATTTCAATTGCCATGTAAACATGTTTTATCCCCATCTTATGCCTTGATTGCGAGTTCTTACAAAACTCAATTAAGTTGTCCAACTTAAGAAGCTGCAAAATCATCCATGCCGTTCTACGTCCGTGGACATTTACCCTTTGATTACGTTCTGAAGTCCACGTCAGCAAATAAAAAGTAATCTCGGGTGTTTCGTTTCATTGGATGGCATACAACTTAAATTAAGGGTAATAATTTTGATGTCAAATCAAATATGTACAAAAATGTCATGCATTCATCTTCGTAGCATAGTTTTTATTAAAACATTTATATCTTGTTTTAATGTATAAGCTTTCATCATCAAACTTTAATTGAGGTATTGGATTCACCAATCAAGGAATTTAGTGTTAATTATCATCCATTATATAAATGCGTTTGCATAAGTGTAAACACTTGGTGTTCGGATAATTACCAGTGAGCATGGAATTAAAACTAATCAGCAAGATGAGCTTGCACATTTTATGGCACTAAGTAGCTCCATTGAACTTCACAGAGGACCAGTGCAGCGTAAAGCACAACCTTAGACATCCCGATTAAATGGCACTTCTTTATTAACCCTTTATAGTTCATTCTCATGGGTGAGCGTTCGGACCATTTGTACCAAAATCACCAATCAATTAAACGATTATGATTACTATGCTTAAAAATACATGTTTCACCATTGTTTAGGTAAGTTTATTTTTCTTGTAAAAATACCCTTGTTACACATAACAAACAAGCAAGTATTTAAAAAATAAACATATAAACAATGAATATAACAAAAAGTCATCATGTATCAAATAGCCACATGCAAACGTTTTTGATAAATCCTATTAATAATCAATTCTAGATCTGTCAATATGCATATATTTAATTAAGACTTTCACCGGTTTTCATCTATGTACAAAGGTGAGTACATGCATCGATTCATCGATTAAGTAAGTCAAAATTAAATACATGAACATAGCATTGATTAAATTAATAATGATGATTGAGGTCTTCCCCGATTTTAGATATATCATAATTTAGTAATATCACTTAAACAAGTAGAGACATACAATAAAGGATCCATGATACAAATAATTATCATGGACATCTATAACAATTAATGCAATTAAAAGAGTTACCTTGTCACATAAATTGCATGCATCCTAGGGTTTCTAATACAATTAAAACTTTAGTTTACAAAACCCTAATTAGGGCACCAACGCCCCTCAAAATTAGGGTTTAGGTTTTGCAAACCTAGATCTAACGCATACAAATAATAACACAACATGTTTATTTTATTATGTGTTTAGATAATTAATTACTTGTTATACAAGGCTCGTGATGCCACTTGTTTAGTTTATAATACATGATATAATAATTAAAATGTAGAGACATCAAAGTACCTGAAGACTAAGATCATAACAAATAAATTAATTAACGAGAATAAATAGCATTACCTCTTTCTTGAATGTCGGATCTCTGAGCAAAACAAAGAAGTGGTTTGAAGAGTTGTCCTTACCGATTACAACTCAAACCAATTGGTGTAAGAATAGTGTCTTACTACCGTTCTTCATGTACCTAATTAACCAGCGAATCAGCGTTGCTAGATCTAACACAAGTCATCGTTTTGAAAAACGAAACCAAACTCCCTACAAGGGGTGTTGGCCGAATGGGACAAGAGAGAGGAGAGGAGAGATCTAGGGTTAATTCAATGCAAAGTTATGAAAACCCTAGAACCTAACCTTGTTTATATAGTAGATGGAATACTTTGGAACAGTTTGCGTTATGAATTAGGGCTTGGGAAAGCCCGGCGGCTTATGCAAAACCCAAAGGAAACCATAACTTTTCCAAGTCTTTCCATTTCTAGTCCTTTTCTTTTTCATTTAACGGTCGTTAGTCATTTTTCCGTTAAATACATAACGATCGTTAACCGGACTTAATGTGCAATAATTAATCGTAAACATAAACATTAATTATTAACTTTAATTCTCATTCGATAATGTGTGCAATCCCGTGGTCACGAGTTCGAATCCGGACATTCACATGTTTGTAAATATATACATTTCCAACACGTTTAATGTAGTGGGTATGATTGATGAACAAAATCAAAACAATGGCTGATATCATAAACTAAAAACTACATAATGGGATTGAAAACTATAGTCTCTCATGTAATTTTTAGTACAAGCTTTAAAGCCGAAAGCTTTAAAACAACGGAGAGTTTCTTCCCAAAAAGAAGAACTCCAACCAATCTCTAGTACAAGCTTTAAAACGAAATTCGGATGGCTTTAGATTACCGAGTTTGTTGCAGCCATGCAATTGGCACAATACCAAAGCTGTTTTCTGTTTAAGCTGTGTGCTCTAGTGCATAAGTTTGTAGCCAAACAATACTAGTATTTGAAACAACTACAATCCTAATTGGGATTAAATCTGATGCAATAATGATAGGCTAAGTATAATGAATATTGTTCAACTTTACAAAAATATGCCTGCAAAAAATACACACATTTTCCATATCTTCATTGGCTTTAACTCGAAGCGGAGATGATTACCAATATGCTTGGATGGAGATGATTAATGTATTAACATGGATTTTAAATACTTATGTAGTGGTTTTTATGTGTGCGCTCTCCCTCTCTCTTTATTTTTTCAATTTATTACCGCCGGTAACCAACATACTAAAATTTACAATTTTATTTTTTCAGAGTTATATGGGTTTTTGTCTCGATATTGCGAACCGACTAATCTCAGGACGACTACCCTTTTGGATAGCCTGGAGTTGACGTAGGTGAACCTCCGTGGCCACAAAGGGATTAAGTTTCTTCTCGTTGAATTCGAACCGTGACATCCTCTTTAAAAGGCTGGTATTTTTACCACTTGCTCACCTCTTGTGGTTAAAATTTATGATCATCGAATATAACCCCCATTTATTTATAAAGTAAACAATTAGATAACACACAACACAATAGCCAAATGATGTATATTCAAGGGATTTGAGGAGAATTTTGTATAAACAATTGAATGAACAATCAAAGATAAATAAAAGAGACCACTTCGATGAACTATTATGATCTCTTTTATTTGTTTTTTATTAAGCGGTCAATAAATTTGCGACTATGTTTAAGCAGCCATTGTGATCAAGCATGGTCGGTATTTATTGGCAGCTTAATAAAAAATGTACAATAATTAACAAACTTTTGTTTAATGATTAACTAGTTATAATACCTGTGCACGCACAAGGTTTTGACAAAAAAAAATATTTTGTATCAATGCTAAATATTACGTCTTTAAAAATAATTATATAATTATATATACTTATGCACGAGTTTTTCATTATTCATTATATCCATTAGAATTTTGTATATTCAAATTTTGTAAAAAAAATTTTGTTAGATAACTCAATTCAACTATATTTAAAATTTGATATAGATGTTGATGTTTATTTAAATTTCACTATTGATATTATGATTAATACGCAAGATGCGAGTTTAATTGCACATAATAAACGTTGATGAAGTTAAAATATACTCCTTAAAGTTTTTAAAATGTTTTTCTACATATCCTTATATAAATAAATAAAAGTTACATAGTAGTTATTGTTATAAGTACAATCATTTTTTTCCATATTACGAGGAGCTCGTCTTCAATTTGATAAATATATTGTCGTTTCAATAATTTAGCCGTATTTAATATTGAGTGGTGTCATTTGTCACTTAATATGAAATAAATGAGTCAAATTAGTAAACAATATAGTAAAAAAATAATATTTATAATCTTATGTATATTTATATGTTGGAGTTTTAAAACAACATATATATTGTATTTTAAGTTATAAAATTATCTGGGTATAAAATATAAGGAGTATTTGTTTTAATTTCCAAAGTTATTAAAAACATGGAAACTTATAATATTACACTTAACTCTATACAATTTTAAAAATTTTAACCACTAAAGTTTTATTAATTACATCTTTTAAAATTTTTGTTTTCACAATTTGTACATATATTTTTTATGTGTTTTTAAATAAATTTCTACACCAAATAAACTAAGGTTAACCGAAATTAATTTAATTTTGACTTTAATAATCAAATCACGCCGGATTTCGCTTACGTGGCAAAATCAACCTCTCCTATTGGTCTAATTTTTTTTTCAATGAGAAGTCTTTTGCAAAAATACTCCGAAATGATGTAATTCTTTTATTATATAAAAGATAAGATATTTAAAAATTATAAATAATTAAATTAACAATTTAGATAAATATGTCAATTTTTATGCCTAAAAAAGAGAACATATATGGGATATTGGGTTAATCCCACATCGCTCGATCTCTAAAAGTTGAAAGTCATGAAGTCTGTATATAAACACCAAGCAGTGTATGAAATAGTTGCGGCCCCACCTTATCCAATTCTTGTTGCATAAAGTGGCATACGTCTCCAATTTTTAGTTTAAGATTTTGCTTCTTCTTGTTCTTTTAATTGACACCACAAACTTAAAGAAAAATGTTTTCATGGATTCGTCAACTATAAACACAACTAGGTGGTGCGTCTTAATACGAAAAGAAACTGACTTTAAAAAGTCATGTAAAAAGCGTTTGTTTACGACGTAGTGGTGGCTGAAAATATATAGCGAGTGATAAGGAGGAGGGTCTCCACATTAAGTCATCTTTTAGTTAAACGTGACTTCGTCAAAATGTTAAACATACAAGCTCTAAGTCGTATGTTTTCTCTAGCTTAACTTGCCTTTAACTTTTGTGAGGAGCTAGAGTAAGATGTATGATTCCTTTGTGTTGGAAGCGGATATTGCATATGTTTTCTATAGCTTAACTTGCATTTAACTTCCGTGAGGAGCTTTAGTAACAGCTAAGGAAGATCATTGTTTGTCCTGGTAGCAATTAATGATATGCTAAACGTTGTTGCCACAAAGACTCCCTTCGATATTAGATTTCTCCAATAATATGAACACACATGATATAATTTTGCTTGCTTTCAATTTTGAGAAAACTATAATAACTACTTTCAGCCTGTCACCACCACCGAGTCCCAAAAACGATACAAGTCCTTAATAATCGGGAAGCATATAATGAAAAGTTACCCAATCATCTTTACTCTTTATAAAGCATTTAGGACTTTTACTTTTAGAAGTCTTAAAAATTTTAGACTTACACACTTGCTATTATTAGTAATTTTGAAATTAAAATTTTAAAAACACACTAAATGCACATTAAATTATGACATTAAATTGTATGCATGTTACAATAAATAAAATATAACTAATACAATGAATTTAATATTTTTAGAGTTAAAATTAATAACTTTTGAATTTGCATATATAATAATATGTCATATTAATTCTTCATAGTATCACAACATAAACACACAATTTCTAAAAACTATCTTTTATAGAAAATCGTTAAATAATATTCGACAAAAAAAACGTAAAATCATAAAATCGTTAAACAACATTCGCCTCCGCACCGCTGCTTAGCGCGAGTACCATGCTAGTCACTTATTATGGAGGAAAAGTATTTGTCCACATGGTTACTGACATGTAAAAAACTATTCAGTTTGCCCCATTAGTTATTTTAAACCGACGGTTGGACATATAAAGTTGTAAAAAGTTTAGGAGTATGTTATGTGTTTGATCTTTTCCGCCAACCAACTACGAGTAATAATCTTCACTCTTCGAATTTCATGAATTTTTCTTTTACAGACATCCTACAAAATACAAACATGCATTGAAAGGGGCATCAAGCCAATGAAAAGATGCATAATAAAGTAGCCAAAAGGCTCAGAATGAAATTTATTGTATCAAAAACTACGTAGCAGTATAAGAGAAATTTATTGAAGGTGAAAGTGGGGTTTATCCCACATTGACTGAGTAGTGGAACTTGAGAATGAGGAAAGCTGTATACAAACACCAAGCTGCATAAATGAAAGGCATGCAACCAAGCTATGTTGCTATTCTTTTGCCTTTTCTATACAAACTAGAAGTGCTTGTTGCATATGCCTAATTTTATAGAGTTCCTTTTTGAAATAGAGAACTCCGACTATTCGTTAAAACTTAAGTTTGTTATCTTATAAATATAAACATAATTTTTGAACAAGGTTTATAATTTTTAAACAAACTATTACCTTTGTTTTTCTAAACAGCAATTGTTTTATTTTTTAAAAGAATGATAATTTTATTTTTAATTAACTAATTAATGTCATTTTTAAAGTTTATAATAATAATTTTAAACAAGAGTAATATGATTAACTCGAACAAATTTTCTTATCTCTTTTTAGAAGTGAAAAACTAAGTGGACTCTTAGTTTATGACATGGTAAGTATGAGTTTTCTACTTTCGCTCAAAGTACTATTTAATCATTTTAACGTAAGTACAACCAAAATTGGTTATTAAAAAGAAAAAAAAAAAGGAGCGTACAGTAGCTTTGTTGGCTTTAGCTCCAAGCGGAGTTGCATATGCAACTACTCATGATAGTCGAGTTATACAAACAAGCATCGTCCTTAATAGTTGGTGACTGCATATCGAAAAGGCACCCAATCACAAATTATTAAGGATGAGCATTGTTTGTTCCATTTTGCTATATGTTATATGCCTAGGCTAAGGTGGTGTTTATTTGTTAGGAAATACCTCTTAAAGCCTTTTAATAAGTGTCATTTAGACCCCGTCAACATTTGGGTCATTAAGTGCGTTAGTTTATATTTTTCTTCGGTTTGAGCTCAGACCTCTTACACAACAAGATATAGAGGCATGGGCGGAGATAATAAGAGGGCACAAGCGGCAGGTGCCTCAGCTAAAAAATTATAGTGTAAAATTTTGAAAATTTTTTTTTTTTTTTTCACCCCCCCCCCTCCCTCCCTCTCCCAAAGTACCAATTTAAAGTGTAATTTCTAAATTTTATCAAAGTAGCTTTTTCCCTCTCAAAAAAATTTCTAGCCCCCTATATATAAAGGGATGTCTTACTACCTCTTAATGTCCTTTTTACTCTTTTTTGTATTTCATTTTTTTATAAGACTTTCTTACTTTAGTTTTCTAAGCTCTTTTCATTTTGTATTATACATTTGTTTTCTCTTTTCCTTTACTATTGATAAAACGTCTAAAGCGAATCGTCGTCATTTCTTTTTGCTAAATAAAAAATGTTAAATATGATGACGGAAATGTTGAAGCACAAGCCTTTCAAACAATAAAAATATATAACTAGTTTGTGGAATCAAATAATGGCATGACTATTTTGGGCATGAACTTGATTTTTTTTTCTTTGAAAATACTTTTAATTGTTAATTGACACTAATCATCGTAATTGATAATGATAGTTTACAAAATCGTAAAGATGTTTAACATGTGAGTATATAACATATCAACAATACATGACTATTTAACCATATCAAATTGCGATACAATGTCATTGAATGTTTCATTTTAACACATTTTATTTTCAGGTAAATTGTGTTAGTTTTATGACTCAGTTGCTTTATTTAGGGGGTGTTTGGCAACCCTTTGAAAACATGATTATTTGATTATCACGTTTTCAAAACGTGAATAATCAAGTTTTGGTGTTTGGTTGTAAACGTGATTATCACTAAATTTGCCTTCAAAACGTGGTTTTGAAATTGGAGGTAGGGACTTACTTTTTGAAAACGTGGTTTTGCAAACGTCATTTGTGCAAACGTGATTTTTCCCCAAACACCCCCTTAGTATTAATAAACGTTTATGTATCGTAAGAATAAATTTGTTATCTATTTATAGTATTCAGACATTTTTTTTACAGAAAACAAACAATATTTTTTCATTTAGATTCAGACATTTACGAATCAAATTCAAATGTGTGAATCAGATTCAGATTCACAACCTCTTAATAAACAAAAAACACCTAAATAACTAACCACCGCCTGCAAAAACCCCTTTTAGGAGTAATGGGCAAGGAAGACATGGAAGTGATATGTTTTTTTTCGCGTGTATTATAATCAGGGGGCGGACCTAGGAGGGTTCTCGGTGGTTCACGGGACCGATGAATGTTTTCGCCTAGTGTAAATTTTCGTTAAAAATCATGACAATTTTAAAATGAACTTGGTCACGAAATTTTGTATCACTAATATGACAAAAGTTGCCTTATTTAATTTCGAAATTTTGGTATAAGAACCCTTATTTAATTTCGATGTAATTTTTCTAGCGCCTTGCTAGTTTTTTATAAAAAGTTGCCGTTCAAAAAAAAATATGACAAAAGAAATACATGTCTTTTTTATTTGTTTACCAATTTTAATCAAGTTGTACATTTTTTTTTTTGTTTCATTTGTACTCGGAAAAAATTTATGCACCTAGTGACTTAAAGTATTGGGTCCGCCCTATGTATATTATTATGTAATTGTAGCTTCTTCTTTGTATTTATCGAAATATAAAGGTGCGTTTGGTATGATTGGAATCACTATAGGTATATGTTTGATAATAAGATAGAATGATATAAATTTAATTACTCCATTTTAATTGTTTGGTTTCATTAGTTGGATATGGAAAACAAACATTATACAATGAGACAATAAAAAATGGAATTAAGAGTATCTCTAATGCATGAAACCTTCTATAGTTTCATACGCTACCACATCAGTATATCAACTTTTTAGAGAAGAACTTCACAGTGCATCGAACTCTTGACGTTTTCATACATTTCCACTTCACCATATTAATTTTAATTTATATATCATTACTCTGTGTATGTTGATTATTAAAAGTTACGTAAAAAGAAAATATTACATTCACAGAAAACTATATTACACATTGCAATAGTAAAAGATAGAACAATGTAACCTAAAAGTACTAAAACAAGTTGTTCTTCAAAAATCTAAAATAAGTTGTTCTTCAAACTTTGAAATAAATTATAATTTGAAATCTAACCGAAGTTGTTCTTAATTAAACTAGAATACATGGATAAAAACAAACTCTAAACTATATATTAATTAATAAAATGTTGCTATTTGTAGTCTTAAGGGCTACATTTAAAAGTTAAAAAGATACAAAAATTATTGTAGATTAAGTCGATTGAGAGTAGTTATATGCAAGGGTGGGTAGTTTATTATTAAGGTAGAAACATTTAATGCATGTCCTAATGTCTTATACATATGCAACTTCACTAATTATAGTTGTACACATTTAAATATGTTAGGGGTGTTTATCCGTTCGATTATCGGGTTATTCGGTTCATTTAAAAATATCCCCCGAGTAAAACCGAGAACCGAACTGAATAACCCGAATTACATAATTTTAATTATTTATTAATTTAATTACATATATTTTCTGCAAAAAGAGAAATTTTAAAATCGTATTTTAGTTAAAAAAAATTGAATTTTATTGTGCATTTGAAAGTCATGTATTCATTTTTGTTTTTTTTCAAAGAACTCACTAGAACTTAATTACTTATTGAAGTGAAACTACAATTATAAACACCTGTAAGTTCTCTCACCCCACCTATGTGGGACAATGCAACACATTGATTTGTTAATAAAAACCATAAGCTCTAACATTACTTCGTGTAATAAACGTGCAGCATAATCGTCACTGATATACCTTTTTTACTTTTAAAGTGCAGTCCTTTCCATGGAATCTATCAAGATTGAAACCTTGTTGACATAATGCTTCATTAGTTGCACCACTGTCCTTGGGAACCCATCAAGAATGAAACCTTTTAGGCCTTAAGGCTTACTCAATGACGCATGATTAATAACAATGTCATCAGAAACAAGTTCTCCTTGACCAACAATAAAGCCAAAATGTAGATAAAGTACAATTCAGTTTGTATAAATATATGCACCTAGAAAAATACAAACATTCTCCATAGCTCCATTTGCTTTAACTCCGAGAGGAGTTTTAGCAGAAATGGAAACTCTTACTATGTCACCAGTCGCCGAGTAGAATAAGCACTATCTTTCCTTAATCATTGGTGACCTGGTATCTTTCCCTGACCAAGGTTGATCACTATTTTGAATATCATGAAAGCAACTTAATACAAATATAAGTAACCAAAACACAACGCATACATAACATTGCAGTAATATACTCCTTTCCTTATATTTAAACACATTGTTAGACCAAGGAACAAGGGAAGCAAATAATATTGGTAGTTAACATTATAAACTGCAGTAATATGTTCTTTCCTACTTAAAATTCCAAAACATAATGCATGTATATAATCACATGTAAATGATGTTTCTTCTCTCCATGGCCTAAGTGATTCTAACAACACTTTTCAACCAGAAAACTTAGAATGATTTGATACATGCAGTGCTTGGAGTATAACTATAAGGTATATTAGAAATTTACCAGCATAAATGAGTCGTTTCTGGTTTTTATAGTGTATGAAATACTTTGGCGTTCTTCTGTTATAGTTGGCAAGTAGTCAAGTATCACTCAAAAATCTTTTCATTTCGAGCACAATGCTTGGGAATGAATCCGTGACAAAGGCTTCTCCTAAGATTTAACCACAACAAAGCCTAGACCCAAACGAGTTGTCCTTGAGCTAAAAATGCAATCATGCTAGAGTATGTACACATAAGACGGTTTCTTTGTACAAAATGTGAATGCGGAAAACGCATAGGTTTCAAGAGGAGCTTTAGTAGCCAAAATTACTTTTAAGCCTATCACAACTGCATCAAGTGGCAAAAACCATGCACGTCCTTAATAATTGGTGACAGGATAACGATGAGTTACTGAATCACGACTTATTGTAGAAGACAATTGTTTGTGCCACATGGCGATTAGTGATATGATAAAAGTAGTTGTTGATGCCAAGCCCTTTTTACTGTAGCTATGGAAGTTACGAAAATTGTATTATTGAAGTTGTTGGTCAGGGACAACGTTTTATGATGAATTAGTAGTGGGCGTGATCGATGAACAAAATCAAAACAAACACTGATATCCTAAACTATAAACTACCTAATGGGAGCGTAAACTATAGATGACCATGGACCACCTATACTTCTCATGTAATAACCCTTTTTATAAGTATATGTATATCCCACATTGGCTGGGTAGTGGAAGCTTAGAGAGAGGAAGGTTGTATGTGTTGGTTTGTGGGAGTATTAAAACACGACAAAACAACTAATAGTGTATGAGCCGATGGGGGCACACGCGATAAACACGAGTATACGTGTAGAACGTAAATATACTTGAATATAATATGTACCCGATATGTATATTATTTGACCCGATCACATTTGTTGACCCATGGGCTATTTTGGAAAGCCGTTGTTGAATAAGGATCGCCATGGGCCTTGTGTTCGATGATCGGGCAAAACAAGAATGGGTGGGTTTCTTGGTTGTGACTTGTCGAACAAGTCTATGGCTCAACCAAATGTCGGTTTGTATTTTGTATAAAAGCAAACATAATCCTCACCATTCACGACATATCATACCCAAAACCTCTCACCATACGATTCTTGACTTCCAGCTCAGATTGTTAATCGACTTCCATTCATAAGTCGATTAAGGTTTCTTTGGTTCCTAAACTTGCTCGATCTTTGAACCAAGTGTTTAGGTGTTTAAATTGTTTGGTGTTTTGTTTCCTGTTCCTCCTGATCGACGCATACAGCAACAGCAGCAAAATGGTTTTCTGGTTTTGTTTTTCTCGGACTACAAAGGCAGAAAAGACATCGGATATTCCTATCCGATATCGGGTAAAGAAGGTTTTATCTTCTTGTTTGTTTTATCGTTCACTGTAGCGTTCAAGTGAGCAAAGAAGGTAAAATCTAGTGAGCAAGAAAGAGACAAGTTTCTTTGGAGGATTTTCTTGTTAAAGTATTATTCAAGTGGTCAAAGTGTTGATTTGGTATTTAATATTACGTTCTCACTAGCGTCTTAATCAACGTATAATGCGATCGGTTTGTGTGTGATACACTTCGAGGTATCTATTTTAGATACTTAAGGTTTCGTATTGGTTTCTTGTTCCGTTAATAGAGATCAATTGCCAAGCAAGGTTAGGTTTTCTTTATCCCTTTTAATTAATTAATATTGTATTAATTATTTGTTTATTAAATACGTGCTTAACATAATTGCATTAACTAGATCCTATATTCGCAAGTACTCGTTGAGGTTAATGGTTAACTTGTTCTAAAATCCCAACAGTGGCATCACGAGCCATCTCGTTTTTGCGATTATCGGTTACACGTTTCTGATATTAATAAACATGTTTTAAAAGGGCTGCATGAAACCTAGTTTAGTTATTATGTTTTATTTTAATTTTGACAATTACATGCAATACTTGTCAATTTTTAATAAATAATAACTAGTCACACACAAATTAAAATTATATTGATAATTAGAATTAATTTGTTAATTATAATTTAATTTACATGTGAATTATAATTACCTTGATAATTAAAATTAAATTGTTAATTAAGAATTACATGTTAAATTATAATTACTTGCTAATTAGAATTAAAAGTTAATTTGTATTTATTAATTGTTAATTAGAATTATTGTGATAATTAGAATTACATATTGATTAAATACATATATTGCGTAATTACTTGTTAATTGAGATTGCCATGCTATATGTGTGTTTTTCCTGCCACAAGACCCACTCAATTGCTTTTCTAAGTGATGTATGGGCGATCTAGGTATCTGATCCTAGTGACGGTCTTATGGTTCTCCGTTTGGGGAAGACTCAAAGAGAACTCGAACAATATGTGGTTATATATATTGATGTTTATGCTTGTATGTTTGTGATTCCTATATATGCATTATTACTTGCTTTGACACCTAATTGTATGCAATATGGAATAATACATATCGTAACCATAACATTAATATTGGTCTTTATTTACACGCCTAAATACCATGCTCATTGTGACCTGCTATTTGATTCGTGGAAAATTGTTTTTGTAAAATAAAGTGACCTAATATATGAAACACGTTTTCAAGAATTTAAAACCTAGACGCTATGGACACTGGGATGTACGGCCACCCACTAGAACAAACTAGAAAGGGGTTTAAAGAAGTGAGCACGCCTCACGAAAGGATGTCTAAGGTTATGCTTCATCGCCACCGGTCCTCTGCCTCCCTGGCGCTTTGATTGGAGCTACCGTGAACCATGATGATCACTACAGTGTCATTACCAAAGTTTTAAAATTAGTGTTACAAAGTTGGTTTGCATGCTTTTTGTACACCGACTTTTACCACATTATATGTGCATACCTATTTTTAATTTTAAGTCTATGCCATCCAACTATGAACACGTACACTTGGATTGACTTCTCGTCGACCTAAGGGCCTTTCCAACCCATGGTAATTATTTCTCACTGGTCAGACCTCCGGTTATTTTTACACGTTCATACTTGGTCGACTTATATCGAAGTCAATCCGCCCGAGGCATAAGTGAGAACTAAACATGCTTTTGACATTATTACTTGATACTAATGCCTTAAACAGTCTCATAAATCTAAGAGTTGCATTTATGCAAACGCTCATCGCTTACCTCTTGTCCTATTTTTTATACACCTACGTAACCTATGGTAATTAAGTGGGGTTGCAAGATAGATCTTAGTCTTAATAAGTAATTAATTGGGTAGTTAATTCTTTTAAGAATTTAATTATCGAAAATACTAGATTTTAACTTTTTATGTTCTGATTAATTGTGTTATTGCAACATAATTCGTAAACAAATTTGTTTTTCTTTGAAAGACAAACTTAGTCACTTTTCCTAGTAAGAAGAGTGAGACTTATACCTATCTTTTCTCCTTAGTTGACAAACTAATATAGGATTCCAAAATTGATAAACTCTTATATGATCTTTCATTACCCTTTTCGTGGTCTAGAGTTAAATGAAAGATAGAATATTTTGATTAACTGGAAACATTGTGTTTAGAGCTACCAAAATAAATAACATCCTGCACTTGTCACGATGTATGAGTTTAAACCGCAAAGAGTAAAGGAATTACTAGCATATTTGCTAGGTAATCTTCTTAGACTCTTATTATTCCTAAAGTGCTAATTACCCTTGGGGCTATGTAGACGATAAAGGAGGAATGCATGCTAAAGATTCAAGTTAATTGAATGAAAGAATGGCTAGTCCATTATCTACATAAGTAAACTTCATATACTCGCTCAATACCTAAGTACATGCTACTCGTAGGCAATTGAAGAGAATAGGAAAGTATGTAAAACTGCTATATGCTTTCTATTGGAAATGTAACACTTACAATGTTGACAAATCCAGTGGGAGCAGTTGCATTTTATTACTGAAATATCATTCATGTAATGTTGTCAATTTCAATGGAGCTACGGATTTATTTCCCTGTTAGTCACCCATATCATTTCAAACTTGCTTTGAAATAATCCATTACTTTCCGAATATGAACAACCATTGCTTAAAGGAAAATTGCATTTTATTTTATGAGATAACACGTTGCCTCTCTGTCCGCCTCCCTGAAACGTTATCTATAGAATAATAATCCACAATTCCTTATTAAAGGTTATGGTTCTAAAACTACTTATGATATCTATGACATTATCATATCGTTTGAACAATCAATCACGAGTTGTTTGTTTTCATAATATGATGTTGTACCTTTCACAAGTGGGAGAAATCTCAAAGTGTGTGCAAGGAACAACAATATTATTGGTATCTCTTGACCGCAGGGTAAAGGAAACTAATAATTCTACTAGGACTTAAACACACTAGATGTTTAATGCCCTACTACATGTAAAATAAGAACTCTACTAGGACTTGAACACGCTAGATGTTTGTTGCCCTACTACATTCAAATGTCATGATATAGTGAAAAGATACTTCAACATTTGATTACATGTTTTAGTCAACATAATTATGGTTATATGATAATGATCATAATTCAAGTATATAATTAACTTGAAATTACTATAGAACTCAATAGTTTATGCTCATAATTACTTGTGTTAGTATAATTATGCTTAATGTTAAGACATAATTATAAAGTCCTTGTATTAATCAATGTCTTATAACATAAAGTATATAGTAAAATGTGTTATGTCTTCTCGTTAACACAAAAACATAAGGCTTTGAATTATTCAAAGACTGATAATGTATTATTGAAATGTTCTGTTTTCTTGTTAACACATGAACATATAATCCTTGAACAGTTCTGTCTTCTTGTGAACACGTGAACATAAGGTTTTTGTATTGTTCAATGAATATACATTCTAGCATGCACTTGGTTCATAAATACTTTATATGCAATTTGGCTTGACCAAATTGACAAGTATTTGGTTCAAAGAGAATTAAGTTATCTATAGAATTCTGATATAGTTTCACAATTCTAATAACTCATAGGATACCACTTCATCATGGTATGTCTAATGTGTTGGATCAAACCTTATTCTTATTGTTTGGTTTATGATAGCTTTAATTGCCCTACCTCCAAAACATATCCAGGTTATAAAATTGCGTGTGTCATGGATACACTTAATAGAGTTCAAACCTAGAAGGTATTCAAGACAACCTATAACTGAAAACCCTAATTCATTATGGATTTGAGGTTTTACCACTCAAACCAGTTGAATCATAAACCCTTTTTGATTTTTGATTTTTCTACACTTCCTAGCTTGAAGATTGTAGTTTTGGTGTTCTTCCTAGCTTGACGAAACACAAAACTATTGCTAGAATTTTTGGTTAAAGAGTGATACTAAATTAGAGTTTTTCTATAAACCCTAATTTGAGTTGTTGGAAGGAATTCCATTATGTCTTGATTTAAGTTCAGAATTTGTTAAATCTTATGAAGCATTTTATTAACAAATCTTGAGATGAGAACTTAAAATGTATTTTGTGGTTCCATAAGGAGCGTTTATTGTTGCTTAAATACTTAGTATTTAGAGAATTGTCTCTACTTACAAAAGTAAGTGGAGTATATATATATCTCTCAAAGTTTTTGAGAACAAAATACTTAACCTTCTAAAATCTCCTTATTAATGTCATACTAAGGTTAAACATGAAAATGTTGACCAAAG
The DNA here is from genome assembly GCA_910596185.1 of Chrysanthemum makinoi. Lineage (NCBI taxonomy): Eukaryota > Viridiplantae > Streptophyta > Magnoliopsida > Asterales > Asteraceae > Chrysanthemum > Chrysanthemum makinoi. Next base: position 285,066,432 of record OU343220.1, on the reverse strand, counting down.
TATAATGATTACTTTCATTCATAAATCCGAAAGGATGCCTCATCACTTGAGTTATATTTTGTATCAATTTCTGAGGGATGTAAGTTAGAAGATTGTTGTAAATCAGCTAACTACTAGAACATTATCACATCTTGAATCTGATAAATGTTTTAGTACTATGAATGATAAGATGCGCCCTTAAAAGGCAAATTAAGTTTTGTGATTGATTGTTATTTCGCCTAACAGTTAACCTATGAGGTTGGAATGAGTTTCAAGAAAGACTCACGAGGACGAAATTTGTATACATATTAATGCATGGCATTTTATAAGAAGTTTTAATCATACTTAAGCAATAGACTGTGATTACATTTTCTTATATAATACACGCATTAATTATATAAAGATATTTAATTGTCATACATGTGATTTGTATGTTGAATAGGACAATTAGATGTTATAAATCTTTCTTTATGATTACCTTGAGGACGCGGTGTAATCAAAAGGGTTATGAATCTACATAATCTTTATGTAATATACGAATTTAACCAATCCATGTTTGGATTGTATCGTGCATCTAAGAGCTGAGATCTTGAATTTAATCACAATATGATTCTCATTGAATTAAGATATCTCTTGAGTATATCTGACATTGAATGGGAGCATTGTGTTTTTCCTTAAAATTTACATGTTGAAGATATCATTCTATTTAAGCTAGATATTGATCCTTAAGCTTGGAATGAAACTTCACTTGAAATTTAGGGAATAAAACAAACAACCTTGGAATAGATATTTATATGGAATAAACAAATGCGGAAAATAAAGTCTAACACAAATGCAATATATTATTCAAGCAAGTCTTCAATGATATATTTCACTTGGAATAATTTACATGGATGGAAACCTAGTGTTTTTAAACTAAGGATTCGTCATGTATATATTATATTGTGTATAAGACTAGTTGTTGCTTTTGTACAAGAACAAAATGAGCTGACAACAACAATATCTAATTGAGAGTGTTTAGATTATTGTTTTTATAAATGTTTACGAATTATAAAGCATAATGTTGTATAAGTGGTATGTGCTAAAACACATACCTTTTCTTTATCAAAATAGATCCAAAATAACCAAGAAAGAGCCGTTTATTGCTAATATTTGTGGTTTTCTTGAGTGCATGTGCCAAGCATCGGGATATACAAACACTAACGAAAAGGACCCAAATCGCATATAACCGAGCATCGAGATCAAGAGAGCTTATGCTGATTCTAAGGTCGAATTAAGAATTTATGAAGATTTTTATTTCTAAGGATGATTTTTGAAGTTTCACCAAGTTGAAGAAAAGTCAAGAATAGTCCCCTCACTTTCAGATTTTGGCGAATAGATCCCCTAAGTTTCAGAATTTACAGATTTCACCCTTGGATTCTTTGAAGTTTGACAAGATTGGCCCTTGGTTAAGATTTTCAGAAAGTTCACCTTTGGTCCTTTAAGTTTCAAATTTTAACATTATTGGTCCTTGGTACTATAAGTGTTAACATTAAATCCAAAGTCCAAATCCTCTAACTCTACCAAAAGAAATACCCGGATCCAAGCCCAATATCTAAAACACTACACCCGGATATATTAAACCCGAAATTCACCCAAACCCGGTATCACTTACATATGTGGTCAACTGTCAAATTATCAAAATAATAAAACTAATACCCACACGCCAAATGTTTACCCCCAAAATCCCCCGAACCTTAGAACCTAAAACACCCTAACCCAATTAAGCCAATTCACTTTCATTAAGGGTACAATAGTCCTTTCTCTTTTACACACCGACACACGGATGTACTTGGCAATCCGTGTGTCATTCTCTCAAAACCCTGCCCTCGATTGGTGCACGAGGTGTGGCATATTGATCCAAGGGATGAGATTGATTGATGATATTTAGAGATGATCCAAGGGACTCAAAACATCCGAGAAAAGCACACATTTGGAGCTTCTAGACCCTTCAAGACCTCGTTGCTATATAAGACCCCGGATTTTCACCATGTAATATATATAGTCTAGTGAGAGAGAGTATTGTAGAAGTAGAATTAGGAGTAGAATCTTAGTAGTTTGTTTTCAGTTTTAAATCATTTCAGTATTTACATTTAAATTCTCAGACTCAAATTTCATTAATGAAGTATTATTTTAGCTTAATCTCTCATTGTTAATCTATGTTTCAAATTTTAAATTCAGTGTTTATTAATGATTCATAAGGTCTTAAGATTTTAAATCTTATTTAGCACAACTCGGATTTCAATCTCATTTCCTCTTGGTTAAATAAAATCAAAGTTGCGTAAATCATAGTAGTTTAGTTCGATAGTCAAGCAGATGGTTAATGGTTGAATTTGAGTTGGAATTGGGTTGGAAATCGCTTTAGAATAGTATTGTTGATCCTTCTTTAGCATGCCATTAGCGGGAAATGTAAGTCCCATTTTTGTTATGATTCATTCATTTCTCGTATGATTCATTAAACAGAATTAGGTTGTTTAGATTGTGTTCACTTAGTTTTATCGTTTATCTTATCATTGGCTTGTCATTAGTAGCTTGATAGCGATTATGCAAAGGATCTCTCTTATCTCGTAGTACTTCTGCTCTAACCGCATGTTCTAATTATCTTGGTTAATTAAGATTTAGTGTTGTTATTGTTTCATTAGCATCATTTAGGTATAATTTTAGCAATAGAATCCGTTTTGATAGTCGCAGATAGTTAAGATATAAGTTTTGAATATAGAGTATTTGCTTATCGTTCCTTAAAACAGTGTTTGGATTAGGATTTATTTGGAGTTATATGTTAGATCAAGGTTAAGTTTGAGTAATAAAAGCTTATATATGGTATTTGCATCATTGTGAGTCCTTAGTTTGCATATTTCATCACTGTAAGTCAAATTCATTCTCATCCTGCTTCTAGTAACTCGTGATCAGAGGTGCTAGAGGATCATAGGCTACATTTAGGTTTAGATTTGATTAAGCTAGCTTATTTCAGTTGGATTTTGGTTTATTACATCATAATCATCCCCATTTGATTTCAAATCTCACCAAAGTCAATCTCATTACTGTTTTTAAAAAGTCAAAACCAAGTCTGAAAGTCGAGTTTTGCGTAACGTGTTCTAGTGTATAATTGTTCATTTCAAAGAGATAGGGTCTCAAATTTGGTCAAATTGCAGTATGCTAGGTGATCTTTAAGTCTACATTTTTAGTTTTATCATAAGCTTATTGAATTAGCTTTTAGAATAGCTTAAACACAGGTACCTGTTACTGTTTCTGTTCTCAGACATCAACACACTGTCCATTTAGTCAGCTTTTGTTTGGTCTATAACTTTTTCATTACTTGTCCTAATAAGCTGCAATTTTGGATTTTGACTCTCTGCTAGGTTGTATTGAGAACCTAACTTGTGGTTTTCCCTCTAGCTTATTGGATAAGCTGTTACATCACTTGCAATAAAGAGGTGGCCGTCATTTTGCTTATATATCACTTTTAGCTTAAATCAGCTTGTTCTCTGCTCATTAGGTGTTAGAATTAGCTATAATTAGTTGCCTTAGATTGATTTTAGCATACAATAGCTTATATAATCAGTTGGTTTAATTTAGAGCCTATTTGCTTATTGTCGTTGCTTATTTTAGCTCAAGTTACACTACAGCCAGATTCTCCCACTTAGGCCCTTGTTTTTCTATTTTTCATAGATCCAGTATAATATTTTAGAATTTCCCTGCAAGTTTCATAATTTTTAGCTACTGTTTAGTATTTTTCTTTATTAAAAATGTTTTTAATCATTTTTAAATAGCTTTTATTGCATTTAATTCAGAAAAAGTTCCAAAAAAATAATTTTTCAATTTTAATAGATTAAGATAAATATAAGTATAAAAATATTTTTCCTTATTTTTCTCCTTTTATTTGGTATTTTTATCAATTTTAATTAGATTTAAATAGTATTAAATTCACAGAAATTAGGAAAATAATCTGAAAAATTACAAAAATAGTTTTGAAAAGTCTCTTATGTTATTTTAGATTTTTAGAAAGTAATTCCATATTTTTCCCTCTCTCTTTCATAATTTTTAGTAAATTAGTTTTATTTTTAGATTTAATAATTAGTTTTTAATTAAAATAAAATCAAGAAAATTCCTAAAAAATAATTTTAATTCATAATTAGTTTTCTAATATCATTTTTAGCATAAAAGTACTTTTAGATTATTTTTAGGATGTAGATTAGACGCTTTTTGCATTTTATTCAAGGTTCGCTTAAATTTCCGTATTATGCTTTTAGCAGAATTGCGTAGTTTGCCATAGTTTTTAGGTTTTCCCCATAGATTTTAGTTCCTTATGCTTTTCTTATCCCGTAGTTTAGAATATATCATATTATCCCTTTTCTCATTCGAACCCATTATTGAGACGTGAGTTGGAAATCCATTCAACCTCGTCGGAACGATCTCCTGCTCAAACCTAACACGTTTGAGTTACCCATATACTACACAACTTCTTATTATTGATTTTTAATCGAATCAATTTTGGCGCCGCCGGGAGGCTTGTAGCGAGTTTTCGTGATTCTCGCCTCGTGACGTGTGCATTTGAAGATCCTTCCTCGTGAAGTTATCGTTGATATTTGTACATATCCTTTTATAAAAACCCAAAAATATTTTCCTTTTCTTAATTTGTCTTCCTTTTATGTTTGATTTTATAAAAACCCAAAAATAATCTTCGTTTTCCTCTTAATATTTAATTCTTATCTCCTTATCCTCTAAATTGTTTAATTCTCCATAATGCTCGATTAGACTCCTTGATCCCCATGATCCTGACCATGGAGGATTTCTATCATCCGTCACTTATCTAGAGGAGGACCGATCGTTCAGAACTAATTTTAGATTGAAAAATCGTATGGTTCGTCTTCTTCGACAACATTGTCAATTTCATGGATTTAACGACGAAGATGCTAATGAGCACTTGAACAAGTTTTTATCTATTACTCAATCCATGAAACAACGTGCGCTTCTCAAGATGATATCCGATTGAATCTCTTCCCTTCTCTTTAACCTACAAGTTGAAACTTGGTTTTATACCCTTGAAAAACGTTCAATTCATACTTGGGAAGAGATGTTTTGCAAGTTTCTTTCAAAATACTTTCCATATTCAAAACGATGCAACAGGAAAGCAATTCTTAATTTCCAACAATTACCCAGGAACCGTATTTGAAGCTTGGGAAAGATTCAAATCGTTATTACGTAAATGTCCCATCATAGAATTTTGCTTCTTGATCAAATCTTAACCTTTTATCATGGTATCACTACGATTGATCGAGACAAAATCATGTTGGCACCGTGGAAATCTAATGCGGAAGACACCTCAAGAAGCGTATGATTTGATCGAGAATATGACACAACATCATTAATCGATGCCTGACGTTCTTACGATTCTACCACTATGTTAAGTGATCATTATTCTGAGAAAATTTTCGTTATGAGTGCACAAATTGACGTCTTTGGCAAGCCAGAAAGTTATATCAGTTACCATTATCAACAAAGACCGAGTCATCCATCCACCTTTTACTATTCCGACTCTGACGATAGTGATGACGATGAACCATTTGAAGAAGAGAACTTAAAGATCGATCCGCTTATTAACGAACCTTCGGATACCTTGTCAATGGGGGACGAGGAAGTTGAATGCAATCCTCTTGATAATTTTGATAACCTTGTTCCAATCCCAAGGGTATCTGAGACACCTTTTGATTCAATTTCAGAAACTTTCAAAATGACCTTCACAAATCCTTTGTTTGAATTCGATTCAGAATATACTCTCAATTTTGACAATCAAATCTTTGATGAGGAAAGTGATGAGTCCGCCACGAGACCATAATGGAAAAGGTGCAAGTTCCAAGTTCACAAAGTACCGCACAAATCCCACTTCCGTTTATCTCGATTGAAGAAATTAAAGAAGTAGAGCCGTTTAATGAAAATCCTCCGGAGCCCGAGCTCAAGGATTCGTCTCTTGATTTACTTCTCGAGGAGTTCTCCGGTGAACTCTCTCATTTCATATCTCCTCCAGAGTATGATCGTTTCTATTTTGATATTGAGGAAAATTTTAGTTTGGGGGAAGAGCAACTCTCTCAAAAGAGTTCCGTTATTGATGACATCACCCCACCTCTTCCTCTCGATATTTTTGTTGAAAATCACCCAATGAGCTTAAATGTTCAAATTCAGATTAAGGAATTTGTTTTTGAAGATGAAGAATGGATCCTTATCATTATCAAAATCTTTATTCCATTTCTTCCATATAATGTGATTTCTCCTCTTCTTCACTTTGAGTGAAGACACCGCTTTGACCCCGTATCTCTACCACTTTCTTCCCCAAGGACAATCGGACTGGACGAGTCAGCTAGCACTCGCTTAAGAAAAACAAGAAGGGCCGTGGGAGGCACCCCATGCTTATCCATCTCTATCTTCTTTCTATTTTCTAATAAGTGACGCTAAGGGTCCTTTCCGACTCGGTTTGGTTGTTTGTGATGTGTGTAGGATGTTCCCGATATGAAGACTCTCGTGCTCGAAGTTTGTCATTTCTCACTCGAAGTTTCATGATCGCTACGATGGAAACCGATATCCTAATCTTATCGACTAACGTCTATCTTTTAGCATACTTAATAAACGGCTTTTAGATTTTCGTAATACCCTTGCTTTTAAACATTGAGGACAATGTTTCGTTCTAGTCTGGGGTAGGGTAATCTTCGATTTGATTTGACCGCACTTGCTTTGTATTTCTCGTGTACTCAGTAACCCCGTTTTCCTTATAAAATGAAAAATGTGCAAAATGTGAAAATTTAAAATTTTTTGTAAGCTTTTGTTAGTCTTTTTGATTGAAAAGCTTTGCTAGTCTCTTAGATAAGAAGCTATAAAATGCGAATTCTAGCTCAAAAGGCCAAGATTTTGCAAGTTTCCCTGAGTGACTTTAAATATGCATAACTTGATTTCATTCGACGAAGCATTTGCTAAGTTAACATATGTTTTGACACCTTGATTGACTTTCTCCGCCGTGAGAGTAGGAATAGAATTGACTTGACCGTGTTGAGCCCTAGCTTGTTCCCTAACCATAGGTAATCTTAAAATTATCCAAGACCAAGGATCTCATTATTTGGGATTTTAAATTTGCAGAGATCAAAATGATAGAGTTACTTATGAGTTTAGATGCTAAGCGTGGAGTAGTTGGTTCTCTTTAGAACCCATCGAAGGTACTTATGGCTTTTGGTTCCCACAAAATTGTTTCACCCCATATCTGCTAATAATAATTAGAGATGTCGAGTTTTTGGTTTTATGGTTAGTTCTTTTTCTTCTTAAAAGAATCTTTGTTTTAAAAATTGGGTACACATCAAGGATCCGTAATAAATAAATAAAGTAATAAGTGATATGTGAAATGTAATAAGTAAAGTTGTAGTCTGCGGTGTCGAGATCGACCCTTGGATCTTTAGCCTGATTGAATGAGGTCTTAGCCTAGCCACCGATTCTCATCTCATGAAGCCTTAGTCTTGAATTACCCCTAAGCTCAGTAGTTCACGTAGCTCATATAAATAAAAAGTATAAGTGCAATGTAAAAAAAAAAAAAAAAAAAAAAAAATGTTAAAATGAAAAGTCAAAGTTAGTAATAAAATTCCTTGATGTGGACCTCATTTTAACGACAATGGTTCTTGAGAGAAGGCGGATAACTAATTATCGACTTAGCTTTGTATCTTTATCGGAATAAAAGTTATCAAACGAGAATTGAAGAAATTCATTTCACAAAAAATAAAAAAGTCTAGAGGAAATAGGAAAATAGGAGCAAAAGGTATTTACACAAGTAACTTCCATGGGTAGTGTTAGCATCTAGAGTCGTATGTAACAATGATTTTGGTTTTACGCTTAGTTTGGGACTAGTGAAAAATCGGGATCTATGTATTCTATCCTATGGTCACTTCATCACTGTGTTGTGTTTTCTACTTCGTGATCCTAACGGTCGTTTGAAAATGTTTGAGTTATTGATCGACATGAAAGTTCAACAAACCGTCATTCATAATCTAATGTGCTTAATCGTAATATCTGCATGTGAATTGAAAGGTAAACGGGCGTTTTAGAATTAAGGCTTTCTTAATCTCTTTGAGGAATCTTTGCTACTTCTTCATAGGTTTAGTAGAAAGAGATTGAAATCCTTGGTTTTAGAAGCGCTGAGTTGATTGCATGCGCTGGTGACACCAAGAATAGTTTCGTCTGGTATTTTGGTATGTGCTAAAACACATACCTTTCTTTATCAAAATAGACCCAAAATAACCAAGAAAGAGCCGTTTATTGCTAATATTTGCGTTTTCGAGTTTGCATGTGTGTGTACCGGATATGTTGAAACATACTAAAAGACCCAAATCGCATACATAAACCGGCACCGGAGATCAAGAGAGCTTATGCCGAGCAAGGTCGAATTAAGAATTTATGAAGATTTTACTCTAAGGATGATTTTTGAAGTTTCACCAAGTTTGAAGAAAAGTCAAGAATAGTCCCCTCGTGACTTTGGCGTATAGATCCTCAAGTTTCGTAATTTACGATTTCACCCTTGGATTCTTTGAAGTTTGACAAGATTGGCCTTGGTTAAGATTTTCTAAAAGTTCACCTTTGGTCCTTGTTTCAGCTTTTAACATTATTGGTCCGTACTAAGTGTTAACATTAAATCCAAAGTCCAAATCCTCTAACTCTCGCCCAAAGAAATACCCGGATCCAAGCCCAATATCTAAAACACTACACCCGGATATATATTAAACCCGAATTCACCCAAACCCGTATCACTTACATATGTGGTCAACGGGTCAAATTATCAAAATAATAAAACTAATACCCACACGCCTAAATGTTTACCCCCAAAATCCCCGTAACCTTAGAACCCTAAAACACCCCTAACCCAATTAAGCCAATTCACTTTCATTAAGGGTACAATAGTCCTTTCTCCTCGATGACACCGACACACGGATGCCATAACCGTGTGTCATTCTCTCAAAACTCATCCTCCGATTGGTGCACGAAAAGTATATTGATCCGGGATGAGATTGATTGATGATATTTAGATCCAAAGGGACTCAAACATCCAGAGAAAGCACACATTTGAGCTTCTAGACCCTTCACAAGACCCAAGGTTGCTATATAAGACCCCGGATTTTCACCATGTAATATATATAGTCTAGTGAGAGAGAGTATTGTAGAAGTAGAATTAGGAGTAGAATCTTAGTAGTTTGTTTTCAGTTTTAAATCATTTCAAAGATTTACATTTAAATTCTGTACTCAAATTTCATTAATGAAGTATTATTTTAGCTTAATCTCTCATTGTTAATCTATGTTTCAAATTTTAAATTCAGTGTTTATTAATGATTCATAAGGTCTTTAAGATTTCGATAGCTTATTAAATTCTTATTTAGCACAACTCAGATTTCAATCTCATTTCCTCTTGGTTAAATAAAATCAAAGTTGCAGAAATCATAGTAGTTTAGTTCGATAGTCAAGCAGATGGTTAATGGTTGAATTTGAGTTGGAATGGGGTTGGAAATCGCTTTAGAATAGTATTGTTGATCCTTCTTTAGCATGCCATTAAAGCGTGACAAATGTAAGTCCCATTTTGTTATGATTCATTCATTTCTCATTTATGATTCATTAAACAAGAATTAGGTTGTTTAGATGTGTGTTCACTTAGTTTTTTATCGGTTTATCTTATCATTGTGCTTTGTCATTAGTAGCTTGATAGCAAAGTTATAAAGGACTGCTCTTATCTCTGTAGTACTTCCGTTTAACCGCATAAGTGAATTATCTTGGTTAATTAAGATTTAGTGTTGTTATCGTTTATTAGCATCATTTAGGTATAATTTTAGCAATAGAATTGCTTGATAGTCAAATAGTTAAGATATAAGTTTTGAATATAGAGTATTTTCTTATCGTTCCTTAAAACGCTTGTTTGGATTAGGATTTATTTGGAGTTATATGTTAGATCAGTGGTTAAGTTTGAGTAATAAAAGCTTATATATGGTATTTGCATCATTGTGAGTCCTTAGTTTGCATATTTCATCACTGTAAGTCAAATTCATTCTCATCCTCGCTTCAAGAATGCAGACATCAGCTTAGGTGCTAGAGGATCAGGCTACATTTAGGTTTAGATTTGATTAAGCTAGCTTATTTCGCTTGGATTTTGGTTTATTACATCATAATCGGGCCCCGATTTGATTTCAAATCTCACCAAAGTCAATCTCATTACTGTTTTAAAAAGTCAAAACCAACTGAGTCGAGAGTTGCAGAACTTGCAGCCTAGTGTACACCTGCTCATTTCAAAGAGATAGGGTCTCAAATTTGGTCAAATTGCAGTATGCTAGGTGATCTTTAAGTCTACATTTTTAGTTTTATCATAAGCTTATTGAATTAGCTTTTAGAATAGCTTAAACACGTGCAATTGCATCGCTTCTGCTCTCGCACATCAACACACTGCCCATTTAATGTACTTTTGTTTGGTCTATAACTTTTCATTACTTGTCCTAATAAGCTGCAATTTTGATTTTGACTCTCTCGCTAGGTTGTATTGAGAACCTAACTTGTGGTTTTCCTCTAGCTTATGGATAAGCCGTTACATCACTAGAATGGTAGGGTCGATTCGTTTGCTTATATATCGGCTTTTAGCTTAAATCAGCTTGTTCTCTCTCATTAGGTGTTAGAATTAGCTATAATTAGTTGCCTTAGATTGGTTTTAGCATACTTTAGCTTATGTAATCAGTTGGTTTAATTTAGAGCCTATTTGCTTATCAATGTGCTTATTTTAGCTCAAGTTACACTACAGCTTCAGATTCTCCCACTTAGGCCCTTGTTTTTCTATTTTTCATAGATCCAGTATAATATTTTAGAATTTCCCTGCAAGTTTTTATAATTTTTAGTTACTGTTCACTATTTTTCTTTATTAAAACAGCTTTTAATCATTTTAATTAGCTTTTATTGCATTTAATTCGAAAAAGTTCCAAAAATAATTTTTTCAATTTTAATAGATTAAGATAAATATAAAAAGTATAAAAAATATTTTTCCTTATTTTTCTCCTTTTATTTGGTATTTTTATCAATTTTAATTAGATTTAAATAGTATTAAATTCACAGAAATTAGGAAAATAATCTGAAAAATTACAAAAATAGTTTTGAAAAGTCTCTTATGTTATTTTAGATTTTTAGAAAGTAATTCCATATTTTTCCCTCTCTCTTTCATAATTTTTAGTAAATTAGTTTTATTTTTAGATTTAATAATTAGTTTTTAATTAAAATAAAATCAAGAAAATTCCTAAAAAATAATTTTAATTCATAATTAGTTTTCTAATATCATTTTTAGCATAAAAGTACTTTTAGATTATTTTTAGGATGTAGATTAGACGTGCTCTTGCATTTTATTTCAAGTTTCGCTTAAATTTCCGTATTGCGCTTTTAGCGTAGAATCATGAGTTTGCCATAGTTTTTTTAGGTTTTCCCCATAGATTTTAGTTCCTTATGCTTTTCTTATCCCGTAGTTTAGAATATATCATATTATCCCTTTTCTCATTCGAACCCATTATTGAGACGTGAGTTGAAATTCCATTCAACCCTCGCTCTAACGATTTCTGCTCAAACCTAACACGTTTGAGTTACCCATATACTACACAACTTCTTATTATTGATTTTTAATCGAATCAATAAGTACAAATGATGCTGGAGGATTATTAATACTAGTTGTAGTAGGATTTCATCTTTTATGATAAATCTGCTAACTAGTTATGCTCAATATAGAGCATTGTTGCATTACACATTAATGAATGAGAATACTTTACACTTTTAGAAATCTGAAAGATGATCGCCAAGATGTCGCGTTGATTTTTAATACCTCATGCAAGGTATGGCGACATCTCCATACTATAATCTTAATAGTAAAGCATATGAGATAAGACATCATCTTATATTTCAAATCACTACACTATATGGAAATTTGAAACAAGTATTTGGAAAGTTTATTCAGATGACTATTTAGTTTTTCTTTTAAAGAAAGGTTGGAAATGTTGGAAACATTAGGCTTCAACTTACTAAATGAGTTTCATGCATATCTTTTTTAGTATTTGGATAATTGGGATTGAAAGACAATTTTACTTTATGATAAATAAAGATACTTGGTATTTGTTATTCATTCATATAATAATTGTTATCCTATATTTGCATGTTTAACCATTGAATAATTTTATTGTTCTAAATATGTCCATTGTCGGTTAACAATATGGGAATATTGTTATGATAAGTCAAATGTGAGTGTTGGTTATAATTCTAACGAGAATTCGGATTGTTCCACCAAACTCATATGTATTCACTAGAGATGCATATTGGATTCCCCAACTTTCAAACATTTACTTTGGATCCTTGTCATAAGTAAAATATTGAAAATGGTTTGTTATCTTCATCCTTAGACTTGAGATGCAAGCAAAGTTCTCGTTATGTGTGGATATCATTTTTGTAAGTATATGCTAAAACGCTATCTCAACAAGGTAGTTATAAAAGCTATATTTCTCGAGGATGGCAAAGATCCACAACACTTGTAGTCAATAAAGGATTTGTTACTCCACTTGATATGTGCGCAGAAGATACCATGGCGCTTCCATTAATAAGATAATTGTTCGTCCGAACCCAAAGGGTAATGCAAGATGATACTTGATTACATTTGGTATATCTAATTAAATTCTATAACGAGATTCTAAATGGTTAAACTATATGGAATGATTTGAGATCCATAATCCATGGTTTAAAGGTATCTATAACAAAGGATGATTAGAGCAAGACATTGAATGACCATATACTTGAGAAACTTTTATTTAAAACTATTCTCCGCATACCTTTTAGTTAAAAAGCGAAAGTGAGCGTTTGCTGTGGCGTTCACAAGTAGTTTTGTGTGCCATTCGACACACCAACTCCCAAGTGGAGCTGTTGGTTTGTGGGAGTATTAAAACACGACAAAACAACTAATAGTGTATGAGCCGATGGGGGCACACGCGATAAACACGAGTATACGTGTAGAACGTAAATATACTTGAATATAATATGTACCCGATATGTATATTATTTGACCCGATCACATTTGTTGACCCATGGGCTATTTTGGAAAGCCAGTTATTGAATAAGGACTTATGGGCCTTGTGTTCGATGATCGTGCAAAACAAGAATGGGTGGGTTTGCTTGGGTTGTGACTTGTCGAACAAGTCTATGGCTCAACCAAATGTCGGTTTGTATTTTGTATAAAAGCAAACATAATCCTCACCATTCACGACATATCATACCCAAAACCTCTCACCATACGATTCTTGACTTCCAAATAGATTGTTAATCGACTTCCATTCATAAGTCGATTAAGGTTTCTTTGGTTCCTAAACTTGCTCGATCTTGGAACCAAGTGTTTAGGTGTTTAAATTGTTTGGTGTTTTGTTTCCTCCTCCTCGACGACAAAGAAAGAAAGCAAGAAAATGGTTTTCTCGTTTTGTTTTTCTGACTACAGCGCTAAAAGACATCGGATATTCCTATCCGATATCGGATATTCCTATCCGATATCGGGTAAAGAAGGTTTTATCTTCTTGTTTGTTTTATCGTCACGGGTAGCAGCCAAGTGAGCAAGAAGGTAGCAGTTCTAGTGAGCAAGAAAGAGACAAGTTTCTTTGGAGGATTTTCTTGTTAAAGTATTATTCAAGTGGTCAAAGTGTTGATTTGGTATTTAATATTACGTTCTCGACTAGCGTCTTAATCGAACGTATTCGTTAATCGGGTTTGTGTGTGATACTCTTCGAGGTATCTATTTTAGATACTTAAGGTTTCATATTGGTTTCTTGTTCCGTTAATAGAGATCAATTGCCAAGCAAGGTTAGGGTTTCTTTTATCCCTTTTATTTAATTAATATTGTATTAATTATTTGTTTATTAAATACGTGCTTAACATAATTGCATTAACTAGATCCTATATTCGCAATGCATCTCGTAGAGGTTAATGGTTAACTTGTTCTAAAATCCCAACAACAAAGACGTAAAGACCAAGTCATGATATGATGAAAGGCACGCAGCCTGCAATGAGCACAGTTTAACTATTCTTTTTCGCTTTTACTAAAGAATACCTGTGCTCGTTGCATAAACCGTATACTTATTTTGGAGAGTTTCTTCTCAAAAAGAAGAACTCGAACTAATATTTATTTCAAGCTTTAAACCTAAAAGTTGAAAGCGGTGCTCTATATTGCGTAATTTAGCGATAAGTTTGTAGCCAAACAATACTAGTATTTGAAATACCATAGTCGTTGTAAATGAATCTGCCGCAGCTGAATATTGTTCAAATTTACAAAATATATGCTTGACAAAGTACACACATTCTCCATATCTTCATGGCTTTAACTCCAAGTGGAGTTTTACAACCTACTTACTCTTATCATATCACATCACGCCAGTCGTAAGTTGCACAAACAAACATCATCGTTAATAAATGGTGATTGGATACCTAAAAGGCACGCCAATCACAAATTATTAAGGATGAGTGGTGTTTGTGCCACCGCCACCTTATATGCTAAGACTAATGGTCAGCTGCAAAAACTCCCTTTAGAGTTAGAGCCAAGGAAGACATGGAGTTGGCGTGTAATTTTTGCATGTATATTATTATGCAATCAACCTTCTTGTACTTATTGAAGTCTGATTGTATTGCTGTCAAGGGGTAAGTTTCTGATGACTTAGTTATGAGTCTATTTAACGAAGCCTTGGAGAAGCCTTCATGTGAACAATTAGTTCATTCTTGATGGATACTAAGTACTAAGGACCCGAGGGGAAAAGTTGTTCAATATACATCAGGCGACTAGCCTGTGGACATCGAGCGACTAGCTATTTAAGTTTTTTAATATAGGACCTCAGCAGTTACCTCCTGCAGTAGTTTCTGCATGGAGGTTTGCTACAACACCTTTTCACCTATAAGAATTAATAACCTGCAGACACCAATTGGATTTATCCATTTAGCATAATCATAACTGGAAATTCTATACACAGAACTTTGCAAAGGTGCAAATACATTAATGATTCGCCAAACACATTTAAAATATGGAGTGCTAGAGGGGAGCAACTTCAAGTCATTTTAGTGAAAAAGGGTCAGGTTGGTTAATGTTTATTAACGATGGGTCAAGCGGTTCAAAAGTGTACCAACGTATATTCAGGAGTTTACCACTCACTCAAAATTCTCTAATTACTGGATCAATATTGCTTTAATAGTTTTTGGAATCATGTTTATTACTAGCAGTTTTCTATGAAATCCAAAAGACCATGAGTAAAAAAGTTATGCCTGGTCAAACTGAACCTCGTCTGACCCGTCATATAATTTTACCCATTTTGAAAAATTACCAAACATAGGCTCATTGTCAATAATTCCAACAAAACACAAGGCTTGGTAGCTTTATCATGTACACAAACTTTGCAGTAACTGTATGTAACAACACTCAGCAGTGTGTTGAAACAAAGAGTAATTAACTGAATCAGATTTTAGTAGTAGTAAATGGGAAGTGGAAAGGCAACATACCAGTTCAGTCAGTTTGTAGAATGCCTTCAGCCTTGATTTCAGAACTGCCTGTCATCGTCATGTTGAATCAGAGCTTCATTGGCTTCGACTCCAAGAGGAATGTTAGCAGTGACTTCTACTCTTTAGTATATGACCAATTACTAAATGGAACAAACGAACCGCGTCCTTTCGGGGTTAAAGCCATGAGAAATGTACATATTTTGGGCATGGCGAATGATGATGTGCTAAACTTCTTTCGGAATTAAAGCCAAGGAAGCTATGGAAACCGTATTCGTTTTAAGCGGGCATAATTCTATGCGATTGAAACTTCTTCTTTGCAATGTCTAATGTATTGTAAGCTCCAAGACAAGTGGGTGTTGGGTTTATCCCACATCGTTTGGGAAGTGAAAGTTGAGAGTGAGGAAGGTTGTATATAAATGACCAAACCCATTACATAGAAAGGCACGCCAGCCTGCAATGAGCACAGAGTTTAACTATTTCTTCTTTTACTAAAGAATACCGTGTGCTCGTTGTATAAATTGGCGTACGCCTATTTTTGGAGAGCTTCTTCCTAAAGGAAGAACTCCAACCAATCTTCTGTTCAAATTTTAAGGCCTGTTACTTTCTCAACTTAAAATCATATATAAAACTTTAACTTATAAAGTGCTATCGATTATTTATCCTACTTTTGTAAATGTTGCAAATCGATGGTCCTTCGTCTGAGCGTCCATTAAAGTATCCATCAATGGTGTAGTAAAACTGACCACAATATATTCTCATGTCAACGCACATTGCAAACATCTAAAAAAGTGATGTAATCGACTAAATAAATAATAAACTGAAATAAACTTGCGAATATTTAATTTATTCTTTAATGTTTCTGGAATAACAAGTGGATATATATATACATCAACATTAATCGAATAGTTAATTTGAATGTTTAGTCAAGGGAACATACCTAAATCATCTTAGGAAAAATCGAACTCAAAATCGTAAAAGAGAATTTTTGTTATTAATGGGTTATGGAACCAAGTATATATATATTGTTATATATATATATATATATATATATATATATATATATATATATATATATATATATATATATATATATATATATATATATATATATATATATATATATATATATATATATATATTGTTATGAATATTTATTATATGATTGTACACATTAATCTTCACATTCATATCTCCTAACTAGTAACCTTCACCTTTATGATTGGTCTTGTAACATCCCATTTTGTACTTAATACCATTCATGTTAAGGTCCCTATAAATAGAGGCACCTAATATATTGTGAAGACACACCAATAATAAGTTATATCTTTCCCTTTCATATTCTCTTATATTTCCTTGCTTGTTGTTCACATTGTGGTACTAGGCTCGTTGTTATACAACACGTTATCAGCACGCTCAATCTTTAAGTTTCATTTTATTATCTTGCAAGTAAGTTTACTCTAAATATCAAGTTTTCAGATTCCAAATATATGTCGTGTTTATGTAAACTGCATGATCAAGTTATATGACAAATTATTACATGTGCCATGCTCAAGATAGTCAATTTATTGTTATGTTATATGTTTATCTAACATTAAGATAAACATATTTAAAGTTGATATATGCTTTCATCTACAATTAGTTGATCACATTAGTCTTACTTTTATATGTATGATCTCGTGATAGGACATAAGTTGTTTTGATTATTCATGTATTGTAATAGGGTAAGATTTTGTGTCATATAGGAAATTTTCTATTTGGTTAAATATTTACCAAAGTTTTTACTACTTCTATATTTGATCATAATCTAACGTGTTAATTTATTCATGACCTGACGCTAGCCTTTGTTTTTTCTTCTCGTAATATTTGGTTGTGAATGACATGTTTAAATATGAATTAAACTTATTATATTTGACAAAGTATTGTATATGTATGTGTGTGAACGATGTATGTGTGAAGAGTTCATATCTGCAATCTAATATATGCAACGCTTTATCTGAATGTGTGTAAGTCATAATATATAGGTTGTCACATGTATTTTGCTTGTGTGCCATATTTTTGAGATCTTATTATACAATTGTTAGTTTGTTAATTATTAGTTTTCACTTACATGTATATTCGATGTGGGTTTTGGTTTACTTCAGGAAACGATTTGTTTTTGTATTGTATTGATTGTTCAAAAGTAAATATGAATCATTTATTAAGTTCTTTAAAATCGTTTATTAAGTTCATAATGATATTATTGTTCTATTTTCAAATTTGACAACCGTTACTTACTAACTTTATTATTCTTTAATATCCTTTTAATTTTGTAACCATTACTCATTAATTAAATTTATTATTCTTCAATAGCCTTACATTAAAAAAAAATATAGAATGACTTAAAATATTTGGATAATGGTAATTATTTATTATTGTTTGTGCATAAAATATAAAGAAGACAGAAGAAGCTACTATTAAATTTTTCTTTATAGCAAAAACATGTTAAAAAAGAAAAACTTTATCTCAAAATATTTTTCTATACGATCATGTACAATGCTCACTACATGAATTCTATTGTTTAATAATCATACATATGTAATCTTATGATTGAGTTGCAAATTGTTTTGATATCTATTGAATGTATTTACGGTTTTGTGATGTATATAATTTCTTTACTAAAATAACCGTTACTTTATATAAAATTTGTTGAATTTAGATTATATAACTTTGATGACATCTTCTATTGTGATCTTGATTTGGCTTTGATGTAAAATTCGATATATCACCTAAAATCTTGATTGCTCTTGATATTCTTGATCTTTATATAGTTTTGTGTGACATTGATTTTGTGATAACTCAACTCGATGAAAAAAATTGTTTAACGCATACTTATAGTCGCATTAGGCTCGGGAGCATGAGTATGTTAATTATAGTGGTTACCTATTCACATGCATGTAGACATACTTTGTGTTATCAATCATAAACGATGTAAACATGTTAAGAAAATATATGACAGTAATATGTGACAATAATATGTGACATATATGTGATATAGAAGAAAAAAATTGAAGATATATTTACAATTTATACCAAGTAAGTGGCAATAATATGTTAAATGTCTGTGAGAACATACATGTTGTGTGATTATTTTCTCGGGTGTATGTGATTACAAAAGACAGTTTAAATAGTTTATCTCTTATGTATGTGTTCCAAACTATCTGCTAAGGCTACATCAATTTTTGTTGTGCACTTTATACCACAAAAACAATGATATGCCATAATGAATTAATTGGCACTCGTAGTTTCTCTGATTTTGAATTGTACCATCTTCAAACAAGAAAAATATGATATTTGTTTGAAATTATAAGATTATATGAATTTACTATAGGGAGTAAAGGTTTACGTATCTTTCTGACTGTGTAAAGGATTATTATTTCGCATAATGTAAATAATTTAGTTGTACATATATTACCACTTTAAGAGGCTAAAAAGTGAAGATCATGATAATCACATAGAACTTGTGGCAATGTGAGAAGTATCATGCTTTTACATTTTACGTGAACTAAATAATTTAAAATTATTTGCTATGTTAAGTTATTCAATCTTGACTATAATGTAGATGTTTTTATTATGCATTTATAAAAGATACATGGAAAGATCATCATTAACTGCCAAGGTTCTTAATTAAAATTTTGTACAATAGGAATATAATCATATAAGTACGTATGGCCTATTGCTAGTTTGAGAGAAAATAATGGAAAAATAGACTTATTACTTATTGGCATTAACTTACAGTAGGGACATGTAATTCTATCCCAATATACAAATATAGGGTCTATTATTGATTTTATGATAACTATGAATTGCCTCTAATTATCGTCTCATGTAATGTATTAATTAGTACATGTACCATATTCGAATTGATTCTTTGGTGTCAATATGAGCCAAGATTATTGTAGGAATTGGCATAACCGGTGGACCATCCCGGATCAATGAACATGCGAAATGTATAGAAGAACTATAAATTTCTTCTAAGATAAAATTGATTGTTCTCAATAGAAGTTAATTGTTCATATATCACCACCATATTGAAGTGAGGACTTTGTCCTATAAAGTTTCGTAAAGAATATAAAAGGGATGTATGTAGCATATACATCCGCCATGTGGATCATTTTGAGTTTTAAAATCGATGCATCATCAAAAAGATCATCAAATACGCAACTTAAGGTTAGCGTGATTAATGGCTCACCTTATTAAATGCTAGCATGGTTTCCAGATTGTATCTTTGGAAATGGTGGTGAATACTTCTATATGTTGGAAAATCATTGAAATAAGTGTTGAACTTTACGTATCCAATGTTCATACACGAATTGCTTTTGTTGAAACGTTTATAAAACGTCTTCAGTTGATTGCAAAGCCAATAATTGTGAGAAAAAAAACTGTTAGTTTATGGGGCATATTAAAAAATATGATTTCAAGATCTTGCCAACAATCTATATGAATCCTCCCCATTAGAATAGTCTTGGTCACCACCATATATTTCCCATATAAAGTTCCTCATATATGCTGGTAATGCATTGCAATGAACCAGTTGTGTAAAATTGATAATAATGAACTTAAATTTGTATGTTGAATGAAATAATTCATTCAGGGGAGAATGAGCAAAGAAATTTGGAATAAATTATGATAATATAAATGTTGTTCCTCACACTAATGAATATGAACTTGAAGTTTAAGGACAATTTATATTCCGGATCTAGTACTTTTGCGATATGTTTAGTGACATAAAAAAAGTGACTAGATCATATATACGCTGCTAGTGCTCCAATTATAATGTATGTTCCAACATGACAACCAATTATTGATAGTGAGTCTATGGCATGGTCTGCAAAGATGATAGACTAATCGATTCCAAGTAAAAGTCCTCGAATAAATAAATGAAATGGAGCAAGAAAATTAAGATGGTCGAATCGAGGTAATAAAGACCCCATAGTCTCTTAAAGAGACACTAGACATGATGGTTCTTGAAAATTCCCGGGTGAATGAAATTATATAAGATCTCAATAAATGATATAATATAATGTCTAGTAAAGTGTGGAATCGAAAATAAATAAATCGACGTCGATAGTACTATTACATATGAATGATTATGCAAGTAAATAATATAACGCTAAAATGAATGTGAGGATCTTGGATTAATGAATGGCCAAATTTAATGACGCAAATAAATACTGAATGATTGAAGTCTCGTGTGATGAGACATGTGATTGGGACTTAAAGTCAGTATACATAAAGGTGTAAACTTATTGGATATGCATCTGTCGTTATGAGATAGCGAAATTAAATTGTGACATGTGGTGGATCAAATAATGTATTTTAATATTGTATAAGTCTCAATAACTGATAAATAATTGATACGCTGCCAAATGAATAGAGCTCATTTGAAGTTGGGATTCCATGAGGGATATAAAATGCATGAAGCATGTCTCGTCATTTGAAATGCTGAAAGCATATAAGAAAGTTTTCAAGAATAACACTTGATCAAGTTGAATAAATCACTATATAAGTGAAAGGCAATATTGTATTAGTTTAACATGAGCCATTGAAATAACAAAATTTACCCAAGTTAGTTTTAAAGTGATTTGTATTTGAATATGGCATAAGTTACATATGGTTTGATGAGGTAAATGTGAATGAAACTCATGAGGAGGTTTTTCAAGACGGTTGAATACGTTGAAATGAAATACAAAGTTTTGTCATGTTTTATCAATTAAACATCTTAAAGATGAAATCATTGTGCATAATGAAAGCTAAACAAAGATGTTATATATCTTTATATAGATAAATGAAGCTTATGTTTATGAGGTCAATTGATGAATAAAGGCCCCTTTACTTATAAAGATGATGATCATATCGATTTATAGGTGTCATAGTTAAATGTATACAAAACATTGATTGTTCTCACTAGTGGTCATAATTGATATAATGTATCATTTACTTTGCATTCATTGATATTATATAACTTGTGAAGTACGAAGATATGCTCATATAATGATAAGTATGACATATGTTTAATCCTTCTTGATATGTGAAAGTTAAGTAGAGAACACTTGTTTATATGAGAATCAAACATATATTCTATCAAGACACTTACTATATTGACATTAAAGAAGTTGGTTTATTAAATTGGATTGCACCAACTAAGAGATTTAAGTGATTTGATCATCAGGGGGATAGAAGATACACGTTGCACTCTTTTTCCCTTGACCATGGTTTTGTCCCCACAGGGTTTTCCGGCAAGGTTTTTAATGAGGCAACATCCCCGAACGTATAAAGGAATTATGTATTTTTTCTCCTTCACTAGATTTTTGTCCCTCGGGTTTTGTCTAGTAAGGTTTTAACAAGGCATAATCTTCAAATGGACATCCAAGGGGGAGTGTTATGGATAATTATAATATGGATGTCCATATCTTATAGGATATTGATTAGAGGTATTTGAGTTATATAAGGAGATTACATATCTTCCAATATGTCTGACCCTCACAATTATTGATCTCAAAATGGATATGTATTTACAAGAGGAGGAACCGCAATTTCATAGCGTTTAGTTAAGAAGAAGATCTCAGCGACTTAATCCAACCATGCAGAAATTCTAGCTATACATGAAGCAAGCCGAGAAAGTGTTTGGGATGCATTGTCAACTGAAGGAAGGGTTTATTAAAGGTGACAAAACCAAGCACATTTCATCGAAGTTCTTTTTCACTCATGACTTACAAAAGAATGGCGATATTATTGTTCAAAAGATTCGCGGCAATCTAGTTGATTTATTTACCAAGGCACTCTACCTCAACATTTAAGAAATTGGTATATGGCATCGAATGCATTTTAGTGAGCTCAAGTAAAGTGATTATGAGGGGAATAATACGCGACTGCACTTTTTCCCTAGCTATGGTTTTTTCTCCCACTTGTTTTTCCTAGAAGGTTTTAATGAGGCGTATCCAAAGCGTATTTTGAATGATGTACAATCAAAGGGGAATGTTATGAATATTTATTATATGATTGTACACATTAATCTTCACATTCATATCTCCTAACTAGTAACCTTCACCTTTATGATTGGTCTTGTAACATCCCATTTTGTACTTAATACCATTCATGTTAAGGTCCCTATAAATAGAGGCACCTAATGTATTGTGAAGACACACCGATAATAAGTTATATCTTTCCCTTTCATATTCTCTTATATTTCCTTGCTTGTTGTTCACATTGTGGTACTAGGCTCGTTGTTATACAACATATATGCTAAAATTGTGAACTAATCCTAATTTTGGTTTATAAACCGATATTATTTTTTCCCATTTGGCAAAATTGGTCCTCAATCTTTTACATTTGTCTATTTCAGATAACTTAAAAAAGTTCTAATCAGCCACTTTTCATGGGTTGTGTACAACAATACTCGATCTCACATGTCATGGTGTAACGGTGGGTATGAAGTAGACTGCACGATCCCACGTCTCAAGGTGTAACCGGGGGTATGATGTAGATTGCTTATGTATAGTGTCTAATTATACGTATTGGATACCAAAATTTGATACACGATTTGTATATTTTCTTTAGAAAAAAAGAACCTAATTCATTCAACAAATCTAATTACTGTCTACTAGTAAAATGGAGATTTATAAACTTGTGAAATATAATGGTAGAAGTTAGCAAATAGCAAAACCAGATGTAACAAGGTTTGGTGGTGGTGTGGTCGTGTACCACATCATCATTCACTCTCACTACTAAATTCACGTAATAGTTAACACCAAACCCATCATACAAATATCTCACTTAAAAACAAGTATAACCCACACCACACAACTTTTTTTTTTTTTGTTTGGTTGTCGGGATGATTTAACCAACTCAAAAATGGGTTCAACCATGCATGAACCAACCCAGTGTAGCAAGGACATCTTGTGGAGCAAAAATTGTTTAAAATGGGTATTACTACGCCCTGTATTAGAGTCCAACAAATAATTAAACAGAGTATGTTAAACACTCAAAGAAACCAGGTAAACATTTTCTTAAAGGATGTCACTTTGTCATATAGCTAGCAAGATCAATTTTGAGAATTATGAATTTGACAAGGTGGGTAACTGAATGTAACCAAGCTAAAAACTTGATAAATCAGTCATTTTTTTAGAACTGTGTTAAGCCAGGGCTAACGCAAGAACCACAACGCCACAATCTAGCAATGACTATTGCTGAAGACTTGCTTATTTGAGACAGAACATACAATGGTACATAAGAGAAGCAACATCTTGTAAACAGGTCTCAAGCTAATTCAAGAATCACATCAATCGACACGGGAAAAATAAACTCAATGTATTTAAGTGCTTCACCCTAAAAGTAATTTGGAATCCAGAGTTACAGCAACAGTTCACTAAAACCAGTTTTAATCACTACATAACTTATATAATTTTCATTGACAACCATATCAAGAATCTTGGCAATCGTGAAACACAACTAACTCCGCATATCTCAACAAGAGGCTTTATAATAGCATGCAAACAACCGAAGAAACACATAGCAGCAAGAAGATTCATCCTAATTAACCCTCACAATTCGGCTCCTATGCTTCTTTACAATCTCTATCATAGCCTCACTATATGCAACCTCCTCTTTATCTTCAAAATCATTCACGTCAATTTTCAAAAAACTATCAAT
This sequence comes from Chrysanthemum makinoi, assembly GCA_910596185.1. Lineage (NCBI taxonomy): Eukaryota > Viridiplantae > Streptophyta > Magnoliopsida > Asterales > Asteraceae > Chrysanthemum > Chrysanthemum makinoi. Next base: position 285,042,177 of record OU343220.1, on the reverse strand, counting down.
ATCATCATCAAGGAGATCATTCTTCCCCAGCAGAATTAGAGTTACTCCCTTCATGACATACCCTGATACAGGCAATTCCAGCAAAGGGACGTAACACTCACTCATCCTATCAGGAGTATCTTCATGTAACTTTTTCACTTCAGCTTTGGATAAGTTCCTCATCTCAGCAACTTTTTCCCCTTTAAGAGAAACTCTCCCCTTATGACCTGAATCTGTAATGGAAACATCTTGTAACAATGGCAAATTGGTGATGGGAGTCACCAACAACCTAAAGTTCACAACAGCATCCTTCAAACATTGAAATGCAATATGAAGTTTCTTGCGACATAACTCCATATCTTCCTCTTCTTCTTGACCATTTGCATTAACATATAATTCCTTGTTAGGAAAAACTGAATTTGGTGAAAGAAATATAAATGAATCGACTCTGATTCCAAACTTAATCTTCCACTTGAACAACAAATGATTGTTATCAAAGGAAGATGGAACTTGGATACGTAGAGATTTCACTCTTCCAAAATTCACCAAACACCTTATAGCAGACCAATAGGAACCCAATGAAGCAAGAATAACATTGGGGATCGATTCCTCAGTGGCCCGGTTTGCAAAAGGATCAGTAAAGGAAGTGAAGGAAATTGTGTCGACTTGAAGGACAATCCTCCCGAAACGTTTGGAAACGAGTTCGCAAAGGCACAAGGTTTTGAAATCGACTAATTTGCTAAGAATTTGAAGTACGATTTCATCTGGTAAACAACTGAATGAAGAAGAATCATCTGCCACATCATATTTCTCGCTATTCTTCATCTCTCTTATGACGATGATCGATAATCAATTTGTGGGATATCAAATCCTAGCCAGTCTCCTTTACACTATGACTTTATGTAGCTGTAGATTGAAACACAATACAAGTCAGAAATAAAACCAATAATGTCACGTGAAATAATCAACTGCAAGTCTGTAACAGTACAAGTCGCACGAAATAGTAAAAATTGGGCATGCCTCTACTCGCTGTTTGATATTTATTGTGTTTTGATAATTCAAAACACTAAACATAAGGGCATTCTCATTCATTTGTTAGATTATTTAAACATAATAGTCTGTTTTCTACTTTTCTATAAATTATAATATCACAAAACTTATTTTTTAATAAAACATTCAATAAACGGTCATATGATTTAGCCTTTATATCCATTTTTAACGCACCAACAAACCAACTTATCTTCCTCTGCAGGTCTTGTAAAACTCCTTACATCTTTAAAACAGTACATTTTTACGTTTATCTTATCATTTCTACAAGTATGATATCAGGAGACATACACATCAGGGAGCGTTTGGGATAGCTTCTTATGCTTTATAAATATAATCAAATAGAGAGTTTGAAATAAACAAGCTCCAAGACTGATTTTTAAAACTGCGTGTTTTCTCTTTGAATAATCATATAAAGAATTTGCCAACTTGGGTTAGCAATCCCAAACACCCCCTTTGTCCGAATTCTGCAATTACAAATGGCTGTTGGTTACGAACCTGAGACGAAAATAGACCTCGAACAATCTTCAATTCATCTGCTCCAGGAAGCTATGTGGCTGCGTTGAACAATAAACCAAAACCAAATTTAGCTTAAAAGTGAATGGAGCGTTTGGTAGGTAGATTCCGTTGTTTCATAAGGACATAACCTAGCTAAGATTTTATCATCGAAACTAATTATTCGATTTGAAAAGATACCATAGGATGTAAAGATGGATTTAAATTACCATAATGCCACAAACTTATAAGTACACATTGATTAATCAGAACTGAGAAAACCGGCAATGAAAAAAACAACTTCAAATAATTGAAATAAGATTATAAGAATAAAAGTACCTCCATCAGAAAAATGACAAGTTTGAAATCATAAGCATGAAAAAACAACCTTTATACAATTCAATAACACATAAATAAGTTATAACAAGTGATTGCTTATTTACATTAACAATATACAGTAGAACAAACATGAACAACCAATGCTTAATCTAAAACGGGTAAATAGAGACGTTTTGGCTTTGATGTGCGCGGCCTAACCGGTAATCCCATGGCCGTTTTCGGACTTTTCCATGGCCATCCCAAGTTGGCCTCTTTATTAGTGGATAATTAGGCCCAAGCCCGGTTTGTGGGTTTTGGGAATTAGGATTTTACCATTATAAATAATGGTTATCAATAAAGTTATACCTACGGTTTCATTGTCTTACACTCTTATGAGACTTTAGGGCCACCTTACCACCAGGTAATCCTGGAAATGGTTGGTAACGCTTAATTTTCAGCCTCTAACTTCTTTTTTTTCGAACAGCAAATTTTTTACAATCTACAACATCTATCTCACATACCTCTTAACCAAACACAACCCAATAAGGGATAGCATATAATTTGTTTTCATATACACATTATTTTATTCAACTACACAAATACAATTTTCAATATACATTTAACAACAACAACAACAACAAGGGTTTTTATAAATTTACTTAAAAAAATAAATAATGAGGTTCAGCTGAACCGGGAAGTCAAACCTCCGGCGAAGGACAGCTGTCAACGGCACCGGCGACAATTGATTTCCATAAATAAATTCATAGTGTGTGTGTGTGTGTGTCAAGTGCGTTTGGGTATATGAATATTTGGTATTTGGGTTTTGTTTGGTTAAAAGGTTATATAAGCTTTGATGGGATGACCAGAACTCCAAATATCAGTTGCACAATTTATTTTTTACAAGAGAAATTTTTTCTTTATGAAACTAGTAAACAAAGCAATTTTTTTTTTTTTTTTTTTTTAATGAACTAACTAAAAAAAAGACACTTATTATGTAACATGAAATTTCAGGACCAGGTTCATTTAAAATAAATCGGGATTTTTAACAAAAAAATTAAACTAAGCGATAAACATCCATTAATTTCCCGTGAACCCCCGAGCACCCCCTAGGTCCGATCTTGTGAAAGCCTTATGGCACGACCCTATGGCACCCGCCAATACCCTGTTTTGCGTTATAGGGCGTAGCGCCAAATCCGCCAACCAAGCCATCGAGCTTTTAACTTTTTTTCTACTCCATGTGACCATGTTTAATTGGTCGTGTAACCACTATTGCTATAATGAATGAACATTATGAGAAAATTAATTGATCAACTAATTCTCATAATCCGTTTACTAAACTTGAGTTTGTAGTATATGTTACGTGTATTGCTATTAGAGATAAATAAATAATATAAAACATGAAAGTGTAGAGAAACGATACCGTAAATCTTTGAATTGTTGAGACACAAACAACACAAGTAAGGAAAATGTTGGGCCGTGATGCCACGTTTCCTTAAGAGCATTCGCCCCTTCCACGGTCCTTGGAATCATGAACGCCTATCTCCCCAGATACAACAACAACGGATAACTCCGTTAGCACAAACGGGTTATCAATGCGAACCAAAATCGTGCCTTCCCTCTATTACAAACCGGATACACACAAGGTCAAGATGAACGTTAAACAAAAATGAGAAGAGTAAGTTGTATTTCTTGGTGTATGGAAATGAGAGGAGAGCTCTCAACTTATAGGAAATGAAATTGAAAGAAAACGGTCATAATTAATTAACAAAATTAATTTTACTAATGTCTCATGAATTAAAATAAAATCACAAATTAATTTTATTTTCAATTCACATTAGTACATATGATGACAAACATCAATTGTCATTCAACTCCTCTGACCACATTTTCCAACAATCCCCCACATGAATGTAATTGATAAAAGAAAACAAAATTCAAGACTCGATGATGTAATAGAGTTTTTGCTTGATATTTGCATAGGATAGGTAGTGTACCCTTTGAACCTTCCCTCGTGAAATATACTTAGCCTCCTAGTACCAAGTAGAACTTGATATCTTTGAACTGTCCGATGTTTGTGGAGACGACAATATATATTCACACAACTATCTCTTTGACACATTTTGGTTCTCATAGTTATGTTCGTTATGGTCATGAACATTAGCCCGGTTCTCAAGAGGTCTTAAGAATCATGCCCATAAATTCCCTTAGAACCCCACTTCTCTCCCACATAGGTGATTCTCCATTAATCATTAAAAGCCATATGATTAACCTCATATTGTCAACAAGTATAGGAATGGACTAGGAAGTTTGCTAACTCCCTTAAATAAATGTAAAGTTTATTACTCCCCCACAGTGACCTCAGTTTATACAAGTAGGTTGTCCTATTGAACCCAGATCTTGGGATCTCAAATCAACGGGTTAGGTTTTCCTTATAAACTTTTCAAGGGCTTTAGTCACATTCCTCTTCACGACTTGCTAACTAACTCTCACATTTTGCTTTTCGCTAGCGGATCCGCAAAGTTATTCTATGACTTCATATTGTCAATAGGATAATCCACACCGAGAGTAGTTGTCGATCGACATAATATATTCATACAAATTTGAGTTTCGTTCAACTCTAAATATATCATGCTCCAGGTAATTCTTGAGTATTCCAACTAGGCAAGAACTTCATGTTTGTTGATGTTCTTTTGAACTCTAGCTAGGCCGGAATCCCCCACATGGAATTTATCTCAAGAATTTTGTAGAAAAATTCTCTCTTTCAATGTATTAATCTTGTTTATAAGATTTTTTTCTCACATGGATATGACATCAAGATCATTAGTAATTTGTCACTTCACAAGTTTCATCTAGTGTATGCACACTTTTTGAATGTCAACAGATTCCAAATCTAGCATGCTATAGACCAAGGAATCAAGCGTATGACAGAAGATGCATCATTCTGATTACTCATAGCTTCATCTACTAACATTCTTCTTCTAGACAAATCACCGCCTTAAACCACACATGTTTTAGGAGGATCTCATAAGTTATATGTGTAAGTGTTACACTTATAACATGTCATTCCAATTCACTTGTAATTATATATATAATCACATTTAATCTCGTATCATTATATGATTATCACAATTTATTATGTGATTATAATCACATAAAATCAGTGTGTAATCATTTTACACAATCAAAATATGTCCAACTTAGCGAATGGACTATAATTTACATTGGATGACAATCACACCGTTCAAGTTAGTTACATAAACCAACGTAATTCATTGTCATCTATATGTGTGTTCGTTCTTGACATTTCACAATGTCCTACACATTTATATTCTACACATAGTCATTTCTTACATATGACAAATCGTTCGATTATTAGCAATATGAGTTATAACAACTCTTGACGATTATTCATCTCTCTAGAATAACAAGTAGTTTGATTATTCGCAACAATATTCACAACAGAATATTTGAAACATCCAAACTTCCAATGCTCGATACGAAATCAAGCGACTTGTTTATTCTCATGTTACAAAATTAGTTGCAAAGTTCTAAACAAAACCGCACCAAACAACCTAAAATAGGCACTAATTTGCCACATTATGCTAAGTATGCCGCACACATACACCACATTATGCGTCTTCAATCCTTTCATTATATCATTGCCCACATAGAGCTTCTTCTCGGTCTCAAACTAAGATTAATTAATGAAGGAATAGTCATCACACAAACGTGATTAAGTCATTACTGTAATAGGGTCAGCCACACTGATCACCTAAACCATGACAATTTGGCAATCACAATGTAGGCCTCAAAGGATGGCAACAATTTTAACGTCGTTTTTCCTTAGCACTAAATACACCATAATGTGTATTTATTAAGTAAAGTCACTGTATGAAGTAATAATTCTTCATTAACGACATTGTGTCTTAGACGCATCAACCTATGATTCAACAACATATGCGATCAACACAAAGTAATAAAAACTTTGTTCTAACATGAACCACAAGTGTTTTAGTCACAACTTTCCATGCTTAAAGCAATCAAACACAAATACAGTAGCACACGTTTCAAAATTTTCATTGAAAGCAAAGACTCATTTGAAATAAGGTAGTGTCCAAAGACCACTCTCGTATCAAAATAAAAATGTGATTGATCATCCCATCCATTAAAACTCAAATTTTTTATTTTTTTTTAAGCTTAAAAATTTCATAAATCAAGTTTAGTGTCTTAGCTGCGCACTTAAAAGGCTCAAACTAATTCATTGGCTATGTGAAAAATGCATTTTTTTTTCAAGAATACATAGTTGTAACACCAAGTACTTTGGATTCCAAATAACACCAAAGTTTGCATTAGCACCAAGTACTTTGGATTCCAAATAACACCAATGTTTGCATTACTGTAAAATGAGTTTAATCCAATATCCGATAATGAAACCAATACTAGTTACAAACTAACACGATAATTTTTTTTTCCCGTCCAACATGCGTTGAACACTCTATTGTTCAATTATAATGATGATTCACAAACTTTAGAAATAGAGGACAAACAACCCGAAAAAGGTTTAATCCTAAACAAGATTTCATAAAACTATTTCTCGTCGTTCATGATATCAAATCATGTTAGCAAGTTCGAAAAAAATGTACAACCGATTGTTACGTACTAGTGTCACAATAATCACTAATCCTTTCAAAGCAAAGACAAATTCATTTTAGTTTCTTAGACACAAGTCAAGATCACATAATTAGTTAAAACTTTAACTATCATAATTGGTGCTTAAGCATATAAACTCGTAAATGTATGTATGCATACTTTCTTTTACGATAACACTATTATTCTAAAATTACTTGTAATTGGAAGTTTACCATTCAAACGTAAATATTCAAAACCGAACCGTTTCTTTACGGTAACCCTTCACATTTAGTCATTGACAGATCACGAATGTTAAAACGTTGAATAAATGCAAATAAATTTCAACTAATGAAATATGAATGTAGATAGACGTTTTATCAAATAATAAAGCTCTAAACACCATTGAAACAACCTCAATACTTTCTTAGGATTGTGAAACTTGAACATTTTTTATTCTACCTTACACTTTACATGTATTATCCGAACATAAACACTAACCATTTTAGTTCATACTGCACATGTGTATTATTTCTCAAAGGCAATCTTAAAAAGAACAAAATAAAAAATTCCATACCAATGAACTCTACAAATCAATTAGCAAAACAAAGAAAATTGCTCAATCAGGGTACAATTTCTTTCTCCATTCAATAAATGAAACAACATATACCTTGTTATTTCTCTTTTTTTCTTATAACAATGAACGATCCATATAGACCCACTTTATATCTATTCATTGCCCAATAACTCTCATGTATACTTGTGACAATATTGAAGATTTTATCTAACCTTTTAAAAAATACTAAAACGTTCAACAGTCAATAACTCATGTTTAAATTACTTATAGTTGTTATTCTTAAATATCATTAGATGCTTTGACCAAAAAACAAAACCACTTCATATTTTATATTTCTCAACGAAACATATCAAAAACTTTTCAAGCAATGTCTCATTCATTATTTTAGTCAACCATCTCCTCTAATAGCAACGAATGATCTGTCTTAAGATTGTAGTATATGTTACGTGTATTGCTATTAGAGATAAATAAATAATATAAAACATGAAAATGTAAAGAAACGATACCGTAAATCTTTGAATTGTTGAGACACAAACAACACAAGTAAGGAAAATGTTGAGGCCTGTGATGCTCACAGTTTCCTTAAGACAGATTCGTCCTCTCCACGGTGCTTGAGAATCATGAACGTCTATCTCCCAGTATACAACAACAACGGATAACTCCGTTAGCACAAACGGGTTATCAAGGCGAACCAAAATCATGCCTTCCCTCTATTACAAACCGGATACACACAAGGTCAAGATGAACGTTAAACAAAAATGGAGAGGAGTAAGTTGTATTTCTTGGTGTATGGAAATGAGAGGAGAGCTCTCAACTTATAGGAAATGGAATTGAAAGAAAACGGTCATAATTAATTAACAAAATTAATTTTACTAATTTCTCATGAATTAAAATAAAATCACAAATTAATTTTATTTTCAATTCACATTAGTACATATGATGACAAACATCAATTGTCATTCAACTCCTTTGACCACATTTTTCAACAATCCCCCACATGAATGCAATTGATAAAAGAAAACAAAATTCAAGACTCGATGATGTAATAGAGTTTTGCAGTTGATATTTGCATAGGATAGGTAGGTGTTACCCTTTGAACCTTCCCTCGTGAAATATACTTAGCCTCCCTAGCAAAGAGAACTTGATGTCTTTGAACTGTCCGATGTTTGTGGAGACGAAAATATATATTCACACAACTATCTCTTTGACACATTTTGGTTCTCATAGTTATGTTCGCATAACAATATACTCTGTCATGAGAATTGTAAGAATCCCCCCACAATTCCCTTTGAAGTTAACCCCACTTCTCTCCCACATAGGTGATTCTCCATTAATCATTAAAAGACATATGCTTAACCTCATATTGTCACTATTATAGGAATGGACTAGGAAGTTTGCTAACTCCCTTAAATAAATGTGGAGTTTATTACCCCCACAAGTGACCTCGTTTATACAAGTAGGTTGTCCATTGAACCCGGATTGGGATCTCCAAGTACGGTTAGGTTTTCCTTCATATAAACTTTTCAAGGGCTTTAGTCACATTCCTCTTCACGACTTGCTAACTAACTCTCACATTTTGCTTTTCGCTAGCGGATCCGCAAAGTTATTCTATTACTTCATATTGTCAATAGGGATAATCCACACTGAGAGTAGTTGTCGTATCGACATAATATATTTTTACAAATTTGAGTTTCGTTCAACTCTAAATATATCATGCTCCAGGTAATTCTTGAGTATTCCAACTAGGCAAGAACTTCATGTTTGTTGATGTTCTTTTGAACTCTAGCTAGGCCGGAATCCCCCACATGGAATTTATCTCAAGAATTTTGTAGAAAAATTCTCTCTTTCAAAATCCGATTAGGGTTTAGTTTTGTTCTTGGTCGATCCCTAAACTTGCAATATCTCATTCCAAGTTTGTGTTAGGTTTCGAATTTTATACTCTTTCTGGTTCCCTGTGATCGTGTAGCAAAGGTATCGATTGGGTTTTTCTGTTTGGTGTTTATCGGACAACAAAGGGAGGATATCATATAGTTTTATCCGATATCGGGTGATTGTCAAAAGCTTCTCGGACAGAAGGTTGATCTCGGGCAGAAAAGAAGAAAGGTGTTCTTCGGTTTTCTTGTTCGTGGTATTCAAGTGATTCTAGGGGTTGATTGTTTAAACATTCTCGACTAGCTCTAATCGAACGTACTTGGTTTAAGTGTTTGTGTGTGATACTCGTAGAGGTATCTATTTTAGATACTTGAGTTTCTTTGGTTTTCTTGTTCTTTTACTAGCGTGCAGTTGTCGCCAAAGGTTAGTTTTCTATTTACCTTTTTATTATTTATTGTTTATTAAATACGTGTTTACCTAATTGCAATTACTAGATCCAATTTCGTTGCATACTCGTTTGCGTTACTTGGCTAACTAGGTTATTAAATCTCAACAGTGGCATCACGAGTCAACTCGTATTTGCGATTATGGGTTACACGTTTCTTTAATAAACATGTTTAAAAGGCTGCATGAAATCTAATTGGTTATTCGTTTTATTTTTGTTTTGACAACTATATGCAATACTTGTCAATTATTAATAAAAAATAACAAGACACACACAAATTAAATTAAATTGTTAATTAGAATTAATTTGTTAATTGGAATTAAATTTGTTAATTAGAATTAAAGGTGAATTAGAATTATAATGATAATTAGAATTACATATTGTTTATTAAATACATAAAATATCGTAATTAATTGTTAATTAAGTTTGTCATGCTTTTTATGTGTTTTTCCGGCCAAAAGACCCCATAATAGTCTCTTAAAGAGAAACTAGACACGAAGGTTATTGAAAACCCCGGGTACATGAAAAACTTTGAGATCTCAACAAATGATAGAATATAATGTCTAGTAAAGTGTGGAATCGAAAAGTAACGAATCGACGTCGATATGGTAATGATTATGTAAAATAAATAAGATAGCGCTATAATCACGGTGAGGATCATGAAAGCATACCTGCAGGAAGTGCAAATGTATAAATGACTGGCCACAAGATGTAAAGACGCAAAGAAGTAATGAAAAGAGTTAAGTCTCTTGTGATGAGACATGGTTACTGGGACTTGAAGTCCATACATATGAATGTGTAAAATTATTGGATATGTATCGATCTTTATGATAAAGTGAAATTAAAGTATTGAAATTTTCGTGTTTAAGGCATAACTAATGGCACACAATATTTTTGTAAAGACATGAAAATAATCATAAGGAGATATGTTCTCATGTGGTGAATCCAATAATGTATATAATATCTATAAGTCTGGCAATATAGTAATTAATCGATATGCGTCTAAAAGATAATTGAACAGAGCTCATACGAGATTTTATTATAGGATATAAATGCATGAAGCATGCTAGTGATTTTTAATGCTTAAAACATATAAGAGAAGTTCGCGAGAACACTACTTGATTGTATTGAATTAATCATGTTTTTGTCATACGTTTAATAATTGGCTTAATGTATAGTATTGTGCCAAATAAAGAATTACGTTTGCCTATAAAACTTTATAAAGAGATCTATATTTGAATATTGTTTAAGTTTCATGCAGTTTGATTTTTATGATTATAAAGGCAGCTGAATGCGTAGAAGTTGAATTTGAAACAAAAGACACATTTTTTCTTAGATTATGATTTGAACATCTAAAGGATGAAATATGCGTGCATCATGAAAACTAAAGAAAGATGCTAACTATCCTTATATGGATAAACGACACTCATTCTTATGAGGTCACATGATGTGAAAAGAACCCCTTGATTTATAAAGATGATGATCACAATATCGATTTAAAAGTGCATATGAAGCATTTAAAATTCTCTCTAGTGGTCATACATAATATAATATATAATTCACTTTGAATTGTTGGCAATGAATAACTTGTGAAGTACAATGATGTACTTGATATATGATATACATTAATCCTTAAAATGGATATGCGAACAACATATAGATAATATTTATTCACGTGATTCTATCAAAAAAATTCAATGTGCATTTCACTGACTCAATGAGCTTACGTGATGTCATCATCAGGGGGAGAGAAGATACGCGTTGCACTCTTTTTCCCTTGACTATGGTTTTGTCCCCACAGGGTTTTCCGGCAAGGTTTTAATGAGGCAACATCCCTGAGCGTATAAAGGAGTTATGTACTTTTTTTCCTTCACTAGATTTTTGTCCCATTGGGTTTTATCTACTAAGGTTTTAACGAGGCATAATCCTCAAATGGACATCCAAGGAGGAGTGCTATGGATAAATATGGAATGGATGTCCATATCTATTATTATTAGTAGTTATCGTAATTAGAGTAATGTATCTTGTGAAATACTCCACCTTTGTAACTATATATACATGCCTCATTTGAGAGATGAATAATATAATTCTTCATTAGCTCTATCTTGTGTTCTTCTTTATGCTCTTTACTTTATTTTTTCACAACATCAAAGAGTATTAATGAATATAAAAATGTCGCATTTGCATGATAAAATAGCAAAAAAAAATGGGATAAAATCTTATCAATTATTATATACTACAACATAGGTGATATCAACTATCATCTAATAAAAAGCATTTAGAGAAAAACATGTGAAATTTTCTAATTTTTATGGTATACCATGTAGATGCTAGTTTAAAATGTAGGTAAGTCACAACCAAATGCAAGTGAAAAGCCGTGATAGTTCTTACATGAGGGGTCGGCTATATCGTCTCACATCGGCTGAGCAGTGGAAGCTAAGAGTGAGAATGGCTGTATATAATAACCAAGCTGCAGAATTAGAAAGACACACAACCATGCAATAAGCACAAAGCGAACTATTCTTTCGCCTTTTCCTAAAGAATATCGTGTGTTTGTTGTATAAAATGGCATACGCCAATTTTTATAGAGCTTCTTCCCGAAAGGAAGAACTCCAACTAATTGTTAGTTTAAAATTTTACTTTGATTATTTTTGAATGAAAACTTACAAAACTCATTTTTATTTTTTTTTTTTTACATGGTGGATTAAGGCAATGGTATGTAGGCATAAACTGAAAGATATTATACAGATAAAAGGCATAAATTGTAAGAATTTCGATTATAGAAAATGCGTTTTTGCTATTTACATCAGGATACTAATGATTCAAGGTTGTTCTGATTTCTTAATCAAAGGGATGGAAGTTGCAGGTGCTTAACTTTGCAATAGATTATACTTGGAAGATATGGTTATCGGTTGTTGGATTCATCTTCATGGCAGTCGTAGTTACCACTCAAAACTTGTTCTTTTTAAGGTTCCTGGCTCACAGAGGATATGGTGTAAGATTTTTATAAAGTTTTCTATCACACACCAATGTTAAGAGATGACAATCTTGATGGCTGGTTTTTATATTTATTTACTTAGGCTATCTATATCGAAAGGTATTGTAACATTTAATGTGGCAGAGATCTTAAGAACCACCTTATAACTAACAATCAAATATCTTATGTATCATTTACAAAAATGAACAAAAAGTTGACAAAGCTAATGAAGAACCACCTTGTAACATTGTTAAAACATGATAATGGTGCTAATGAAAAATAATATAATTAGAATATTTACGGAAAAAACCTTATAACTGAGAAATAAAAATGGGAACCTAAGATCTTATGTACCAAAAATTGTGTTTTGATATTGTCCCGCATCGGGTTGGTGAATAAAATGAACGTTATATGTAAGTGATAGTTACGATCTTCAAAAACTATCGAAGAAAACTCTTAAAAGTCATATATCCAAATACTTCTTTCTAAGAGCTTTCTAAGACAAACAACCATCGATGTGAAACTGAACTTATAAACACCTTTTATTTCTCTCGCCCCACCTATGTGGGACAATGCAACACACAAATTTGTTAATAAAAAACATAAGCTCTAACGTTACTTCGGGTAATAACCGTGCAGCATAAATCGCTGATATACCTTTTTTCCTTTTAAAATGCAGTCATTTCCATGGACTCTATCAAGATTGAAACCTTGTTGACATAATGCTTCATTAGTTGCACCACCTTCATTTGGAACCCATCAAGAATGAAACCTTTTAGGCCTTAAGGCTTACTCAAGGACGCATGATTAATAACAATGTCATCAGAAACAAGTTCTCCCTGACCAACAATAAAGCCAAAATGTAGATAAAGTACAATTCAGTTTGTATAAAAATATGCACCGAGAAAAATACATACCTTCTCCATAGCTCCGTTTGCTTTATCTCCGAGAGGAGTTTTAGCTCTTAGTATGTCACCAGTCGCCGAGTAGAATAAGCACTATTTGTCCTTAATCATTTGTGACCAGGAAAGACCCCTGTCCAAGGTTGATCACTATTTTGAATATCATGAAAGCAACGTAATACAAATAAGTAACCAAAAAACAATGCATACATAAAATTGCAGTAATATGTTTCCTTTTCGTATATGTCAACACATTATTAGACCAAGGAACTAGGGATGCAAATAAATTGGTAGTTAACATTATAAACTGCAGTAATATGTTCTTTCCTACTTAAAATTCCAAAATAGAATGCATGTATATAATCACATGTAAATAATGTTTCTTCTCTCCATGACCTAAGTGATTCTAACAACACTTTTCAACGCTTGGAGTATAGATATAAGGTATATTAGAAATTTACCAACATAAATGAGTCGTTTCTGGTTTTTATAGTGTATGAAATACTCTGACGTTCTTCTGTTATAGTTGGCAAGTAGTCAAGTATCACTCAAAAATCTTTTCATTACGAGCACAATGCTTGGGAACAAATCCGTGACAAAGGCTTCTCCAAAGATTTAACCACAACAAAGCCTAGTCCCAAACGAGTTGTCCCTAAGGTAAAAATGCAATCATGCTAGAGTATGTACACAAAAGACGGTTTATTTGTACAAAATGTGAATGCGGAAAATGCATAGGTTTCCATAGCTTTGCTTGTTTTTAACTTCAAGAGGAGCTTTAGTAGCCAAAATTACTTTTAGCCTATCACAACTGCACCAAGTGGCAAAAACCATACACGTCCTTAATAATTAGTGACGGCGGCGTTGAATTTTTCCGGCAAGATAGCAACGTCACTAACAAAAAAAATACAAACATACCTCAAAACTATAGATCTAAATATAAAATTTATAGATCTACAAAAAAAACCTTCAAAACTTATAGATCTACTAAAAAACTCAAAAAATACTTCTAAACTTGAAAAGCTCTTTTGGTGCTTTCTCTCATGGTAGTGCTACTCAGGTGGTGGTGGGATGACGGTGGAGGGTGGATTTCAATCGTGGAGTCCGGTGGTGTTGCCGTCGGGTGGTAGTGCCGTCGGGTGGAGGTGGAGTCAAATGGTGGTGGCTTCAGGTGGTGGTGGCCTCGTGTGGTGGTGGCTTCGGGTGGTGATGGTGTGAGTTGTAGTCACTGTTCTAAAAGGCTCGCAAAGGCGTGAGGCTTGGTCATGCCGCCACGATATGCCGCCATGCCGCCTTATGGCACATGTTTTTGTAAACTCGATATATATGAATTATGATATAAATATATAAATATTTTCATATTTTGTGTCGCCTTATGCCACGCCTTATAAACGCAAAAGTTTCGCCTTAGCCGCAAAGGCGTAAGGCTTGGTCATGCCGCCACGCCACGCCTCACGCTATTTATAACCTTGGTTGTAGTGGTGGGGATAGTGAAGAGAAAAGAGTGTTTGTTTGTGTGTTTTTGTGAGAGTGTTTTGTGTATGTGTTTTTAATGCAATAACTCAATCTTTTAATGCTTGCCTTTCAATTACAACAAGTGTAATACCCGCGCGTTGCCCAGGTACACCCATTTTTATGATTGCATAAGTTGGGAAAAGATTAAATTTGTTCCCTAACATCATCTTTATTGTACAGTTAATTGAAATCTTTTAATCTTTTTCAAATACTTTGAATCCTTCCCACCCAGTCATATTTTGAAAAGGAATTTGAGTTCATTAGTTTTGAGCGTTGAATACCATCGAGTTATTCGATATTTTGATAATCACGTGTTTCACTTCAATTATTTCAAATTAGGTCAGATTTTAGCAAACGAAGAGCAAAATTGTTTGCTACTTAGGCTAACCACATTGGGCAACCAAATATGTGTAGAATAGATATTTAAAAGTTTATAAATAATTAAATTAACAATTCAGATAAATATGTCAATTTTTGTGTTAAAAAAAAAGTACATATATGGGATTATGTAAATTAAAACAACAAATATACAAAAGTGAGATGCATGTGGGTCTTGGGTTAATCCCACATCGCTTGATCTCTAAAAGTTGAACGTCATGAAGTCTGTATATAAACACCAAGCAGTGTGGGAAATAGTTGCGGCCTCACCTTATGCAATTCTTGTTGCATAAAGTGGCATACGTCTCCAATTTTCAGTTTAAGATTTTCCTTGTACTTGTCCTTCTAATTGACTCAACAAACTTAAAGAAAAAAATTTCCATGGATTCGTTAACGATAATTACGACTAGGTGGTGTGTCTTGATACGAAAAAAACTGATTTTAAAAAAGTCATGTAAAAAGCGTTTGTTTACGACTTATTGGTGGCTGAAAATATTAAGTGAGTGATAAGGAGGAGGGTCTCCCCATTAAGGTCATCTTTTAGTTAAATGTGACTTCATCAAAATGTTAAACGAACAAGCCTTTAAGTCGGATTTTTTCTATAGCTTAACTTGCCTTTAACTTCCGTGAGGAGCTAGAGTAAGACATATGATTCCTTTGTAATGAAAGCGGATATTGCATATGTTTTCTATAGCTTAACTCGCTTTTAACTTCGGTGAGGAGCTTAGTAACAAGTAAGGAAGCTAATCGTTTGTCCTAGTGGCAATTAATGATATGCTAAAAGTTGTTGTTGCCACAAAGACTCCCTTTGATATTAGATTTCTCCAAAAATATGGACACGCATGATATAATTTTGCTTGCTTTCAATTCCGAGAAAACTATAGTAACAACAACTACTTTTAGCCTGTCACCATCACCGAGTCCCAAAAACGATACAAGTCCTTAATAATGGGGAGCAAATAATGAAAAGTTACCCGATCGTCATTCATTATGGAGGAGAAATATTTGTGCCACAGGATTACTACTACTACTTATATGCTAAAAGTTATCGAGTTTGCCCCATTAGTATTTTGAAGGGCTAATGGCCTCTAAATGTATCATAGTTGTCATGATTTCCTTTTATATGTATCGAACAATTCTTTTCGCTATTTTATGTACTAAACTTGCATTTTTGGTTTTTTTTTTGTAGTTTATGACCATTTTGCCCCTCCAGAGTTAATAAAATAAAGAGCAAAATAGTCATAAAATACACAAAAAACATCAAAATACAAGTTTAGTACATAGAATAGTAAAAAAAATTGCTCGATACATATAAAAAAAATTATGACAACTATGATACATTATCAAGCTATTAGTCCTATTTTTATTTTGAACCGTTGACTAGACATTTAAGTTGTAAGAAAGTTTAAAACGTATGTATGCGTTTGTTTCTTTCCGCCAACCGACTACGAGTAATAATCTTTACTCTACGAATTTCATGTATTTCGCTTTTGCAGAGATCATACAAAATACAAAAATGCATTGAAAGGGGTATCAATCCAACGAAAAAAAAAAAGGCATTTTGCATAATATAGTTAGCCAGAAGGCCTAAAGTGAAATTTATCTTATCAAAAACTACTTAGTGGTATAAGAGGGCGCCTATTCTTGACACTTTCTTTCTTGCAAGTCCTAAATTTTTATTGAGTTTGTCTTTCCCGACTAGGCAACACCAGATCTAGATGTGTCATTTATAGTCACTACTCACTGGCTATCCTTGTGTAAATTTTAAGCTCAAAGATGGAAGAAATAGAAAATTAATACATAATCTTTGTTGAACACGGACTTCAATTCATAAATAAAAATTACTAACAATGGTGAAAAGTGAGAAACATGATATTGGTGTTTATCCCACATTGGCAGAGTAAGAGAAGTTGAGAGCAATAAAGCTAACTATTCTTTCGCCTTTCATTACTAAAGTTCTTTCTAAAAGAAAGAATATCTTTAATTAATTTTTTGATTTTTGTTATTTTCATGTCAAGTGGTTAGTTATATTAGTTTTGGTTAAAGTTTGAAAATATAATAGTTATAGTGACATTTTGAAAATATGTTAAGTCACATTTTAGAACAAAATCAAAAGTACATTATTAGTCACTAGCAGGATACTCGCGCAATGCGGCGACAGGTACTCTATGACTATATTTTGCGGCGAACAAATGTTATTGGGTTACACATTTCTAACAATAACTGTACAAATGAATGATAACTTAAATTAAAATAACTTTAACAAATAACAATGCAAAATATTTCATATCCAAATAAACATAAGGTCCAACCGAAAGAAAATGACATAAGTAAAACTTGAATTTTAAATTAATAAAAACATTACATACATAATTAAAAAAAGTAAACTTACGAATTATAAAACGTAAACATTTATTCACAAAAATTCGAATCAAAACATTTCACCTTAATAAATTTTTGGATAGACAAAAAAAAGCCCAAACAAAATTACTTGAAATTTAAAATCTATATGCCTTGACCTAATAGCAAATCCTAGCCCAACACCGCAACCTATATAAACGCTATATAGTTTCCTA
Source organism: Chrysanthemum makinoi (assembly GCA_910596185.1). Taxonomy (NCBI): domain Eukaryota; kingdom Viridiplantae; phylum Streptophyta; class Magnoliopsida; order Asterales; family Asteraceae; genus Chrysanthemum; species Chrysanthemum makinoi. The sequence continues at coordinate 285,024,473 of OU343220.1, read as the reverse complement.
ATTACTCTCACAAGTAGCTCTAATTCATTCCACATTAAAGGTATTCACCAAACTCTTCCAGTCTACACTTTCTCTCAACCAAATCGCAACCTCCATCTTCATATCACACCAACCAAATAAAATTGATATTATCATACGAACTCCGGCCACCAAACACAAGTCCTTTAATCATTAACAAGGAAAATAGAGATCGCGTTCAAATCAATGTTTTTCAACAAAATATTTTGCAAAACACAAACTCCCCTATTTTCTAACTTAACAAGGAAAATTACAAAACAAGTTTGATTTGTTTTCCTTGTTTTCCTTTGTAACCCACAACCTTCCCTCCCTTCTTCCAAATAGAAAATACAAACACCAACTAAACATGCTTATATTTTTAAAGTGTTGTAAGATAAATTTTCCTTCTAAATTTTTACAAAACTAGAGATAGAAAACACAAGAATTTTTTCTCCAACTAAACGCACCCTAATCATCTTTATATCTTCAAACGCAGGCCACAATTTCATACCATCTACCTTATATCTCCTTAAACTAATCACACTCATCCTTATATCTCCATCAAGAAAAGTGGCTACCATTATCATCCTTATTACTCCGTAAAAAATGCAGCAAATACTTTCCTACTTATAACTTCAAAAAAATACTCAGCCCAACCTCATTACTCCTTTTCAACGAAACACAAACACTTTGCTTAGAACCGAATATCAACAAAAAATCACAACATGAAGATAACCTTTATTTCATTCCAGCTCATATTCGAGGATCTCATAAGAGGTCTCGGGTAGGTTTCTTTTTTTTTTTTTTGTTTTTGTTCTTGGTCAAGATCTATGATGGGTTTATTAGTGTTGGTCTTTAAAGATCTGTAAATATCATTTACTATTAAACCTGAGATCTTTGTATTCGATTGAGTTGTATATTTGGAGATGGGATTGACAGCTGAGACAGTTGTAGTTTGTTAAGAGTCGATGGGAATAGGATAGTCTTGTAGTTGGTTGTTGTTGTTGGTTATAATTGATGACTTTTAGTTTATTGTTCTTTTGATTGACTTTGGCTTAGACAAGGCCTATAATAACGGTCAACCCTGTTTCTTTGGGTATCTTGTGGTATCTCAAAGTCTCCGGTTAGTCTCACAACAATATCTAGGTTCGTAAATAATACGAAACTCGGATTGTTGAGAGACATAGTAACAAGATTCACAAATCTTAAGTGTCTCGCAACCTATTACGAGTTATAGGTTGGTTCTTGTAGTTTGTCGACTGAGATATTGGGACTGCGAGTTTATTTTGATGGAGATGAAAGTTTAAATGGTTATGTGTTGGGTGGGGGTTCTTATAACCGGTGTATGATTGTATGTTACAAGTCAATTAAAGACATTTAATTTTGATTTGTATGCAAGAAGCTATTGAAATGAGTTGTTACAAGTCAATAAAGACATTTATTTTACGTTTTGTTTGTACATTGCAAATAAAAGTCTGCACAACTTTAATGTTGTTGAACAATATTAATTGTTTAATACTTTCTATTATAAGAAATGGTCTTGACTTTTTAAGACTTCCTCTTAAAGCTCTTCCACAAGGGGATTCAATCCTCCTACTTTTCCCGCCATCGCCGCCTCCAAATGACCGCATAAATTGCAAAGGCCCTTAGCATGTTTTGTTTTTTTTTTTTTTAAAAAAAAAACATTTTTAACACAAAATAAAATTTCATTAATAATTAAAACGTTACAGTTATAATTCAAATAAAATTAAAACATTACAAAACTTATTAAAACATTACAACACTTATTCAAAATGTAGGTTGTGGTATTGCCTTGACGCTTCTGAGCTTCTGCATTGTTTGGCTCTATATCAAGGCAGATTGGTCGACATGCGATAATGAACAAGAGATCTCAGATCATATTTCTTTGAGCTCTAATTCAAGTTTTCGTTTCTTCTAGTGCCAATTTTTTTGTCTTCCCTACCTTCTTTGTTGTTGAGTCCAACTCGATTTGCCGTTGTTCTAGCTCTTCTTCTTCAAACCATAGCGCAGTGTCCAGTCTCCTTCTTTCTCCCCGAATGCCTTGGACTTGATCTTGCCCCATGTCTGCAACACCTCCATAGAAAATCATAAGATTTCTTTTATTCTTTTTTTATCAGACCAATTGGTCTATTAAAGTACGCATCGGAAGCACATCCGACTGCACATCCGAATGGGTCAAGTTGAAGTCCTTGCTTTAAGCACCATCCTTTGGGTTAAAAACGCCGCATCTCATTATCCTTCCATGCGTAATGCTCCCTCAAAATCACAACAATGCTCCAAAACAAAACGGATGACCACACACTGGTATTCATACAAGCTCGTGAGTAAACAAAGGAGGTCATTCTCACCGCTTCCGTAATTCTTGAAAGCATTGTTGTAAATGGCACAAAAATGACCAACTCTAGGATCGTACCTATTTTTCCACTTTGTAATGATAGAGTTGTAATGCTCTTTTCCAACCAACCTCATTCTCAAGTATTCAATGACTTTCGCCAAAACCTCTAGCAGCTGGTTGTTTCCTAATACACTATTCTGATACATCACACCAACCTGCACAAGGCGATCTCTTCTTTTTGGTCCAAGGCACCGTATCATTCTTGCCTCTTTCTAATGTTCTTTCTTGCCTTTGTAGCTCGTTTCTTGGTTTGACCGGTGACGCCTCTTCGACATTCTTCTTCTACGTCATCAAGGTTGATCGAATCGTGATACTATCCATGAGCCGAACCGTACCAACGCGTGATATTTCTTGCCGGATAACCCGATCCGGTTCCAAAGATAAAATTAGGATTGTTGTATAGTTGCTCATCAAAATCAAAACCCTCAAGATTGATACGGTTAACCGGAGAATATGTTTGATAATTTGAATATGAAGACGTTGATGAATCCATTGTTGGACTACATTAATGATTCAAGTGACCCATACATAGTTTGGTTGCTTCGACGGGAGTAGCTTTGTTGTTGTTGTTGGTAGTGGATGTTTTGTTGCGGTGGAACAAATGGACGATTCATACTAAATGGATTGTTAGGGTGTTGTTGTGGAGCTTGTTGGGATGGATATTCGAAACCAGGGGTTGAAAATTGATTATGGTGAAGACCAAGTTAACCGGAAATTCGGATCCGTGTTAAAATATTCGGACGTTTGTGACAAACGGGATTTTTCGCTTTGGTTGGTGGTGTTTTCAGACATTTTGATAAAGAGGATTGTGTAGAGAGGATTAAGATTTGTGAGGATTGTGTTAAATAACTTGTGTATTTATAGGATGGTTTAGTAGTGTTTTTTTTTTATAAACCAAACGGTAACTTTTTTTTGTTTGTATAAAGCTAGCAAGAAAAAGGGCCAAAGTTTCTTTGTTTCTATCGATCGAGCTAACGAACGGAAGGGTGGTTTTTGGGCGATCGACATCTTCACGTAGCACGATCGACAAGTCATCGATCGCTCCAAGCGACGATCGACACTCGATTCGTACTACTGTGAGCAGCCTTATAGAAAGTCTCAAATCAATTATAAAGTAGTATAGATTTGTGGCTTTTGCCCATATGATAATGATGCTAATATTACGGAAAACAAACGTTATAAATTGAGAAAATAAAAATTGGAACCTACGGTCTTATGTACCAAAATGTGTGTCATATAAACTAGTTATAATATATGTGCATGCACGGGGTTTTGACAAAAAAATTTATTCTGTATTAATACTGAATATTGTGTAATACCCACAGGCATCTCACTTTTGTATATTTGTTGTTTTAATTTACCAGTAATTGCATATAATTATATAGTTATAAGTTTCGTGCACGCACGAAGTTTACACATAAATCAAATTTATTTTAACATTTTAGTTCATTATATACACATATAAGAATTGCTCATTGAAAATTGTGATATAAGTACAACTAATACTTATGCACAAATTTTTCATTATGCATTAATATCCATTAGAATTTGGTAAAATATTTGTAAAATTTGTTAGGTAACTCAAGATTTACTTTTATTTAGCTGACAAAGATGTTGATGTTGTTATTTAAATTTCACTACTGATATTATGTTGTACACAAGATGCAAGTTTAATAGCAAGCGTTGATAAAGTTAAAGTATACTCCTCAAAGTTTTTAAAAAATATTTTTCTAGATATCTTTATATAAATAAATAAGAATTACAATTTGTTATAAGTAAATCGTGTACATTTATTTTTATATTATAGTAAACCGTGCTTACAATTTGATAATTATATTCCTGTTTTCAGTAATTTAGCCGTATTTAAAATGTAAACTCGTGTCAACATAGGTTAAACTTTTAAAAATGAAATGAATGAGTCATTATTGAACGTATATAGTAAAAAATTGATACTTATAATCTTATGCAAATTTATATGTTGTTATTTCAATAAGAATGAAGTGATAAAATCATTCCAAATAATGTAATTCCTTTATCTATACTCCTTTATAAAGGGTTTGAGACATTCTATATATAGTAGTCTTAGCTAAGCATAGTAATTAAGTATACATATAAATTTAAAAAAATAATAAATGTCTTAAATTCTCATATTTGTAACATCCTCCAATATTAATGTATCTAATTTAAACCATATGAAGACTTGTAAAAAAAATGTAATAAATTAAAATGCGTAGTTCACCGGAAATTAAAATACGCGAAAGTTATGAAAAAACATATATAAAAAACATTCTTCGCTATAAAATAGCTATCGAACACTCCACCGCATTACTTCGGGTACCCTTCTAGTTATATAAAAGATATAATAAAAGACATGTAATTCTTTTATCAAGATTGAAACCTTGGTGACATAATGCTTCATTAGTTTGATGCGCTCCAGAACAGTCAAGCTTTATCACACAAGCCTGCCACTTGTAATGCAGAACCGTAACAAGCTTAAAACGGCTCAGGAACGAAATCAATGAAGATCTGAGGAGTATAGTTTTCTCCCGGGATCGTTATGTCCCAGCGAGTTGTGCAATGGATTATCAACGTTTATGATCGAGAATCTGAACGGGAAAGGATTTGGATATATATTAACTACAGAAAAGCCAAACAACAAAACGGCTTAAATGAAAATAAAAGGAAATTAAAAAGATAAAATCTATTAAATAAACGCTATCACTATATTTAAAATGATGAACGTTTAAAACTTAAAACTAAAAACTTACGTTTAAATAAAATTTACGTAGACGTACAAAATAAAAAATGAAATCTAAGAAATAAAAGTCCTAAAAATATGAAAAATACATTTTTACAATCCTAATGATAAAATAAAATTTATAGAAAAAGAAAATTATTTTTATAACTAATTATCTAATTATTATTAATTAAAAACTATTTTTAACTATTAAATAATTATCTAAAATACAAGAAATTAGGAAATAAAGCTAGAAAAATAAAATTATGAAATGGAAAAGTCTAAAATATCAAAATAGAATTTTCAAAACTATTTTTGTATTTTTATGATTATTTTTCTATTTTCTAGGAATTAAATACTATTTAAAACTATTTAAATTATCTAAAAATACAAATTTAACTAAGAAAAATATGGAAAAATACTTTTTTGGCTTTTTATATTTATCTAAACTTAATAAAAATGAAAAATTATTTTTTATAAGCTTTTCTTAATTTTTTGTATTAAAAGCTAATTAAAAATGATTAAAAACTAATTTAAATTAAGAAAAATAGCTAAACAACTTGGAAAAATCTGAAAATTGCAGGAAAACTCTAAAGTTATATAAGGAAGCTAGGAAAAATGGAAAAACAGGCACTTGTTTGGAGGAAATAGAAACTGATGAATCAAGTGCTTATAAATAAGCACTTGAATAAGCCAATTGAGTACCAAAAGCTACCAAACCAAATGAGAAGCTCTAATATGCTAAAGTAACCAAAATGAAACAAGAAACAACAAGCTAAACCTACTGGATTGACAGATGGCTAAGATTTGATGTTTAGAACTATAAGCTAAAAACATTGACTGGGGCTACTTTGAGCTTATGCATAAGCTTCAAAATAAGCTGAAAAGGAAAACTACAAATTGGAACCTCTAGAGGACCTGGCTAAGTGTTTAAATACCAATTACCAGACCATGATGAGCCAAAGTGAGCCCTGTGCACCAGCTGCAAAACTTGGCCAAGTCCTGTGCAGATTCAATGCCTTGCACAGGGCATTTAGGTCCAGTTTGACAAGCTTATTAAGAGCTTAAAGAAAATTTCCAAAATCTGTAAAATGACAAAAAGAAAGTAGACCAACTGAAGTTTTCAAATCAACAAGTTTCATTGATTTAGGCTTAAAAATGAATCTAAGAAAAATCTTCTTAGATGGGCTCAAATCAAATTTTTCACTTTTGACTTTTGGAATGAAAACTGAATTGTTGACTTTGGTGAGATTTGATCTTGATTTGAGAACTGATAATGATGTTTTATGCTAAAGTAGGACTAAAGGAAGCTAGCTTAACAATTCCTAAACCTATTTGCAGCTTCTAAGCTACTGATTCCAAGCAAAAATAAGCATAAAAGCTGTAATTATACAATTTTGACTTATGTGTTTCTAGGGGGCAAGAAAAGGATTGATATAAGTTCTATAAGTCTAAATGACACTAACCCAAAGGATTCTAACCCTGAAGTTTGAAAACTCCCTACAACAGCTTATTCCAAACACTGTCTTAAGCAACTCAAGTACAAATTTTAACTAACAAATTACTAAACCAGTGTGAGTCACTCCCTATCCTAACTGTATTACCAACCAATGACCCTAATTACAATGATTATAGCTAACAATTAACACTAATTCTATGAGAACTATGACATGCAGTCTTGAGCAAACAAATTGCATAAAATAAATGAAAGGACTTACAACAGTCCAGATACTAAGACCTCTTCACAAATGGTTAAACACCACTTCAAATAAGCTCAATCAAACACCATTTTTAGTCCAGGTCAAGGATTTGACCATACCCTGTTCCCATTGACTTTTGTTGACCATGAGAGGTTTAAAAGTAAAAACTGAGTAGCAACTGTCTGTTTAAACAATAAGCTAAAGTGAGCTTATTTAAGTGTATATAAGATCTTATATGAGCTTGCATAACATCAAATACAAACAACATTCATATAAATTTGAAATTTCGAACTTGAAAATGCATAATTTAATTCGTACTTGGAAACTGAAATTGAATACTTAAAAAGTTTTATAATATACTAAAATTACATAACAAAGTACTTAGAAACTTAAATAACACTGAAATTTAAAAGGATTTACTAGTCGACATTTTCTAAAACTAAAGCTACACTACATCCCCTTTTTTGCTTCTCTCTTCCTTCTTTTATAGCTCCAAAAGTCTTTTCCACTTGCTCTGATTATTTCCCACTTAGATTTAAGACCATTGATCACTTGGTGCATTCTAGCCTTTGGATAGGTTTTGGCGGGAAAATGGTTATATGGCAGTTGAGTGAGATTGAGTGTGGGTAAGGGTGAAGAGTTAATGATTCTTGGATTGTAGAGATGTGGGGGACAGTTTAGTGATAAGGTGGAGGGGTAGTGTTTTGCAGGAGTGTTTGCAGAAAGCAGTGGGGAGAGAAGGTTTTGGCGCCATTGGGGTGGTTTGTTTGACCTGTGTTGACTGACCAGGATTATTAAAGGAAAAGGGGGGGTCAAATGGGGTTAAATGACAGGGGGTCATAATAGGCTTAAGGTCCAAAAAGGTTTAAAAGGTCTTATTAATACAAGGTCTTGTTTGTAAAATCTGAAAGTTAAGGGACCAATGCTGCCATTTCTGCAAATTTGTTCCAAGGACTAATAACGACAAGCTTCAAAAGTACAGGGACCAAATCTGTCATTTCCCAATTTTCCAGGGGCCATTTCTGCCAAATTTGAAACTTGAAGGACCATTTTTGCCATTTTCTGAAATTTTTGATATTTTTCACCAAAGGACTAAATTTGACAAGTTATGATTTTAAAAGGACCTTTGGTGACTTTACTTTTGAAATTATGTGCTCAGGGACTGTTTTTGACAACTTTTGAAACTTGGGGACTAAAACGCAATTTTTGTAAATTTGATACATTTTTCATCTGATTTTGATATTTTTGCTTTTAAAACACATAAACACACGATTTGTGATATTTTGATCATTTTGATGTGTTTCTTAGTGTTTTCAGATGATTTTGCAGTTTATTTTGTACAAAAATGATGAGTATTTAGACACTCATCAATCCCCACACTGAGATATTGCTAGTCCCTAGCAATGATTTGAGAAAACATAATGGATTTTAATCTCTTTACCAAAAGCCATTACTTCTGGAGTAGCCAAATGTTTAAGTTCAAGTAAGAACCATGGTACACTGATAACCATGTGATTTTGAGCAATCCACCAGCTTTCAATCAACGATTTGATTTTGTCTTTACCGAACCGTACCCTTCTGGATTAGCCAACTCTTAGATAAATTATCAATATTATCTTTGGTGAGCTGATTACCAATTATGGATTTTCCACTGCCTTTACCACAAGCCATAATCTTGCGGCCTAGCCAACTCTTCACTTTTTAGGATATGGTGAGTTGAATACCATACAATTTTGGGCAAATTGCAAGCCGTAAACGGATTTGAGATATCTTTACCAAGAGCCGTTTGCTCCTGGATTAGCCAATCCTTTAGTTTATTAGACAAGGCGGACTGATAACCATAAGATGAGTCAGTGTAAAACACTTACTCCAAAAAAAAATTTTTTGGCCAAAAACGGGGGAATTGGGATAATTATATGATAAAATTCGTGAGAATTCCCCCCCACACTTAGAAATGAATATTTCCCTCAATATTCAAAGTACCGGCTGTTATGCCGAAACAAAGAACGTAAAAGGGAAATACTACGGCCATAATTTAGAAAGAAGATTTTTTTTTTTTTTTTTTTTTCAACTTACTTATATACACAACATGTGGGGCAACCCCCCCACACTAGGGTGGTAGAAAGATAGAAAGAAGTCGAAAATATGGGTGAAAACCCATATGGTTGTGTGTACTGTTTTGGTTACCGAGTCGCTAGCTTGACTCGACCCCCGCATTATTGGTTCATGGGGAAGCAAAGTGGAAGAAACAATCTCCATCGGACTTTCAATCAAGATGTTTGGACAAACATTTGAAGCACGTGAAAGTTCCACACCGACGAGATATACAGAGAAAGACCCGGCTCACAAATGATAACTGAAAATGCCGGGATCAAAGATAGTGTCCTCACTCCCGAACGAGTGAAAAGAGAAAAGTCACCAGGTAGGTGAAGAAAAGAAGGAAAATCATGATGACCATCATGATAAGATCTTCTTCCTCAGGATCAAGTGCAGTTGCACTCGTTTGGATTATATCGGTTGAGCTCTTAGGTTTGGAAAGCATCTCGGGAGGGAGGGTTGGAAAATTTGTCATAGAAATACAAATTCTCATGATTGAGAACTTTTCCCCCCGATCATGATTTTTGCCATCCAAGCGATCATACTCCGGCGGAGTCATGATATGAGTGAGTTCACCGGCGAACTCCTCATGAAGAGAATCATTCACATGATGTGAAATAGTGAACTCTTGTTCCATTGTGGACTCATCACTATCCTCAATCTGAGTATCAAAGAGTGATTCTCGAAATTAAAGTGAATTAAGAGTCGAATTCAAATAGAGGATTGGTGAAAGTAGCTTTGAATGTTTCGGGAACAAAGTGATCAACATTCTCTATTGGACTGTTGGAATAAGAAGTGAGTGAACGATCATTATAAAGGAGACTTTCAATCTCTCTAGTCGGCTTCGAAATCAAAGAGATCATCGCCTTTCTATGAAAGTGGATGATGTGAGTGAGTTCCTCGGTGAACTCCTCAAGAAGAGGATCAGACTGTGGGAGTGATGCCTCGACATACTCAATGTCTTCATGGGAAGCACAATCATCGCTAAAATCGGAGAAAGTTTCCAAATGATCATTTGAACACTCAGAGGGAAGAAGAATCACACATATAATCAGAAATTCCCTGTGACTTTCTCGGGATTGGGACAAGGTTCTCAACACTAGACTTTATGAGTCGTCCATTCCTTTTTCAGAACAGTGTCAAGATGCTCGTCCCCCATGTTCAGAGAGTGAGTGGGAATATCGGGTGTGTAGAGTTGTTTGAGATGGAATCTCAACTGCTGGGATCAACGATGAGGAGGTTGAGAAATATGATTTCTAAAAGGATAAAAACCCTCCTCGTCATCATCATATAGAGCTGCCTTAAGAAATTGGGAACGCCTTAGAGCTGCATGCTCTAGGGCTAATAATCTTTCCCTGATTGGCGAGCCTCCCGTTCTTCGGCTAGCAATTCTCCCATGGTCTTTTCACCACTCACTTGATTCTTAAAGTTAATCATCATATCCTCAAGTGTTTTCATTGCGGTTTCAAAATCATGGGAGATTTCTTGAGACAACGGCTCAGGTGGAGTTTGAACCGTATGGTGCTGTGGAGGTTGGAAATTGTCAAAACCGGAAGTATAGTAATTTTGATTCCACGGTTGACATGGAAGAGGACCTCCACAATTTGTGCAAGAACAATTCGGTACATTCTGAAACGATGTGTCATTAAAACTTTGATAGTACGGTTCTTGCTCAAATGAATACTGAGGAGGGTGGCTAAAATCGTTTTGAGGATAATTGGAAAAGTTCGGATAAGTGCATGAGTTTTCAGCTCCGAAGCACAAACGAACAAATCCATCCGTAAGATTATTTCCACACCTCTCGCAAGAACATCGTTGACATCGAAAATCAACTAACGGATCCCCACAACCATAGCAACTGTATTGAACGAAAATTTTTGGGGTTGGGGTGGGTAGTCGGAGAAATTTTTCGGCTCATTGAAAAATTTTTGATCATAAGAACATGAATTCCTCGAACCGCAAAACAAACAACTTCCGTTATGAATGTCATTACCGCATCGTTCGCACGTACACCAACGACACGGTAAACCGAAAAGCTGTTCTCCACAACCGACACAAGGAATCGATGATTCCATCAGAATAGAAGAAGTTAGAATCAAATGGATAGAGGGTAAAGGGATAAAGAATCAAAAAGGGTAAGAGGGTAAAGAGGAATATTTTTGGTATTTTTGAAAAAAACATGATGTAAAAAATAAGAATGAAAATCTTTTTGGGTTTTTGATTTTTAAAAGAAAATATAAACATACAGATGGTATAAACAAGGAGTGAATATCCAAATCCTAATCGCTAAAGAGTACTTGTGTTATAATCGCACAAGCTCCCCGCCGCGGCGCCAAAAATGGATGGCTCCCAGAACCCAAGCTATTATACCATTAAGTTGACTTAGTTGGCAGACCGTAAATAGGTAAAACGCCAAAAGAAATATGTTTATCTTAAATATTGTTAGATTGTCTTACAATATTAATTCTAATGAATAACCAGCGTGAAGTTGTGCATGGTATCAAACGTTCAGTTAGGAATCTGAATCAAAGTTGGATATTTGATTTGTTTGATTCAAGATAACCATAACTTCTTTCTTAAAAGTAACAAGGTTAGAAATTGAGTATGGATTGAATATACTCAATATGACTCCAACCTAGAAGATTGATAAAACACCATGTTATTATGGAATGTGATGAATCACATTAAGTTTTAAAATTGAAGATTCTGAATTTGTTAAACTACTTATGAATAGGTTATTAACAAACAAAAGAAATCTAAGAAATTATCAATGTGTATTTGTAATGTCCCAAAAAAATAAAATTTATAGAGAACAATGTAGTTTTGCTATAACTGCTAAGTATATATAGATAGTCTATATATTACAAAAGGCAAGTGGGAGTTTTTATCTTGAAAGATAAAATTACAAGATACATAATCTTCTAAAGCACACTAGTAAATATCATGATGAGGTTAGACATATAAATGATAGACCTCATGATGATGGAATTTTCATTCAGGATATATCACAGGATATCTCGATATTTGACTTATATACAAATTTAACTAAGAGAAATATGAGTACTTTTTGGAGGATTATAGTAAACCTTATAATCATTAAGATGGATTACCAAATTTGAATTGGGTAAATTACTCATACTATGAATGTTAAAGATGTTGTCCATAAATATAATCAATTTTGGAAATTTGGTTTATCTTAATAGTTAGACTAGAGAATGGAAATGAGTTTCTTCAAAGAGATGAAAAACCTAGTGGTTTGAATTTCTATGTACCAAAAGAAATCATATGGACAATATTGTACACATATTTAATGCATATTTTATGACAAGATTATTAATCATACTTAAGCAATTAATTATGATTGAATATTCTTTTCTAGACACATTAAATATATAAAGATGATAATGGTCATACTTGTTTTCATTAAAATGAAATATGACAATGGAATATCAAAATTCTTTCTTGAGAAATACCAATACTTGGCGAGGAGCTTAAGTAATCGAAAGGTTTTTTGAATTCATATAATCTTTGGAAGTGTACGAATGGATAAATGCATGCATCTATGAAATTATTCTTATGTTTGAAATAAGATAAATTTAAGTATTCCTGAAAGCTAGTGAGAGTATTATGTTAAGGTTTTAAATCTTATATGTTGTATAACATATGAGAAGTAACATTCCTTGAAAGCTAAATGTTAAGTCTTAGATTGGAATGAAACTTCATTTGTAAGATTTAAGAATTAAAACATACAACCTTGGAATATATGTTTATTATTAATAAACATGTAAGCTAGCTTATAAATAAATGATTCTAATAAAACATGATATATCATTTGGGAAATTGATAAATATCTTTTGACATGTGTTTTTCTAGATAGAATGTGAATGAATTCTAAGTTTGACCTGTAGATTCATCATGTACATCATGTTGTGTATTAAAATTACAACCTTTGTATCATTCTTGAAAATGAAGTGATTTGACAACATTGATATCTAACTAAAAGTTATTAGATAACCTGTGTAATGAATATTCTAAAAGAATTACATCCTCAGCCTGGAATTGCTCCTAGATTCTATGGATGAACAATATGTCAAATGTTGTGCAAATTGTCAAAACTTGAAAGTTAGGAAAACATCAAACATTACACAATAAGATATTAAAGTTTACGGAGTTTTAATGAGCACATTGTTGTTTGTATACAATGATGCTGGTTTAATTGAGATGACACTCAATACTAGTCATGGTAGGATTTCATCCTTGTTAATGACCATGTGAACTAGTTATGCTATCTAAGAGCATAGTTGCATTATACATTAAAAGAAATAAGAATACTTTAAACTTTAAAATGTTTGAAAGTTTAAATTGTCATAAATTGGTGAAAGAGGATGTCACACACTTTATGAATTATTATGTGGATTGGTGAATGCACACATACAAGGACTTCATTAATTGAATTCTTGAAATAAGTATTCTCAAAATTACGATAGATCAAGTTGGTTGATTTATGCCTTATCAACAAGTATGATTGTCATTACTTGAGGCATAATTCATCAACTGTAATTTTCATGCATTGATCTATTTGGTATTTGGATAAATGATGTTAAACAATTATTATGATAAATCAAATACTTGGCATGTTTGATTTTATAATATATTGTATCCTATATTTGCATGTTTAATCCGTGAATAAATTTATTTATTCTAAATCGTCCGTTGTCAATTATTGATATGGGAATATCATTAAACTAACACAAATCTGAGAGATATGGTAGAATATACTTGAAATTATATTGATGAGAATGCATACCAATTTCAGATGATATTTTCCAAGGGACTAATACCGAATTGAATATAGGATATATCCCAACTACATAATTTACTTTGTGGATATTGTTATAAGTAAATTATGAATAGTTATCCTCGGACTTGAGATACCAGATAAGTGTCATGAATGTAGTGCACTTCGTGGACTGCAACTTAACGGGGGACTATAATGCTTTTTGTAGTCATAAGGGTTGTTTTCGATTTTGAAATGTTACAAAGTTTGTGATATTTTGATCATTTTGTTATTCTTAGTCAAGATAGAATTTGTTCCTTCAAATTTATTTACAAAAATGGAGTTTAATCATCATAGTTGCACCACTGGGGCCCCTCGTAAACCTTTTAGGGTTGACAAGATGTTTCAATGCGCATGCCACATAAAGTTCTCCCCTAAATATGTTTAGAAGATTTGGTAATCTTGCTCAATCACTAATAACCAAAATGTAAAAACAGAATGGTTGAATAAAGAATGACTTAATTCCATATCTTTATTTAACTTGGTATTAGAAACAAAAGGATAATAATAATGAGAAATCATTAAAAGCATACATAAAATTGTTTTTAGGAGCCTTGCTTGAGTTGTACTAGAGGCATGGAAGCAAGGTGTTGCTAGACGCAGTATACGATGTGATCACTCTATTAAGATATATCCAAGTGGTAATAATGGTAATTTGTAAGTTTTATGGATATAAATTAATAGACGTGTGTTAGGATCGAACTCGAGACTATGGATTGCACACTTTACGTATGAGAATTTAAAGTTAAATAATTAAATATAAACGTTGTATTTATTTATTTATTAAACGAAATAACTAACGAACGTTAAGTAATTAATGTAATGGACTAACGGGCGTTAAAGGTATTTGGAAAAGGACTAGAATGCAAAGTTTGGAAGTTTCCGGAATCCCTTAGGGATACTCTCATCCGATCGGCCAAGGAAGAAAAGGAAACAACCCCAACTTGTTCACCAAGTTTGCTTGGGTATATATACAAGGCTAGGGGTCTTGTTTTTAGATCTCTTGTATTCATTAGCTAAACCCTAAAACTGTTTTTGTGTGTGTTTTTAAGTTACAAACCGATTGACCAAATCCTCTAGGGGATCGATCATCTCTTTTCCACAAACCAAGTTATTTGGTTTAATAAAACTAGCATTACTTTAATTCGGTTTAGTACGTGTATACAAGAACGTAGTAATAACATACTTTTGTTATTATTCTTGGATTGAATTACAAAACGGTAAGGGGTAATTCTCATAATCCTATAAACCCTAATTAGGGTTCATCCAATTGCTAGTTTGTGGAATTGATTCTTGTTCGGCTAGAATCAAGAAAAGGTACGCATATTCTTTTATGTTAATTAATTGTTCATTAATAAATCCTATACGCTTCCGCTTGAATACTTTGATGTTTTGTGGTTATTTATTTGAATGTCATGTTATATAATTTCAAAAGTTTCTTCTCTCCATGGCCTAAGTGATTCTAACAACACTTTTCAACCAGAAAACTTAGAATAATTTGATACATGCAGCGCTTGGAGTATAACAATAAGGTATATAAGAAATTTACCAACATAAATGGCCAAGCTTTTCTGGTTTATAGTGTATGAAATACTCTGACCGTTCTTGTGTTATAGTTGGCAAGTAGTCAAGTATCACTAAAAAATCTTTTCATTTCGAGCACAATGCTTGGGAACGATTCCGTGACGTAAAGGCTTCTCCTAAGATTTAGCCACAACAAAGCCTAGTCCCAAAGGAGTTGTCCCTGAGCTAAAAATGCAATCATGCTAGAGTATGTACACAGAAGACGGTTTCTTTGTACAAAATGTGAATGCGGAAAATGCATAGGTTTCCATAGCTTCGCTTGCTTTTAACTTCAAGAGGAGCTTTAGTAGCCAAAATTACTTTTAGCCTATCATAGCTGCACCAAGTGGCAAAAAACATACACGTCCTTAATAATTGGTGACGGGATAACGATGAGTTACCGAATCACGACTTATTATAGAAGACAATTGTTTGTGCCACATGGCGACTAGTGATATGATAAAAGTATTCTTTACCAAAGCCCTTTTCTTGTAGCTAAGGAAGTTCTGAAAATAGTATTATTGAAGTTGTTCTTGAGGACAACGTTTTATGATGAATTAGTAGTAGGTGTGATCGATGAACAAAATCAAAACAATCACTGATATCCTAAACTATAAACTACCTAATGGGAGCGTAAACTATAGATGACCATGGACCACCTATGCTTCTCATGTAATCACCATTTTTATAAGTATATGTATATCCCACATTGGCTAGGCAGTGGAAGCTTAGAGAGAGGAAGGTTGTATGTAAAGACCAAGCTGCATATGATGAAAGGCACGCAGCCAAGCAATGAGCACAAAGCGAACTATTCTTTCGCCTTTTACTAAAGAATACCGTGTGCTCGTTGCATAAATTGGCATACACCTATTTTTGGAGAGTTTCTTCTCAAAAAGAAGAACTCGAACTAATCTTTAGTTCAAGATTTAAACCACGAGTTGGCGAGGCTCTATATTGCAGAATTTAGCGCATAAGTTTGTAGCCAAACAATACTAGTATTTGAAACAGTCATAGTCCTTGTAAATGAATCTGCTGCAGTGAATATTGTTCAAATTTACAAAAATATGCTTGCACAAAGTACACACATTCCCCATATCTTCATTGGCTTTAAAGTGGAGTTTTTAGACTCTGACTACTCTTATCATATCATATCACCGGTCGGTCGTCAAGTTGCAAGAAACAAACATCATCGTTAATAAATGGTGATTGCATACCTAAAAGGCACGCCAATCACAAATTATTAAGGATGATTAATGTTTGTGCCACTTGGCCATCGGTTATATGCTAAGACTAATGGTGCCGCAAAAACTCCCTTTAGAAATAGAGCAACGAAGACATGGGTTGGTGTGTAATTTTTGCATGTATATTATTATGCAATTGAACCTTCTTCTTGTACTTATTGAAGTCCGATTGTATTATTCTTTGTAGGGCAATTTCGATGACTTAGTTATGAGTATAATTAGCGAAGCCCTTGGAAGCCTTCATGTGAACAATTAGTTCATTCTTGATGGATACTAAATGCTAAGGATTGTGAATGCAGTGGAAAAGTTGTTCAATATACATCAGCGACTAGCTATTTAAGGTTTTTTCAACATAGGACCTCGGCGATTACCTCTGCATTAGTTTTACGCATGGAGGTTTGCTACAATACCTTTTTCCTATAAGAATTAATAACTGCGGACACCAATTGGATTCATTTAGCATAATCATAACGGAACTTCTATACACTGAACTTTGCAAAGGACTAAATACATAAATGACGTCTTGACACATTAAAAAACGGAGTGATAGAGGGGAGCAACTTCAAGTCATTTTAGCAAAAACGGATCAAGTTGGGTTTTGTTTTATTGACAATGGGTCAAGCGGGTCAAAGGTATATTCAGGTGTTTACCACTCACTCAATATTCACTAATAGTTTTTGAAATCATGGTTATTACTAGCAGTTTTTTATGTAACTTAAGCCTGGTCAAACTGAACCATGTCTGACCCGTCAATATAACTTTTACCCATTTTGATAATTTTACCAAACATAGGCATATTGTCGCTAATTCCAGAAAAACAAAAGGCTTGGTAGGTTTATCATGTACACAAACTTTGCAGTAACTCTATGTAATAATATCGCAGCAGTGTGTTGAAAGAAAGAGTAATTTAGCTGAATCAGATTTTAGTAGTAGTAAATGGGAAGGGGGAAGGCAACATACCAGTTCAGTGTGTTTGTAGAATGCCTCCAGCCTTGATTTCAGAACTGCCTGCATCGTCATCTCCAAAAGGTTTGGCAACACGAAGAACTTGTTGGAAATGTATACATTTACAAATACGTAAATGTCCAGATTCGACCTCGTGACCATGGGATTGCACACATTAGCGAATGAGAATTAAAGTTAAATAATTAATGTTAATGTTTACGATTAATTATTGCACATAAAGTCCGTCTAACGATCGTTAAGTATTTAACGGAAAATAACTAACGACCGTTAACTGTAAAGAGAAGGACTTGTAGTGTAAAATATTTAAAAGGAAAAGATATAGGAATCCCTTTTGGGGCTTCACATGGCCGGCCATAGGGAGGCTTTCACAAGCCAAAACCATAACTTGTTCCCAAAGATTTGTTAACACTATAAATACAAAGGCTAGGGTTTAGGGTTTTCATTATTTTGTGCATTGATTTAACCCTAGATCTTTCCCTCTTCCTCTCTTGCTCTTGTTCGGCCGAACCCTCCTCCAAGGGGTGTTTTGGTTTTGTTTTTTTTTTCATAAAACAAGGACTTGTGTTAGATCTAGCAATCGCTTGATTCGTTGGTTAATTCTTGTGTACAAAACTGTGGTAGTAAGACACTATTCTTACACCTAATTGGTTTGAGTTGTAAAACGGTAAGGGACAACTCTTTAAACCACTTCTTCTGTTTTGTTCAAGAGATCTGACATTCGCAAGAGGTATGTTACGCTTTTAATTGCTTAATTATTTATTTGTTATGATCTTAAGTCTTCCGCTGTGTAATCTGTGGTGTCTACATGTTTTATTGTTATTCATGTATTATAAACTCAACAGTGGCATCACGAGCCTTGTATAACAAGTAAGTAATTACTGAAACACATAAATAAAATAAACATGATTGTGTTATTATCTGTATGCGTAGATCTAGGGATTGCAAAACCTAAACCCTAATTTTTTTAGGGGGGGCATTTTTTTGGTGCCCTAATTAGGGTTTTGTAAACTTATATTTTAATTGGATTAGAAACCATAGGTTGCATGCAATTTTATGTGTATTGCGTAACTCTATTTAATTGCATTAATTGTTAGTGTGATTTATATCCATGATAATTATCTGCATGTTTTATCATGGATCTGTTTTTATTGTATGTTCTACTTGGTTAAGTGATATACACTAAATATTATGATAGATCTAAAATTGGGGAAGACCTCAATAATTATTAATTAATCAATTATGTGCTATGTGGTATATGTTTAATTTTGACTTACGTAATCGATGAATCGATGCATGTGGCTCACCTTGTACATAACTGAAAACGGGTGAAAGTCTTAATTAAATATATACATATTGACAGATCTAGAATTGATTATTAATAGGATTTATCAAAAAGGTTTGCATGTGGCTATTTGATATGCATGACTTATTATTTGTTATGCATTCATTGTTTATTTGTTTATTTTTAAATACTTGCTTGTTTGATATGTGTAACAAGGGTATTTTACAAGAAAAATAAACCTCGACCTAAACAATGGTTAAACATGTATTTTTAAGCATAGTAGTCATAATCGTTTAATTGATTGATTTTTTGCACAAAATAGTTAGAATGGCTCACCCATTAATGACAAACTGTGTGATGGGTATAAGGTTGGTAGGATTAAATTGTGACCTTAAAGATGAGGGTATGTAATATGCCGCGGTTGTATCTCGTCGGTGTGGAACTTTCTGATGTTCATATGTTTATTAACACTGTGAACGAAAGTCCGATCGAGATTGGTTTTCCACGTTGCTTCCCAAGAACAAATGAATCGAGTCAAGCTAGCGACTCGGGAATCAAAAACAATAGCATGCCATATGGGTTTTCACCCATATTTCTGACTTCTTTCTATCTTTCTACCACCCTAGTGTGGGGGTGTTGCCCCACATGTTGTGTATATAAGTTTCTCAAAAAAAATCTTTCAAAATAATGGCCGTAGTATTTCCCTTTTACGTTCTCTTTGATAACCGCTTGTTTGAATATTGAGGGCAATATTCATTTCTAGTGTGGGGGAATTCTCACGAATTTTATCATGTAAATATACCACCTAATTCCCCCGTTTTTGGCCAAATTTTTTTTTTGGAGTAAGTGTTCACGTGACTTACTCAATTGGTTATCAATCGCCTTGTCTAAAAAACAAAAGGATTGGCTAATCCTAGAGCAAACGGCTCTTGGTAAAGATATCTCAAATCCGTTGACGGCTTGCAATTTGCCCAAAATTGTATGGTATTCAATTCACCATATCCTAAAAAGTGAAGAGTTGGCTAGCCCGCAAGTTTATGGCTTGTGGTAAAGGCAGTGGAAAAACCATAATTGGTAATCAGCTCACCAAAGATAATATTGATAATTTATCTAAGAGTTGGCTAGTCCAGAGCAAAGCGGCTTCGGTAAAGACAAATCAAATCCGTTGGAAGGTGGTGGTTTGCTCAAAATCACATGGTTATCGGTATACCATGGTTCTTACTTGAACTGAAACATTTGGCTACCCAGAAGTAATGGCTTTTGGTAAAGAGATTCAAATCCATTAAGTTTTCTCAAAAGATTGCTAGGGACTAGCAATGTTTTAGTGTAGGGGATTTGATGAGTGCTTATTCACTCATCATTTTTGGTCAAATCTGAACCGCAAAACATTTAAAAACACTCAGAAATGCATCAAAATACTGAAAATATCTCAAAATTGTGTTTTATATGTTTCAAATGCAAAATTATCAAAAACAAATGAATAACGAACAAAGTTTGCATAATTGGCGATTTCAAAGTCCCCAACTTTCAAAAATGACAACTTTAGTCCCTGGAATTTCAAAGAATGACAGAACTTACCCCTGGACATTTTAAATTGGAAAATAAACATTTTTAGTCCTTTGGTAATTCTTACTTGTCAAATTTGGTCCTTTTGATAAATTTTGGAAAATTGCAAGTTCAGTCCATCAAGTTTCAGATTTGGCAAATATAGTCCTTGGATTATTAGAGATTGTCAAGACTAGCCCTTGGGTTACATTTTCAGAAGTTACATGAATGGTTCCTACAATTTCAGATTTTACACGTTTGGCCCTTGAAATTTCATTTGGCTTCAAAACTAATCCTAAGTCCAAAGTTAGATATCAAGCCCATTTTACAAATACCCAACCCAACACAAATAACCCACAACCCGGTCCACGCCTATCCAACCCGAGTTAAAAACCCAACACCCTCCTCTCCTTCCCCATTTTCCCGCCCAAGAACCCTAGATACCCTACTCCCCTTTCTCTGCTACCCAGAAAACCCACCACCCCAAAACACTCCACCTCCAAACTTTCTTTTACCCAGCTACACCAAAACCTAACTCTCCCTTAATCCCTTTTACCCGGATTTTCCCAAAACCCAAACCCACTACTTCTCTTTTCCCCCTCCTCCCAATGTCCAAGCTGGCAATCCATGGGCATAAAGCATCCACCAACGGCTCAGATGAACTCTAAAATGGTACCTACCAATTGGATGGGTGGGATTATCTCAAGAAAGCACAAGCTCAATTTTGGCTGATTTCTCTCACAAAAAGAAACACAAGAGGAGAAGGATTGAAGATCAAGTTGTAGTATAAATAGAACTCTTGTAGCCATTGTAGAAGGAACCCCTAGTTTTAGTTGTAATTTAGTTTTTTTTTTAAATGTTTTAAGAGTTTTTCTGTTTCCTTGTAATGTTTTTCAATGAATGAAAGAAATCTTTTAGTTTTAAATTCTTGGTTGCAATTTCAGCTTATTAACGAATAAGCACTTAAGTGCTTATTCGACTTTTACTAATTCTCTAGTACTCTAAAAGGTTAATTTAAGTTAGTTATCTAGTATCAATTAAAAAAAAATCAAGTGTTAGTTTTTTAAATTCATTTTAGTTGTTTTATACCATTGAAGGGGTGTTTGGTTTGAGCTTATTAATTGGTAAAAAAGAGTTTTTCACCCGTTTGACTTGTGAAGTCAAATTTCTTTTGAGTTTGTTAGTCAAGTTTACAAGTTGGCGATTGATTTGATAAGGTTTGAAAGAATATGGTTTGAGAAGCCAATGTCAATATTTCCTCGAACAGCTGACCATAGTTGCTGTTCCCATCACTTTTTCATAGCTTATTTCCACCCAAAACTTTTCAAGAAATGCTTTTCTAGAAACCTTGTAGGCCAATCTCACTATAGTTTCGATTTGAGCACTCAGAGTTACCTTTATCATAGTGAATCATTGTTAAAATCTGTCTTTGGTCAATTCTTTTTCTCACGCATCGAGCAAAATAGCCCAAACCAAGGCGATCTCAGACTTGATATTAAGCTCGTAAAATGACTTCTTCGGATCTTTGATTGTCATTTCTAACATCTTTGCTAGGCTAACCTTGTTCTTGTGCAGCTTATATTGTTTTGGAAGTTCACTTTTCGCTTATAAATAAGTCTGAAACAGTCCCAGGTCTGTTGCACCTTTGCACCACGAGTTCTTTGTTGTCATTCTTTAATCAGCCTTATCAAGTAGGGTTGAGTAGCTTATTTAGGATTCTTATTAATTATTAGATTTGCTTTAGTCTTGTTAGGATAGCTTAGCTTAGGGTTAGCTTATTAGACTTCCCATAGTGCTTATCAAGATTTTTGATTGCTTATTCTCTCATTCTAGTAGCCTTAGGATTCTCCATATTAGTCATAATTCCCAACCGCTATCCCCATATTTTTGATTTATTTTACTTAGAGTTAGCTTATTTTCAAACTTTATTGCTTGTTCCATCATAAGTGTGCTTGTTAGATTGTTTTCTCTACTTATTTGTGCTCATAAAGCCATTGAAGGGGTGTTTGTTTTGCTTTTCCTTTGTTGGAATAAGCTGATTCAAAACGACTTATTGATAAGTTTTAGAAGAAAAGTTTTCACAAAAAGGTTCATCTTGGTTGTGTCTTTAAGTTCCAAAAGAAAAGTTGAAAAAATAGATTTTCAAAAGTGAGGAGCCAGATTCAACCTTGGTCTCCCACCCACGACACCGACCACTTCACAACATCACACAACCAATCTAGCACTTTGGGACTTGTCTCACAAATTCTACACAAACTATTCCTTTATAGACTTGTTTGACAGATTTGCTTATAAGCCCTTTTTAGCTTATTCTCAGCTTATTTTCCCAAACAACCTACTGATTTCTTATTTTTCTTAGAACTAGCATAACTTAAAGTAGTTTTTATGAATTTTTCAGATTTTTCTTAATTAGTTTAATATTTTTAATCATTTAATTAGTATTTAATAGTTTTAAATTCGTAATAATTATTTTAAAAGTCGAAAAAATACCCGGTCTTTTTCTAAAATTATTTTTAGTCAAATAGAACGTAGGAAAATTGATTTCACACCCGTAGCCCTTAAATTGCAAAAAGTTTACGTTTATGGCTCGGGGTGTTTGCCGGTTTTTACGTTTTTACGTTTTAGCACCTTAGGACTTAGTGTAGCTTCGTTTTATCATTCCTTAGGCTTAGTGTTAGTTTATTTTTAGTTATTTAGGGTTCCCTTGCCTTAATTACCTTCCCGTTAATTAATTTGTAGAATTCGTAATCAAATCCAAAATCATTAAAATCCAATTCAAGTTCAAATCACGAAACTCAACGAATCCTTCCATTCACACCTCGTTGGGACATGACCCGGGGGAAATCACTTTCCCGGTATCACTTTGTCACACCCCCAATTTACCTGTTTTGCAGCGGAATGGAATTCCTGGGGATTGACTGTCATAGCACCACAATCATTAGTTATATAGAAGCGACCTAAAGTGTCGTTTAAAAACACATCGTTGGATATTTGATAAAAACGTCTGAGTTACAACATAGGTCCCAAAAGTTTACAAAGTTTAGGAAATATAAATATATATTACAAGTCCAAACGATGGTTTTGAAAGAAAGTGCCATAATGTACAATGATGTAAGTCGACGCCGCCACTCAAAAGGTGGTTCTTTAACCATGCCATGATGATAATGCTTTAGTTACACGAAAATACATTGCTAATAACGGTCAACAATAATGTTGGTGAGAAATCATAGGTTTATGTAAATGTTTTATAAGACTACGCAAGTATAGAGGATCGGCATGACAATCATGTCACGTAAAAATGTTACGTGCATGACAATTATGTCAACGAAAAATATTACAATTGCTTAAGCGATGATACCAAGTCGACCGATGTACGCCCAACAGTGTCTTGCCAAACAACTCTAATAATGTTTATGAATGAAATGCATCCGGATGACTAGTTGGGATTCACCAACCCGGATGGAGGTGTCACCCTCGATAGATCTATCCACTCACACACGCTTCTAGAAAATTAACGGCTCATGCATTAAAGTGGGGACTTTTAACTGGCAACGTTGTAACTCAAGCAATGTAAATGAATTTAACATACTTGGTATCGTAATAAAAATGTTGTGCAATGTATTGTCACAATTCGCAATTTCCGGTCATTTCTCATATTTCACATTCAGCATTTCATAACGATTCGTACATGGTTTTGCATTTTTCATTAAACGTTATTTTCTTATTAAATAAACATTATCGCGTAAACATTATTTTTGAACATTTGATCCGATACTTCCAAAATGATCCCGATACATTTTTATACTTACATTTAGTTATAAAAACTATATTTTGAGTTACCTCGTGTTTTAAAATTCATTTTGTATGTAAATTGTTAAATTTATATTATTACGACGGTTTTCTTAAAAACTACACGAATATTATTATTTCACTCAAGTTTTGCAAGAAATGTGTTTTTATAATTTTTTTTATGACCAAAATATATTTTATCTTGACCCGTGAAATTTATTTTATCTAACGTTACCTTAAATATTCAAATGTGTATACAACTTACTAATATTACTCAACAATACTACAAATTACTACTTCCATTCAAGTAACTTACATTTACTTACACTTACATTTATACATTTACATACTAATAATAATATATGTATATATATATGTTGTATTAATTACATGATCCACCTAAAAAGATTTGCAAGATTTTTCTTACTTATATATATTCACACTCCAACTCATACACATACACTTCAATAATACAAGCAAAGTCAAGATCAAAAATTCCTCTCTTCTTCTTCACACCAAAACCGGCCACCATCTTTATACCAAGAAGGAGTTCATCAAAATCTTCAAGTCAAGCTTTTAACAATCTAGTAACACTCTTTGTTTAGGTTTTGAAATAAAAACCTATGGTGTTTAGGATAATCCTTGGTTCACTAAACCTCATCAAGCATTTGTAAGCATAAAACTTCATCTCTTACTTTTTCATATATATTTTCATACATTTCATTAAGTCCATATGATCATTTTTGCTCAAGTTGTAGTTTTTATTCATGTTTATCAAATGTTATCACCCATATGTGTCCTATTAATTTTTATAACAAGTATGTACTAGTTAGAAGTTTATAAAAATGATAAGTTTGAAAAATGGATCATCAAAGTCTAGTTGTGATTTTTGGAGGAAATGATTACATAAATTTTATACATGTTTATTTAAGTTTGTATATATATATTTTTAGCCTCATAATGAATATTTATTTTGGGTATGATCAAATGAAGTTGTTTTACTAGTAGGATTGGTGATGAGTAGATTAAGGAATTTTTGTGGTGAAGTTGTGGTTAAACAAGTAGAAAAATGGTAATTTTAAAATAGCGCTGAAGCTGTCCGAAATTTATAATTTTCTGAAAAGTTAGTCATTTTTATAAGTTTTATTAAAGTTTTAGAAACTAGATTTTTAGTTATGAACGTGGCCTTTTGAACGGACTAAAATGGAGTTATAACGAAAAATATACGTGGTTTCCAAGTTACGATTTAAAAACTACCATTTTCCGGAAAATTGTACATGCAGTCCGAATTTTAACTGACCCAAACAGTGGCCTTAAAATTTCTGTGAAGTCTCCGAAGTTTAAAAATATATTAGTACTCTTCATTACCTTCGAGTGGATATAAAGAACTTGAAAAACGGACTTAAAACAAGTGAGTTATGGTTAACAGAACTTTGAGTCAAAAACGTGCTGAAAACACTATTCACAGCTTTAGTAAGCTGTCAGGATTTTAATCAAGGTTTTTGAGGGCCTAAACGGACGTTTCGGGGAAAATGGACGTTAAAAACGAGTTAGTTTTCCTATGTATACATTACGTTAAGTCCGACGTGAAACCGATTTTTCAATTACTAAAACCGTTACATAGTTTTAACTACATTTTCACCATTAACTCAAAAGTGATTATTTTTGACAAGAAACCGTCACACATTCAAGTAACAATATTTTTATATAACTAGTTTTCAAGTAGCATATTGGGTGATACTTTCAAAATCATGCATTTACGACAACATATCATAACTCAAGTCATAACATTCATTTTAGGTCGCGGATAGTTTCGGACCTCACTTTCGTGCATTTCATTTTGTTAGCATATCAATCACACCGGGTGAGTTAAGTAGCCCCTACTTTTACTTACTTTCATGACTGTTTTGGGGGAGATACATGCTCAAACTATTTTCATTTACTTTCACAAATATTCTAAACTTTGACATACTACTGTGAGTTCATACCCCACTTTTACTCGTTTAAATTCTTACAAACTATTTGGGGGAGATACATACTTAAATACTTGTTTTTACTCTTTCGAATATTCAAACCATTTATACAATTGTGTTACACTATACTTCTTATACACTTTGGACATTTGTGTGGTTTATTACGATCTTTGCCTTAATGTGTTAAACTTGTTTTCTATTATGCATCAACATACATACTTTAACAACGGTTAACTCATGGAGCCGGTCAAAACATTTAAACTCTTTTGCCAAACAACATTGCTTATACTTTAGACTTGGTGCGTGTGGTGACTAGACTTAAACAAACATCCCATCATTTATATGGTGGAAGGCCATTAATTTGCACCAACGCGTGCGTCGTTGGAGGAACATCCCATCATTTATATGGTGGAAGGCCATTAATTTGGATACAGCCCAACGTGAGCGTTGGAGGAACATCCAGATTTATATGTTGGAAGGCCATTTATATGGATACATCCCAACACGAGTGTTGGAAGACCCTTGTGGTAACATTGATACTTTTAACTACTATGATACATGCATACAAGATTGACATACTATTTTTTAGCAAAGGGTTGTAAACACACAGGTTGCAAGTTTTGTATGGGCGGAACTTGGAACTGAGTGGATTTACGATGCCTTTGCTTTTGCGAACTATTCTATAAGACCAAAAACTTTGCCTTTGTTTTATGAACGCTCTTTTAAAGCTTTACTTGTTAAACAAACTCTACGAACTCACCAACCTTTGTGTTGACACTTTTTAGCATGTTTATCTCAGGTTTTAAGGTGATAGCATTTCATGGAGCTTTTGGGTCGCATGGCATACATTGGAGTCTTGTGCTTTTAACAGTTACCATTCGACATGTTTTGTAAACTCTTTGTGTATTATCAAACTTTATGATTTCTTGTTGTGTAATCATTGACATTTGAAATCGAATGGTAAACTTTTCAAAACGTCTCATTATAGAGGTCGTTTCAGATCCATACTTTGTGCGATGACGTCATACCCCAATGACACTATCGTTCCGCTGCGATATTTTGGGGTGTGTGATTGGTATCGAGCGTTGGTTATAGAGAACTAGGTTGCATCATTGACCCTAGACTATAACCACATCATCATAGCATCTCATCATATCATTATAAGTGCATATTCTTTATACATGCGAACTTATGACTCAACACCAAACATCATATGAGTCGATTAGTCCAAGCATTGCATAGTTACTCCTAAATTATACATAGCTTGATCACCTATGTCTAATTCAGGAAGAATCATGCAATGAAGGGAGTAGTAGTCTCATATGAGTAAGCAATCCGAGCCAAATTTTCAAAAGATTTTCTTCAAACCACTTGTTTCCAGTTTGATCCGCGCGACAGTTCTTGTTTGATGAGTTGCAAAGATCGAGCTAGAAACAAGTTGTTACCTAAACCGATTTAGCCTAATCGTATGACGGTTCTTGTTTGATGAGTTGTGGGATTAAGCAAAAATCGGTTACCTAAAAGTCTTTTGGAAATTTTGCTCGAGAATGGAAAGCACTTCATCGAGCCTAATCATAAAGGAGCATGTCTTTAGAATGGGATATAGTCACGACATATGCATGAGCATTGGCATAATCATTTAAATCATACATGAGCATAAACTTTTAGAACCCTTGTCGCGCTTTTGGGCCATAGTATCATTAATCGAATCACGAGGACGTGATTCCTTTGACATGGGAAGAATGTCACAATTCGCAATTTCCGGTCATTTCTCATATTTCACATTCAGCATTTCATAACGATTCGTACATGGTTTTGCATTTTCATTAAACGTTATTTTCTTATTAAATAAACATTATCACGTAAACATTATTTTTGAACATTTGATCCGATACTTCCAAATGATCCCGATACATTTTTATACTTACATTTAGTTATAAAAACTATATTTTGAGTTACCTCGTGTTTTAAAATTCATTTTTGTATGTAAATTGTTAAATTTATATTATTACGACGGTTTTCTTAAAAACTACACTAATATTATTATTTCACTCAAGTTTTGCAAGAAATGTATTTTTATAATTTTTTATGACCAAAATATATTTTATCTTGACCCGTGAAATTTATTTTATCTAACGTTACCTTAAATATTCAAATGTGTATACAACTTACTAATATTACTCAACAATACTACAAATTACTACTTCCATTCAAGTAACTTACATTTACTTACACTTACATTTATACATTTACATACTAATAATAATATATGTATATATATATGTTGTATTAATTACATGATCCACCTAAAAAGATTTGCAAGATTTTTCTTACTTATATATATTCACACTCCAACTCATACACATACACTTCAATAATACAAGCAAAGTCAAGATCAAAAATTCCTCTCTTCTTCTTCACACCAAAACCGGCCACCATCTTTATACCAAGAAGGAGTTCATCAAAATCTTCAAGTCAAGCTTTTAACAATCTAGTAACACTCTTTGTTTAGGTTTTGAAATAAAAACCTATGGTGTTTAGGATAATCCTTGGTTCACTAAACCTCATCAAGCATTTGTAAGCATAAAACTTCATCTCTTACTTTTTCATATATATTTTTCATACATTTCATGAAGTCCATATGATCATTTTTGCTCAAGTTGTAGTTTTTATTCATGTTTATCAAATGTTATCACCCATATGTGTCCTATTAATTTTTATAACAAGTATGTACTAGTTAGAAGTTTATAAAAATGATAAGTTTGAAAAATGGATCATCAAAGTCTAGTTGTGATTTTTGGAGGAAATGATTACATAAATTTTATACATGTTTATTTAAGTTTGTATATATATATTTTTAGCCTCATAATGAATATTTATTTTGGGTATGATCAAATGAAGTTGTTTTACTAGTAGGATTGGTGATGAGTAGATTAAGGGATTTTTGTGGTGAAGTTGTGGTTAAACAAGTAGAAAATGGTAATTTTAAAAATAAGCTGAAGCTGTCAAATTTATAATTTTTTTTTCCGAAAAGTTAGTCATTTTTATAAGTTTTATTAAAGTTTTAGAAACTAGATTTTTAGTTATGAACGTGGCCTTTTGAACGGACTAAAACGGAGTTATAACGAAAAATATACGTGGTTTCCAAGTTACGATTTAAAACTACCATTTTCCGGAAAATTGTACATGCAGTCCGAATTTTAACTGACCCAAACAGTGGCCTTAAAATTTCTGTGAAGTCTCCGAAGTTTAAAAATATATTAGTACTCTTCATTACCTTCGAGTGGATATAAAGAACTTGAAAACGGACTTAAACGAGTGAGTTATGGTTAATGAGAACTTTGAGTCAAAACGTGCTGAACACTATTCACAGCTTTAGTAAGCTGTCAAGATTTTAATCAAGGTTTTTGAGGGCCTAAACGGACGTTCGGGGAAATGGACGTTAAAAACGAGTTAGTTTTCCTATGTATACATTACGTTAAGTCCGACGTAAACTGATTTTTCAATTACTAAAACCGTTACATAGTTTTAACTACATTTTCACCATTAACTCAAAAGTGATTATTTTTGACAAGAAACCGTCACACATTCAAGTAACAATATTTTTATATAACTAGTTTTCAAGTAGCATATTGGGTGATACGTTTTCAAAATCATGCATTCACGACAACATATCATAACTCAAGTCATAACATTCATTTTAGGTCACGGATAGTTTCGGGCCTCACTTTCGTGCATTTCATTTTGTTAGCATATCAATCACACGGTGAGTTCAGTAGCCCCTACTTTTACTTGCTTTCATGATGTTTTGGGGAGATACATGCTCCAACTATTTTCATTTACTTTCACAAATATTCTAAACTTTGACATACTACTGTGAGTTCATACCCCACTTTTACTCGTTTAAATTCTTACAAACTATTTGGGGGAGATACATACTTAAATACTTGTTTTTACTCTTTCAAATATTCAAACCATTTATACAATTGTGTTACACTATACTTCTTATACACTTTGGACATTTGTGTGGTTTATTGCTATCTTTGCCTTAATGTGTTAAACTTGTTTTCTATTATGCATCAACATACATACTTTAACATGGTTAACTCATGAGCCGGTCAAAACATTTAATCTCTTTTGCCAAACAACATTGCTTATACTTTAGACTTGGTGCGTGTGGTGACTAGACTTAAACAAACATCCCATCATTTATATGGTGGAAGGCCATTAATTTGCTGAACGTGCGTCGTTGGAGGAACATCCCATCATTTATATGGTGGAAGGCCATTAATTTGGATACGACCAACGTGAGTTGGAGGAACATCCCAAAGATTTATATGTTGGAAGGCCATTTATATGGATACATCCCAACACGAGTGTTGGAAGACCCTTGTGGTAACATTGATACTTTTAACTACTATGATACATGCATACAAGATTGACATACTATTTTTAGCAGTGGGTTGTAAACACAGCGAGGTTGCAAGTTTTGTATGGGCGGACTTGAACTGAGTGGATTTCACGATGCCTTTGCTTTGCTAACTATTCTATATGACCAAAAACTTTGCCTTTGTTTTATGAACGCCTTTAAAGCTTTACTTGTTAACCAAACTCTATGAACTCACCAACCTTTGTGTTGACACTTTTAGCATGTTTATCTCAGGTTTTAAGGTGATAGCATTTCATGGAGCTTTTGGGTCGCATGGCATACATTGGAGTCTTGTGCTTTTAACGCTACCATTCGACATGTTTTATAAACTCTTTGTGTATTATCAAACTTTATGATTTCTTGTTGTGTAATCTTTGACATTTGAAATCGAATGGTAAACTTTTCAAAACGTCTCATTATAGAGGTCGTTTTCTGTATCCATACTTTGTGCTATGACGTTATACCCCAATGACACTATCGTTCCGCTGCGATATTTTGGGGGTGTTCGTTTTCTGTATCCATACTTTGTGCTA
Source organism: Chrysanthemum makinoi (assembly GCA_910596185.1). Lineage (NCBI taxonomy): Eukaryota > Viridiplantae > Streptophyta > Magnoliopsida > Asterales > Asteraceae > Chrysanthemum > Chrysanthemum makinoi. The sequence continues at coordinate 284,993,368 of OU343220.1, read as the reverse complement.
TGACGTTATACCCCAATGACACTATCGTTCCGCTGCGATATTTTGGGGGTGTGACATGTATTCTCCCCCGTAGGTTTGAAATAATGTAAAAACTTGTAAAACGGGGCTATGAAAACTCACTTGATAAACTGGTATGATGACAAGAGTGAGTACACCGAGGTATAATGTGAAACTTTAACCGGGACCTATTACGAATGATATGATATGTAATGAGTTGCAATGTAATGTTATGCATGCATTTCGTATGTTATTTATACCATTTGCGAGTTTTGAAAAATATAACTTATCGTCGAAAAATACTCTTTTGACGTTTTGACCCTTCAAAAAATTACTTTTCAAGTATTTACGTCAAAGTGTCATCCTACAATAGTTTCTTAATGATTTATTGTGAAATTATAACTTTTCGTCGTAAAATAATGTCGTTGGAAATTTCATGAAAGTGACTAAAATGACCTCGAAAAGCTAGTCGTAAAATGGTGTACGTCGAACGTTAGGAAACGAACTCAACGGTTTTGGGAAGCTTGTATCACAATCTCAAAGTTTTGGCATTTAAGTTTTTATCCTAGAGGTCTCGTTCATAGAGAAAAATATAGGTTAAGTATGGTGATTTTGTCCAAAATGTTGTTTAAAAGTGAATTTCGGCAAAGTTTAAGCAACCGTAAATAATTCATTACAACTCCGCTATACAAACGGTTGGTCATTTTGGAAAATATGCTTGGTGATCTCACTTTTATTAGAAGACATCTCTTTACAAAAAGTTCTACGTCCACGTTAAAAATAGCCTTCAATGTGGTCACTTGTTTACTGTAACACTTGTCTAGTAAAAATAATATAGTTTTTCTTAAATAATAAAGTTACGGCAATTTTGTGAAAACGTGTATATTTTAGTTGTTACAAATCCGTTTTCTGATTATACGTCCTTAGCTTCAGAAAGTATACTAATATATTTTTGATAAGTCAAAATAATTTATAACGCTTAAGACTCGTTTTTGACTCGTACAAAACAAAAACAGCTTGCTGAAATTTCAGGATATATATATTTCGTCGTCAAACTTGAAAAATTCATAACTTCTTCGTTATAGCTCCGTTTTAATCCGTTCAAGCGGCCACGGATTCGTTTTAAAGTATATTTTCTAAATATCTAGGCCAAAGTTTTATGTCTACTGTCGGTTTTTCCAGATTTACAAAATAAGATCAGACCCTTTATACGACTTGTCAAAAAGAGTTTTTCTCGCTCTAAACCTATTCCAATCCCTTCAAAACAACTCCAAAGCTATTCTAATCCTACCATACACCTTCTTAGGGTGTCATGGGTTCCTAGACATCACCAAGAGTGATATAATACAAGGGATAATTATAGGATGACTTATATATATAAAACTCTTAAAAACAATGTGAAAAGTGGTATAAACATCCATAAGTCTTGCATGTTTTGCTCAAATATGATGAAATAACTATGAAATGATAATGAAATATGTAAAATGAAAATAATATGCTTACTAGAATGAGGAGTGATCGAGTGATTGAACAAGAACCAAAGGAATAAAACTAGTAACCCGTAACTTCCAAAACGTAACTCGTCGCTAAAATAAATCTAAGTACCCTTTTAATCTTTGATTTTAAGAGCCAAAAATACTTCTTTCACTTCCTTTCTTGGCTTGACAGTAGAGGGAAATGAGTGAGAGTGTTTATTGCTTTGTGTGAATTGAAGTGTAATATGTGTATTTTCATATATATGAGAAAGGAAATGAGTAGATTTTATACAATTTATACAAGTACATGTAGGGTCCTTGTTGGGTTACCTTCATTTGCAAAGAAAATGAATAAGGATGTGGGGTTCTTTTTGTTGCTCGCACGACAGAAAGAAGAGAAAAGAAATCACATGGCTTTTGTACTAGTTTATGTAATATTATGTTCTATCTTTGTGGTACTTACTTGTCTTCACATGAAAAGAAAAAGGAAAGAAATATGTTAAGTGTGTGAGGTTTGTATACGCTAAAGGAGAAGTGCAAAAGAAGACTTGCTCACATTAAAAGTTAGTGTATTAGTTTGGATCAAAGGTACAAGTGTAAGCTTGGATTAAGGAAAGGAGTATGGCTCATGCATTCAATGCTCTTACATTTTAGAAATACAATGTGGTATGTGATCAAAACAAGCAAATGCATGGTTTCACTATGTGGTATTTCGGTAGTGTACAAAAAGAGAGTGAAGAGAGTGGGTTTGGCATTTTGCACATTGTGTAAGATGAAATCATTTTATGTATAGTAATATTAGTGGAAGTAGGTAATTGTTTTTATTTTACTTAGACTTAAGAGGTATAGTATTTCTGAATTTAAATAAATTAGTAAATCAATTTGATTTATGAGTTTTAGGTTGCGTTGGCTCGTTTAGTGCGAAGTTTTCATGTTTAATGAGATATCCTTTTGTTTTCAAGCTCAATTAGTTTTAAGAAAGTTCGAAAGCGAAACTTTGAGAATAATAATTATAATTTATTATTTAATCAGTCTGAAAAACTCTGGTTTGCTAATTGAATGGAAATAAGTCCATATCGAGAAATGTATATACGAAATACGTATAAAATGAGTTGGATTGTGTATCATTGCATAAAATGTGACACTATGATAGTAGAAAAGAGTGGGAAGTTAAAACGTGAACTTCCTCGGAAGTTTCGGTATTTTATTTACGTTTTAAAATGTGAATTGGAATATTTCAGTTACACGTTGGAAACGGTTAACGTGTAAAATATGTTTCTTGTAAAATTTGAGTGATATCATAATTATCGTGTAGTTTTTAAGAAAGTCGTCGTAATAATATAAATTTAACAATTTATATACCAAATAAATTTAAAACACTGGGTAAACTCATAATATTATTTTTATAAACTAAATGTAAGTATAAAAATATGTCGGGATAATTTTTGGAAGTATCGGATTAAATGTTCAAAATAATAACTTACGCGATAACGTTTATTTAATATGAAATTTTACGCGTTTAAGGTGAAATGCAAAATCATGAATGAACTAACATGATGAAAATGATGTTAATGATATGTAGACTAAACTTAGTCTATATGAAATGTCCGTGATGATATGATCATGAATTCGCCGCTAAACCATTAAGGTTACGCGAATTTGGAACACGCAAACCTAGTTTACGATAATTGATGAAATTGTGAAGCATGAATTGTTTTGAGAAATAACCTGAAAGTACGAGTTGTCACACACTTTTATCACACCCGTGAGGTTTGGCACGTTGACCTTTTTCCTAAAGGGTTAATTTGTCGAATTTTACGGTTATTTTGATATACGTTGATATTGTGTTTTTCACCACTCACTTCACAAACGAATCAAATTTTGGCCAAGGAGGTGTGTTTGCGACAATATCGTGAAGTTTTTGGCGATTAGTGACTTGAAGAACCTTCCTCGTGAAGTTATTGTTTTTATAAAAATACAAAAATACAAAAATATTTTTCTTCTCTTTGTATATATATGTAAAAGATTAAAAATACAAAAAGATTTTCCTTGTTGTTTTAAATAAAATAGAAGACACAATCAATATAACATTCTCAACCGAGGTGTTATCATTATAAGTTCCCGAACAAAAGATTTAAAACTTGCCTTTGTGTCGCCCAGTGTTTTGGTTTACTTTTATCGGTTTAACAAAGCGTGTGAGGGTATAAGGACGGCCCGACATTAAATTGCGGTGAAAAGAGACGGGTTTTAATAAGCTTCGTACGCTACCTACTAAGTCTCTCCGCTCCTTTGTGCGTTTACTTATAGAAGTGATCATTTCACGTGGGATTATTGGTTTAAGTTCACCGTGTTTTGCCTCGGTCTTGTTTTAATTGAAAGTGTTGTTTTTGGAAGTGCATGCGCACTCGTTCCTCTAGATCATTGAGCCCTTTTCGTGATCTAGCGTAGGAATTCCTAGAAGTCGTTCTCATAGGCGTCTTTGCCCGAATAGTCGAACCCGAGATTCGTACTATTCCAAACAACAATATGGCGACGAGCGAACTATGGCGAAATGCTCCGAGCACCCACCGGGAGGGTTATGGAGATGCCATCGTTTTACCACCAATCAATTCTGATCACTTTGAATTGAAGACACATTTGATCCAACTTGTGTCTACGAATCAATTCCACGGGTTTGATCGAGAAGACCCGTATGCACACATCCGTTGGTTTAACAAATTGACCTCAACTATCAATTACAAGGATGTACCACAAAAGTGGTCAACCGATGCTATTTCCGCTCACTTGAGGCACCCGGATTTGGCCGGAAAAAGAACCCCCTCGATCCATCGAAACTTGGGAGGATCTTGTTCAAAAGTTTGTCAATTATTTCTTTCCTCCATCAAAGACGACTAATCTTAAAAATGAAATTTCGGGATTTCGTCAAAATTTCGATGAAAACTTTGGAGAGGCATGGGAGAGATTCAAAGATCTCTCGTGAAATGCCCCATCATGAATTCACGGAGCTTCAACAAGTTAATATCTTTTATAATGGGTTGAACGGTAACGATCAAGATTCTTTGAACGCAGCCGGTGGCAATATCTTGAATCGTAAGCCTAAAGATGTGATTGAGATTTGCGAAATAAAATCAAAAGTTCCTATTTCTCGCAACAAAGTCAATATTCCGAACACTCGCTTCTTCATCCGTAACTCTTCCGAGTTGGCATCCGTTAGCACTCTAACGACGCCATCCGCTTGTATGATGAAAGAGGTAAAGGAAATCAAAATAGAAATTCATAAGCCGGAACCAATCAAAGCCGTGAACAAGGTGTGTGAAACTTGTAGTGGTCCACACGCCAGATACGATTGTCAAGCAACCGATGCTTCTTACCAAGCTCCCAGTAGCTTCGTAAACCACAATCAATACCGCACCACAAGCCGATCCTCACTACCGTGCACCTAGCGATGACACCACCGGTTTTCTCTCTGTACAAAACCATGGCAATCAAAATCGCTTTGTTCCGAATCAAGGACAAAACTTCAACAATTCTCCAAATTTCAATCGAACAGGAACAATTTCAACCCACCATATCAAGCTCCAAATCAGCAAAGTTATCAACAACCTTCTCAAGCTCCCTACCAAATGACTTCATGAAAATTCCGAGTCAAGCATACGTACAATGCAAACTCAGATCAATAACATGAGAGTTGAGCTAAAAAAGGAAATTGATACCACAATGTCTCGGCAGACAAATGAGTTGAAGAATATGATGAGCAGTTTCATGAACATGAATATGAACAAAGCTTCGTCATCTTCGGAGGACTCCCAACAATACGATTCCAAATCCAAATGCCGAAGTTGAAAGCCGCCACCACTCGTAGTGGTAAGACGCACAATGGACCTTCGACTCCAATGCCTCCTCCACCGGGAGCAATGAGTCAAGTTACCAAGGATACAACGGACAAGGTGCATTTCTCAAGCCCACGAAGTACAAGACACGCCCCACCTTCGTAGTCCAAGCTTTAAGTCCGGAACCGAAGTTCCAAAGACAAATTCGAGCGAAATGACTTCTATCCCGCTCACAAGTCTAGTCGACTTCCTTACCCATCAAGATTGCATGATGAGAAGCTCAAAGACAAAACCAAAGAGCAAATGGAAAAATTTTTCCAAATTTTCAATGAACGCACTTTGATATAAGCGTCGTTGATGCTCTCGTTCTAATGCCCAAATTTGCATCCACGCTTAAAGGCTTACCGAGCAACAAAGATAAGTTATCTGAGATGGCTAAAACCCCTCTCAATGAGCAATGCTCATCGGTCCTTCTCAAGAAGCTTCCCAAAGCTTGAAGACCCCGTGTTTTAATCCCATGTGATTTCTTGGGGATGTTTCAATGCTCCGCTTTGGCCGATCTTGGCGCTAGCATTAACCTCATGCCACTCTCGAAGATGGAAGAAACTGCTCTTCCTAAACTTACATCCACTTGTATGACACTCGAGCTAGCACCGTACTCAAAACTCATCCACTTGGGATAGCCGAGGATGTCAGAGTGAAAGTAGGAAAGTTTCACTTTCCTACCGACTTTGTTGTAGTAGACTTTGATGCGATCCTAGAGTTCCCTCATCTTGGGAGAGCTTTTTGAGAACGAGCCGTACTCTAATTGATGTATTTGCTGAAGAGTTGACCATACGGGTTGACAACGAAGAACTCACGTTAAATATCAACCGTAACTCCAAACCTCTATACAAACATAGTGTTGCCACAATTGATCAAAAATCCGAAAGAATCAATGCAACACTCTCAAATTTCACGGTTAAGAGGAGTCATCAAAAGCGTCTTTGAGCTAAAAGCTTTGAAAATCAACCCTAGTTCAAACAAATGGTTTGAAAGTTGTCCCAAGGAAGTCAAGAGTGTTCTTGATGATGATGATCTAGAATCGGAGACTTTATCGAAAGTGGTGGAAATTGCTAGCTCTAAGAGCACACCACTTGTCCCACCTCCGAATCAGCTTTATCGTATTGAGTTTGTTAACTCGCGGAATGAAACCAAACTCTCTTGGGCCATCCGATTGGATGATGATGTTTGTGATCCAATGGGAGACATTCTTCCCATTGAAGAATTGCTCAAAATGATCCATCATCCACTAGTCTTATTATTTCGACTCTTCCATCCCATCTCTCTCTCCGGATGAGGAAGATGACAACTTTTGGAATGAAGTCGATGCCTTTCTTAGTGATGAGTCGATTCCAACAGAATTGATAATACTTTACTTTGATTCGGAGGGAGACATCCTTTTTCTAGAAAATCTGTTGATTGAAGAACCATTTCCAACCCTCCCTACCGGAAATTCCGGTGACAATCACCACACAAACTTCAAGACTAAGCTTGAAAATGTCAAATATGGTGATTTGCTTTTTACTGATGAGGAATGGACTTGCATTCTCATGCACATCTTTGTTCCATTCTTCACATATGGTGTGGTTGCTCTTTCCCTTTTCTCTTTCGGGAATGAGGACACCATCTTTGACCCCGTATTATCCTTTATAGTTTCTACTATTAAAAATACCGGTCGTATCTCGTCGGTGTGGAACTTTCTGATGTTCATATGTTTATTAACACTGTGAACGAAAGTCCGATCGAGATTGGTTTTCCACGTTGCTTCCCCAAGAACAAATGAATACGGAGTCGAGTCAAGCTAGCGACTCGGGAATCAAAAACAATAGCATGCCATATGGGTTTTCACCCATTTTTCTGACTTCTTTCTATCTTTCTACCACCCTAGTGTGGATGTTGTGTATATAAGTTTCCTCAAAAAAAAAAAAAAAAAAAAATCTTTCTAAATAATGGCCGTAGTATTTCCCTTTACGTTCTCGGTTTCGGCATAACCGTTACTTTGAATATTGAGGGCAATATTCATTTCTAGTGTGGGGGAATTCTCACGAATTTTATCATGTAAATATACCACCAAATTCCCCCATTTTTGGCCAAATTTTTTTGGAGTGTGTTCTCGTGACTTACTCAATTGGTTATCAACCGCCTTGTCTAAAAACAAAAGGATTGGCTAATCCATGAGCAAGCGGCTCTTGGTAAAGATATCTCAAATCCGTTGACGGCTTGCAATTTGCCCAAAATTGTATGGTATTCACCTCACCATATCCTAAAAAGTGAAGAGTCATAGGCTAGCCCAAGCAAGTTTATGGCTTGTGGTAAAGGCAGTGGAAAACCATAATTGGTAATCGACTCACCAAAGATAATATTGATAATTTATCTAAGAGTTGGCTAGTCCTGAGCAAACGGCTTAGGTAAAGACAAATCAAATCCGTTGGAAGTGGTGGTTTGCTCAAAATCACATGGTTATCGTGTACCATAGTTCTTACTGAATCAAACATTTGGCTACTCCAGTAATGGCTTTGGTAAAGAGATTCAAATCCATTAAGTTTCTCAAAAGATTGCTAGGGACTAGCAATGTTTTAGTGTGGGGATTTGATGAGTGCTTATTCACTCATCATTTTGGTCAAATCAAGCAAAACATTTTAAAACACTCGTAAATGCATCAAAATCGAAAATATCTCAAAACTGTGTTTTATATGTTTCAAATGCAAAATTATCAAAAACAAATGAAAAACGAACAAAGTTTGCATAATTGGCGCTTCAGCCCCCAACTTTCAAAATGGCAACTTTAGTCCCCGGAATTTCAAAGAATGACGAACTTACCCCTGACATTTTAAATTGGAAAATAAACATTTTAGTCCTTTGGTAATTTTACTTGTCAAATTTGGTCCTTTTGATAAATTTTGAAAATTGCAGTTCAATCCATCAAGTTTAGATTTGGCAAATATAGTCCTTGGATTATTAGAGATTGTCAAGACTAGCCCTTGGGTTACATTTTCAGAAGTTACATGAATGGTTCCTACAATTTCATATTTTACACGTTTGGCCCTTGAAATTTCATTTGGCTTCAAAACTAATCCTAAGTCCAAAGTTAGATATCAAGCCCATTTTACAAATACCCAACCCAACACAAATAACCCACAACCCGGTCCACACCTATCCAACCCGAGTTAAAATCCCAACACCCTCCTCTCCTTCCCCATTTTCCCGCCCAAGAACCCTAGATACCCTACTCCCCTTTCTCTGCTACCCAGAAAACCCACCACCCCAAAACACTCCACCTCCAAACTTTCTTTTACCCAGCTACACCAAAACCTAACTCTCCCTTAATCCCTTTTACCCGGATTTTCCCAAAACCCAAACCCACTACTTCTCTTTTCCCCCTCCTCCCAATGTCCAAGCTGGCAATCCATGGGCATAAAGCATCCACCAACGGCTCAGATGAACTCTAAAATGGTACCTACCAATTGGATGGGTGGGATTATCTCAAGAAAGCACAAGCTCGAATTTTGGCCTGATTTCTCTCACAAAAGAAGCACAAGAGGAGAAGGATTGAAGATCAAGTTGTAGTATAAATAGAACTCTTGTAGCCATTGTAGAAGGAACCCCTAGTTTTAGTTGTAATTTAGTTTTTTTTTAAATGTTTTAAGAGTTTTTCTGTTTCCTTGTAATGTTTTTCAATGAATGAAAGAAATCTTTTAGTTTTAAATTCTTGGTTGCAATTTCAGCTTATTAACTTAATAAGCACTTAAGTGCTTATTCGACTTTTACTAATTCTCTAGTACTCTAAAAGGTTAATTTAAGTTAGTTATCTAGTATCAATTAAAAAAAAATCAAGTGTTAGTTTTTTTTTAAATTCTGTTTTAGTTGTTTTATACCATTGAAGGGGTGTTTGGTTTGAGCTTATTAATTGGTAAAAAAGAGTTTTTCACCCGTTTGACTTGTGAAGTCAAATTTCTTTTGAGTTTGTTAGTCAAGTTTACAAGTTGGCGATTGATTTGATAAGGTTTGAAAGAATATGGTTTGAGAAGCAAACATCGTCACCACTTATCAGCAGACCATAGCAGCTGTTCCCATCACTTTTTCATAGCTTATTTCCACCCAAAACTTTTCAAGAAATGCTTTTCTAGAAACCTTGTAGGCCAATCTCACTATAGTTTCAGATTTGAGCACTCAAGTTACCTTTATCATAGCTGAATCATTGTTAAAATCTGTCTTTGGTCAATTCTTTTTTTCCTGCATCGTAGTAATAGCCCAAACCAAGCGATCTCACTTGATATTAAGTCAGAAATGCTTCTTCTCGGATCTTTGATTGTCATTTCTAACATCTTTGCTAGGCTAACCTTGTTCTTGTGCAGCTTATATTGTTTTGAAGTTCACTTTTCAAACTTATAAAATAAGTCAAACAGTCCTTAGCTATGTTCGACCTGGCCGCACTACGTGTTCTTTGTTGTCATTCTTTAATCGCTTTTATCTAGGGTTGAGTAGCTTATTTAGGATTCTTATTAATTATTAGATTTGCTTTAGTGATGTTAGGATAGCTTAGCTTAGGGTTAGCTTATTAGACTTCCCATAGTGCTTATCGGAGCTTTTGATTGCTTATTCTCTCATTCTAGTAGCCTTAGGATTCTCCATATTAGTCATAATTCCCAACCGCTTATCCTCAAGTTATTTTTCCTTTATTTTACTTAGAGTTAGCTTATTTTCAAACTTTATTGCTTGTTCCATCATAAGTGTGCTTGTTAGATTGTTTTCTCTACTTATTTGTGCTCATAAAGCCATTGAAGGGGTGTTTGTTTTGCTTTCATCTGTTGGAATAAGTCGATTCAAACAGACTTATTGATAAGTTTTAGAAGAAAAGTTTTCACAAAAAGGTTCATCTTGGTTGTGTCTTTAAGTTCCAAAGAAAAAGTTGAAAAAAATAGATTTTCAAAAGTGAGGAGCCAGGATTCAACCTTGGTCTCCCCACCCACATACGACCACCACTTCACAACATCACACAAACCAATCATGCCCTTGGGACTTGTCTCACAAATTCTACACAAACTATTCCTTTATAGACTTGTTTGACAGATTTGCTTATAAGCCCTTTTTAGCTTATTCTCGAAACTTATTTTCCCAAACAACCTAATGATTTCTTATTTTTCCTTGAGCTAGCATAACTTAAAGTAGTTTTTGTGAAATTTTCAGATTTTTCTTAATTAGTTTAATATTTTTAATCATTTAATTAGTATTTAATAGTTTTAAATTGAATAATTATTTTAAAAGTCTAAAAATAATACCTCTTTTTCTAAAATTATATTTAGTCAAATAGAACGTAGGAAAATTGATTTCACACCCGTAGCCCTTAAATTGCAAAAAGTTTACGTTTATGGCTCGGGGTGTTTGCCGGTTTTTACGTTTTTACGTTTTAGCACCTTAGGACTTAGTGTAGCTTCGTTTTATCATTCCTTAGGCTTAGTGTTAGTTTATTTTTAGTTATTTAGGGTTCCCTTGCCTTAATTACCTTCCCGTTAATTAATTTGTAGAATTCGTAATCAAATCCAAAATCATTAAAATCCAATTCAAGTTCAAATAACGAAACTCAACGAATCCTTCCATTCACACCTCGTTGGGACACGCACCGGGAAATCACTTTCCATCACTTTATCACACCCGTGAAATTTGGCACGTTGACCTTTTTCCTAAAGGGTTAATTTGTCGAATTTTACGGTTATTTTGATATACGTTGATATTGTGTTTTTCACCACTCACTTCACAACGAATCAGGGTGAATTACTTCAATTTCTATGCGCCACTTTTGTGGTAATTATCCGAATAACTTGGGTCTTATGACTCATGCAGTAGTAGGATATAGTGGTAATTAAGGTGATTCTTTAATTGGTTATCCAATACCTCGATTAAAGTTTGATGATGAAAAGCTTAAATCATTAAAACAAGGATATAAATGTTTTAATAAAACCTATGCTACGAAGATGAATGCATGACATCTTTGTACATATTTGATTTGACATCAAAACAATTTTGTAATTTGAGTTATATGCCATCCAGCGAAAAGGAAACACCTAAGATTACCTTTTATTTGCGTGAGAACGTGACTTAAATCATAATCGAAGGGTAAAATGTCCACGGCGCGGAGAGCGGGCATGGAAGATTTTGCAGTTTCTTAAGTTGGACAACTTAATTGAGTTAGGCGGTGAGAACCAGCAACTCAAGGCATAAGATGGGATAAAACATGTTTACATGGCGATTGAAATTGGCTATATGTAAATCCCATAAATCTAGGAATTGCAATTGAAATTGGCAATTGAGCAAAAGCTCTACCATTTTGTATAAGGTTCATTACTAGCAGATCAACTGACGTGATGAGATTATGACAATTTGGATCCTAGTTTTCAATAATAATTAATTGGTTATATGAATATGAACCTTGGGTATTTAATTGTTTATTGAAAAGGAAAATTATCAAAATACTAATTATGGTTTTGAACTTTTTACGTAGATGGCTCATCAACCCCGCTATGAGCTTAATGAGTTCGCTTTCAAAGATATGATTGGAAGAGATAATAAATGACCGCCCTAATTTCAACGATTAGCATCGTGCACTTAGGATCATCCTTCGTGTTGCCAAACGACTTGAAATTTTGACTACACCTCACTGCTTTCTCCTCTCTCCGACACTCTTTCACGCCTTTGAATTAGAGGCATATCGTGTTGAATATGAGAAACACAATGATGTGGCGTGTCTAATGCTTTTCGGGATGTCCGCTCAATTGCAAAAATAAATTTGAGCACTATCCGCCTATGAGCATGCTAGATGAACTCAAACGTATGTTTGAGAAGCCACCGCAACAACCGTATGAATTGATTGAAAAGGTTCATATATGCGCAAGGGGAGGTTGGCAAATCTGTCTCGACCACGTCCTCGAGATGAAACATCACTTGGACCAATTGAGAAGCTTCTACCGTGGTTTACCGAATGATGTATGTGTCGGCCTCATCAATCACTCCTTAATCGGATCGATTTGGTGATTTTGTCCAAAATTTTAACATGCATTGCACAGGGAAGACAGTGAATGAGTTACATGCAATGCTTGTAGACTTCGAGAAGAGATTGCCAAAGAAGGCCCCTACACACGATGTACTAGTAATACAAGGTGGTAGGGTGAATAAGCCAAAGCCGCAGATAAGAAGGTGAAAGGAAAAGGAAAGGAAACAAGTTGTCATCCCACCACTCCTAAGAAGAACCCCGCAAAGAAAAAGGAGAATCCTAAGAAGGATTTAACTTACCACCATCTGAACTCACTCGGAGCCAAGGAAGTTCTAACCAGTTCCCGGTTTATCGAATGACCTTCGCATTAATAAAAATAAAGATGGTGCCTAGCTCATCAAATATTTTTATGTTTGAATTATTTTCTTTTCCTCATAAGCAAAATTCCGGATATATGATACGATGTGGTACTCACATCCCAATACATCACAGGACTTAGAGAGGAGAGGAAGCCGACACGTGGAGAAAGATACTTGTATGTTGGTAATGGAAAGCGTTTGTCGTGGGCTTAGGGACTTTTGATTTAGTGTTGCCTTAGGGCTTAATTTTAGAACTAAATAATTGTCATTATGCACCCTCCATTGTTATTGTTATTTAGCTTTGTTAAGATATATTGTTTTGTGCACACTTTTACCAGTTATGGAATTTCAGTTTCTTTAAATAATGTTTTTTTTTACTTTAATGCAATTCCTATGCTTGGTGTGTTTGAAATTGATATGGATGGTTGTGTATCCAATGAAAATAATTCGGTATAGTGTTGGGATTTATAGATTTGATGATTACAAAACCACAAGCAAGAATGAAGAAAGAAGAAACAATGAGGGCCAAATATGTAATAGTTAGCTTTCTAGTAAGCTAATGAAGAAAGAAGAAACAATGAGGGCCAAATATGTATAGTTAGCTTCTAGTAAGCTAATGAAGAAAGAAGAAACAATGAGGGCCAATATGTAATAGTTACTTTCTAGTAAGTTAGTTTGTAACCTCCCCTATTATAAAAGAGGATGGAGGCTAGGGTTTCTTAATCATCTCTAACACATCCTTTCATCTTATTTCATAGTAGACTTCTCCTAATCTTTAAGAATGTAGTAGTAGTAGTAGTACTAGTTTCTTTATGTTTTAATAAAGAAAACCTTATTAGTGATATTGATTGTGTTCTTATTATTCCACTGTGCATCAATCAATCAATATTGCTTATACCCTAGTTGAGTCCGGATCTTAGGATTTCACAATCATTATCAATTAATTTATGATGATTAGATTAAGCAAGAAAGTAAAATAGTTTATAATATACTTAAGATTGTCAATTAACAATTAAAAGTATTTTCAAAGAAAAAATATTCAAGTTCATGCCCAAAATAGTCATGCCATTATTTGATTTCACAAACTAGTTATATATTTTTATTGTTTGAAAGGCTTGTGCTTCAACACTCATCATATTCTCATCTTTAACATTTTTTATTTAGCAAAAAGAAATGAATGATTTATTCGCTTTAGACGTTTTATCAATAGTAAGATATCCCCTTATATAGAAAATGCTAGAAATTTTGGCCGAATTGCACACTTCGATAAAATTTAAACTACACTTTAAATTGGTGACTTGAGGGACAAATTACTTAAAAAAAAGTAAATATTTTCAAAATTTTACACTATAATTTTTACAAGTACACCCTCTACCTCTTATTATCATCCTCTACTGCATCTTGTTGTGTAAGAGGTCCGAGTCAAACCTCTATGGTAGAAAAATATAAACAAACGCACTTAATGATTCAAATGTTGATGGGTCTGAATGACACTTATTAAAAGGCTTTAAGAGGTATTTCCTAACAAATAAACACCACCTTAGCCTAGGCATATAACATATAGCAAAATGGAACAAACAATGCTCATCCTTAATAATTTGTGATTGGGTGCCTTTTCGATATGCAGTCACCAACTATTAAGGACGATGCTTGTTAGTATAACTCGACTATCATGAGTAGTTGCAGATGCAACTCCGCTTGGAGCTAAAGCCAACAAAGCTACTGTACGCTCCCTTTTTTTTTCTTTTTAATAACCAAATTTGGTTGTACTTACGTTAAAATGATTAAATAGTACTTGGCGAAAGTAGAAAACTCATACTTACCATGTCATAAACTAAGAGTCCACCATTTTTTTTAAATGTCCCAATTTAGTTTTTCACTTCTAAAGAGAGATAAAGAAAATTTGTTCGAGTTAATCATATTACTCTTGTTTAAAATTATTATTATAAACTTTAAAAATGACATTAATTAGTTAATTAAAAATAAAACTATCATTCTTTAAAAAAATAAAACAATTGTTGTTTAGAAAAACAAAGGTAATAGTTTGTTTAAAAATTATAAACCTTGTTCAAAAATTATGTTTATATTTATAAAATAACAAACATAAGTTTTAACTAAAGAATAGTCGGAGTTCTCTATTTCAAAAAGAAACTCTATAAAATTAGGCATATGCGTCAAGCACATGTAGATTTTATAAAAAGGGCAAAAGTATAGCAACATAGCTTGGCTGCATGCCTTTCATTTATGCAGCTTGGTGTTTGTATACAGCTTTCCTCATTCTCAAGTTCCACTACTCAGTCAATGTGGGATAAACCCCACTTTCACCTTCATTTAAGTTTATTTATTTTGTTTAAATTTCTCTTATACTGCTACGTAGTTTTTGATACAATAAGTTTTATTTTGAGCCTTTTGGCTACTTCATTATGCATCTTTTCATTGGCTTGATACCCCTTTCAATGCATGTTTGTATTTTGTAGGATGTCTGTAAAAGCAAAATTCATGAATTCGAAGAGTGAAGATTATTATCAGAGTTGGTTACGGAAAAGATCAAACACATAACATACTCCTAAACTTTTTACAACTTTATATCTCCAACCGTCGGTTTAAAATTACTGATGGGGCAAACTAAATAACTTTTAGCATATCAGTAGTAACCCTATGGCACTTTTCATTATCTGCTCCCAATTATCAAAGGACTTGTATCAATTTTGGGACTAGGTGGTGGTGACAAGCTAAAAGTAGTTACTATAGTTTTCTCAGAATTGAAAGCAAGCAAAATTATAGCATGTGTGTCCATATTTTTGGAGAAATCTAATATCGAAGGGAGTCTTTGTGGCAACAACTTTTAGCATATCATTAATTGCCACTAGGACAAACAATTATCTTCCTTAGTTGTTACTAAAGCTCCTCATCAAAGTTAAAAGCGAGTTAAGCTATAGAAAACATATGCAATATCCGCTTTCATTACAAAGGAATCATACGTCCTACTCTACCTCCTCACAAAAGTTAAAGGCAAGTTAAGCTATAGAAAACATACGACTTAGAGCTTGTTTGTTTGACATTTTGATGAAGTCATATTTAGCTAAAAGATGACTTAATGTCGAAACCCTCCTCCTTATCACTCAATTTATATTTTCAACCACCACTAAGTTGTAAACTAACGCTTTTTAAATGACTTTTTAAAATCAGTTTTTTTTTTTTGTATTAAGACGCACCACCTAGTTGTGTTTATAGTTAACGAATCCCTGGAAATATTTTTCTTTAAGAAGGTTTGTGTAGTCAATTAGAAGGACAAGTACATGCAAAATCTTAAACTGAAAATTGAAGACGTATGCCACTTTATACAACAAGAATTGCATAAGATGGCTCCGCAATTATCTCTTACACTGCTTGGTGTTTATATACAGACTTCATGACTTTCAACTTTTAGTGATCGAGCGATGTGGGATTAACCCAATACCCACATGCATCTCACTTCTGTATATATGTTGTTTTAATTTACCCACATGAAAACCATAATCCCATATTCCCATATATGTACTCTTTTTTTTAACATAAAAATTGACATACTTATCTAAATTGTTTATTTAATTTTTTATAAACTTTTAAATATCTTATTAATCATCAAACAAAAGTTTGTTAACTATTGTACCTTTTTTTAAGCTGCCAATAAATACTGATCATGCTTGATCACAATCGCTTAAACATGGTCAGTATTTATTGGCCGCTAAATAAAAAAACAAATAAAGACAAATAAAAGAGATCAGAATAGTTCATCCAAGTGGTCTCTTTTATTTTTCTTTGATTGTTCATTCAATTATACAACGAGCATACAGTATTCTTTTAGTAAAAGGCGAAAGAATAGTTCGCTTTGTGCTCATTGCGTGGCTACGTGCATCTCAACATTTTATGCTTGGTCATTATATACAGCCTTCCTCACTCTCAACTTCCGCTACCCGAATGAGCGATGTGGGATAAACCCAACACCCACTTTTCTTGGAGCAACAATACATTAGACTAATTGCAAAGAAGGCGGCTTAATTGCATAGAATTGCGTGCTTAAAACGAATATGGTTTCCGTAGCTTCCTTGGCTTTAATTCCGAAAGAAGTTTTTGCAGAAACATCTACGTTTAGCACATTATCATTCGCCATGCCCAAAATATGTACATTTCTCATGGCTTTTCGGGCTTTAACCCTGGGAAGGAGTTTTTGTAGAACGACTACTCTTAGCATATCTCTTGTCGCCAAATAGCACAAACAATACTCCTTAATAATTAGCGATCAAGGACGCGGTTCGTTTGTTCCATTTAGTAATTGGTCATATGCTAAAGAGTAGAAGTCACTGCTAACACTCCTCTTGGAGTCGAAGCCAATGAAGCTATGGAGAATGTGTGGATTTTGTGCATGCATACTTTTTTACAACCGAACCCATCTTCTCTGTACTTATCCTAACACGATTTCATTGCAGCTAAGGGATGACTCATTTTTTTTAGTCTTAGTCGTGGCTATAATTAATGAAACACCGGGAAAAGCGTTTGTGTCAACAAGGCTTCCTTCCTGATGGATTCGATCCGAAGGGCGTAATGTGGTCCTATGAGAAAAGTATTTAGAGTGACCTTAAAATAATGTTTTTGAAAATGTTAATAACATTTGACACACTTATGCCTTTACTATATGCGATCTTGATGTGATGCTTGAAACAAGAGGACTGGAAGTTGACAAGTGCTTAACTTTGTTACTAATGATGCAATTGTGGATGAGAGGATTACTAGCATTCGGAGCAACCACTCAGAATTTCCTCCTCTAGATCCTGGCCTAGATTATGTAAGTTTCATGCTATTCTTGAGCTTATAAAATTTTCACTGAACATGTTGCTATGATATGCTGATAAGTTCTTCGTGTTGGCAAACATTTTGGAGGTGATGATGAACCTCTGATTCAACATGAAGATGACAAGCAGTTATGAAATCAAGGCTGGAGGCATTCTACAAACAGACTGAACTGGTATGTTCCCTTCCCAATTCCCATTTACGACTACTAAAATCTGATTCAGATAAATTACTCGATGTTGTTACATACAGTTACGGCAAAGTTTGCGTACATGATAAAGCTACCAAGCCTTATGTTTTGCTGGAATTAGTGACCATGTGCATATGTTTGGTAAAATTATTAAAATGGGTAAAAGTTATATTGACGGGTCAGACACGGTTCAGTTTGACCAGGCTTAACTTTTTTACTCATGGTCTTTTGAATTTCATAAAAAACTACTAGTAATAAATATTGATCCAGTAATTAGTGAATAATGAGTGAGTGGTAAACACCTGAATATAAGTTGGTACACTTTTGAACTGCTTGACCCATTGTCAATAAAGTATTACCCAACCAGCCAACCTGACCCGTTTTCGCTAAAATGACTTGAACTTGCTCCCCTCTAGCACTCCATATTTTAAATGTGTTTGTCGTATCATTAATGTATTTGCACCTTTGCAAAGTTCTGTGTATAGAATTTCCAGTTATGATTATGCTAAATGAATAAATCCAATTGGTATCTGCAGGTTACTAATTCTTATAGGAGAAAAGGTATTATAGCAAACCTCATGCAGAAACTACTGCTGAGGTCCTATATTATTATTAAAAAAAAAAAAAAACCTTAAATAGCTAGTCGCTTGATGTATATTGAACAACTTTTCCACTCGGAGCACGTTCCTTAGTATTTAGTATCCATAAAGAATGAACTAATTGTTCACATGAAGGCTTCTCCAAGGCTTCGTTATTTATACTCATAACTAAGTCATCAGAAGAAGTACAAGAAGAAGGTTCAACTGCATAATAATATACATGCAAAAATTACACGCCAACTCCATGTCTTCCTTGGCTCTAACTCTAAAGGGAGTTTTTGCAGCAGCCATTAGTCTTGGCATATAACCGGTGGCCAAGTGGTACAAACACTAATCATCCTTAATAATTTTTTATTGGCGTGCTTTTAGATATCCAATCACCATATATTAGCGATGATCTTTGTTTGTGCAACTTGACGACTGACTGGTGATGTGATATGATAAGAGTAGCCGTAGTTGTAAGAACTCCAGTTGGAGTTGAAGCCAATGAAGATATGGAGAATGTGTGTATTTTGTGCAAGCATATTTTTGTAAAGTTGAACAGTCTTCGTTGTACTTAGCCTATCATGATTGCATTGCAGCAGATTCAATCCCAAGTATTATGGCTGTTTCAAATACACACTTTTCTAAACATAATTGCATGGCTGCGACAAATACAGCGATATAAAGCCATCTCAACTTTCGGCTTTAAAGCTTGAACTAAAGATTGGTTGGAGTTCTTTTTGGGAAGAAACTATCCTAAAATAGGCGTATGCCAATTTATGCAAAGAGCACGCGGTATTCTTTAGTAAAAGGCGAAAGAATAGTTCGCTTTGTTCTCATTGCTTGGCTGCGTGCCTTTCATCATACGCAGCTTGGTCTTTATAAATACAACCTTCCTCACTCTGAACTTCCACTACCTAGCCAATGTGGGCTAAACCCAGATATACTTATAAAAAGGGTGATTACATGAGAGGCGTAGGTGGTCCATTAGGTAGTTTTTAGTTTAGGATACCAGTCATTGTTTTGATTTTGTTCATCAATCATACCCACTACTAATTCATCATAAAAAGAGCAACAGCTTCAATAATAGAATTTTCATAACTTCCTTAGCTACAGCCAAAAGAGTTTTGCAGCAATAACTACTTTTATCATATCACTAATCGCCATGTGACACAAACAATTCTCTTCCATAATAAGTCGTGATTCGGTAACTTATCGTTACCCTGTCACCAATTATCAAGGACATGTATTGTTTTTGCCACTTAGCTTGGTGCAGTAGCGATAGACTAAAAGTAGTTTTTGTTACTAAAACTCCTCTTGAAGTTAAAGGCAATCAAAGCTATGGAAAACATGTGCATTTTCCACATTCACTTTCGATACAAAGGAACTGTCTTTTGTGTACTTTAGCATGATTGCATTGCAGCTCACGACATTTCGTTTGTGACTAGGCTTTGTTGTGGTTTATAATCAGCAAAATCTTAGGAGAAGCCTTTATGTCATGGATTCAATCCCAAGCGTTTTGCTCCAAACGAAAAAATTATTGCAATTTATAATGTTAACCACCATCCCTAATTCCTTGGTCTGACAATGTGTTACATATAAGGCCGCTACTATAATTGGCACTGAAATGTTTGCTTTCTCGATATTCAAAAGAGTGATCGAGTTATCTTGCATGGCCAGCTTGGTCAGGGAAATGTACCCAGTCGCCGATGATTAAGGACGGATACTGTTTATGCCACTTGGCAACTGGTGACATTCTGAGACCTCCCATTTCTGCAAAAACTCCTCTCGGAATTATTGCAACGAAGCTATGGAGACCGTACGTATTTTTCTGGGGGCATATTTTATACAAACTGAATTGTACTTTATATATATTTTGGTTGTATTGTTGGTCAAGGAAAACTTGTTTCTGATGACATTGTTGTGACTAATGTTAATCATGGGTCCTTGAGTAAGCCTTAAGGCCTAGACAGTTTCACTAGTGATGCGTTCCCAATGGACAGTGGTGCAACTAATGAAGCATTATCTCAACAAGGTTTCAATCTCTATAGATTTGATGGAAAGAACTGCATTTTAAAAGGAACAAATATATATCAGTGACGATATACGTTGCTGAGTTATTATTCATTACCCTAAGTAATGTTAGAGCTTATGGTTAACAAATTAGTGTGGTGTATTGTCCCACATGGGTGGCGTGAGAGAAATTAAAAGTGTTTATAATTGCACTTTCACTTTAATATGGCATCATGATACAAAAAACATTTGAAAAAAGTTAAATGTATTGTGTTTTGAACTTTTTTAACATTTATAACTGAGATTAAACAATTACACCATATCTACATATTTCTTTGAATACTTGTACAATAGAAATACACTTTTATTATCATATCTCCCCTTATAAACACACTTTCATTTTTGTCAACCTACCCAATGTGGGACAACCCCAAAGCCCAAAACACAATTTTTGATACAATACGTGATACGGCCTTAGGTTCCAATTTTTACTTTCCTATCTTGTGTAGTTTGTTTTCCGTAAAAATTCGAAGTATATTTTTCATTAGCACAATTGTCATAGTTTTACATTACAAGGTGGCTCATTTTTAGCTTTCTATACCTTTCGATATAGATAGTCAATGTAAATATTTAAGAATCAGCCATCAAGATTGCCATATGGTAAAAAGTGGTGTATGATAGGGACCAGTTTGATTAGGAGTTTATAAACATGTGTGGGTTTAAATATTTTTCAAAGGAACCCGTAAGCTATGTGAAATCGTACACCATAAGTTTTCTGAAATGGACAAATGTAAAAGATTGAGGACCAATTATGCTAAATGGGCAAAATTATTTGAGGAAAACACCATGTCGGTTTATAGCCCAAAATTCCTTCACAATTTCAGCCTATATATAATATACTTGGTTCCATTTTTTAGTTGGTTAAATCATCCCGATAACCAAACGAAAATAAGTGTTGTGTAATGTGAGTTATATTTGTTTTTAAATGAGATATAAGTTTAGTGGGAGTGAATGGTGATGTGGTACCCGACGACCGCACCACAACCACCAAACCTTATTACATCCGGTCTAGTGACTTTCCTATTTGCTAACTTAGAACATTACATTTCACAAGTTTATAAATCTTCATTTTACTAGTAGACAGGAACAGATTTGTTGAATAATAAAGGTTTTTTTCCTAAAGAAAATACGCAAACCTAGAATCAAATTTTGGTATCCAGTACGTATAATTAGACACCATGAGATGTGAGATCTGAAATTTGAGATCGGGTATTGTTGTTGTTGTATGCAGCCCATGAAAAGTGGCCGATTAGAACTTTTTTAAGTTTATTTGAAATGGACAAATGTAAAAGATTGAGGACCATTTATGCCAAATGGGCAAAAATATTTAAGGAAAAAACCATGTCGGTTTATAGCCCAAAATTGGGATTACTTCACAATTTTAGTCTATATATATAATATATACTTGGTTCCATAATAACGCATTAATAACAAAAATTCACTTTTACGATTTTGAGTTCGATTTTTCCCAAGACGATTAATCTTTATTTATGATGTATCAATGTTTATGTATAATGTTCTTCACCCAAGCAATGTGGGAACCCAACACCAACTTGTCCTTTGAGCAATAATACAATCAGACTTCAACTACAAACCAAGAAGGTCCAGTTGTACAGAATTACGCATGCTAAATGAATTTGGTTTCATATCATCATTTGGCCATGTGGCATAAACGATTCTCATCTATAATAAATTCTGATGACTTACTGGTGATATACTAAACGTATGGTGTTCTGCTAACAACTCCTCTTGGAGTCCAAGCCAATGAAGGTATGGAGAACCTGTGGACTTTGTGCATGCATACTTTTGTACAACTAAATCCATCTTCTCTGTACTTGTCCTAGCATGATTGCATTGCAGGGGAGGGACGACTCGTTTGTGATTAGTCTTAGTCGTTGCTATAATTAGTGAAACATTGGGAAAATCGTTTGTGTCAACAAGGCTTCATTCCTGATGGATTTGATCCGAAGGGCGTAGTGTGGTCCTATGAGAAAAGGTATTTCTAGTGACCTTGAAATAATGGTTTTGAAAATGTAATTGTTAGAATGTAAATAATATTTGACACACTTATGCCTTTACTATATGCGAGCTTGATGTGATGCTTAAAACAAGAGGACTGGAAGTTGACAAGTGCTTAATTTTGTTACTGATCATACAATTATGGAGGAGAGGTTACTGGCATTCGTAGCAACCACTCAGAATTTCCTCCTCTCGATCCTGGCCTAGATTATGTAAGTTTCATGATATACTTAAGCCATTATATTTTTCAATGAACCTGTTGCTATGATATGCTGATAAGATCTTTGTGTTTGCAAACATTTTGGAGGTGATGATGAACCTCTGATTAAACATGAAGATGACAAGCAGTTCTGAAATCAAGACTGGAGGTGTTCTACAGTTACTGCAAAGTTTGTGTACATGATAAAGCTACCAAGCCTTGTGTTTTGCTGGGATTAGTGGCAATATGCCTATGTTTGGTCAATTTATCAAAATGGGTACAACTATATGACGGGTCAGACAAGGTTCAGTTTGACCAGGCTTAACTTTTTTACTCATGGTCTTTTGAATTTCATAAAAAACTGCTAGTAATTAATATTGATCCAGTAATAAGTGAATAATGAGTGAGTGGTAAACACCTGAATATGTGTTGGTACACTTTTGAACCGCTTGACCCATTGTCAATAAAACATTACCCAACCTGACCCGCTAAAATGACAGCTAGAAAATTTATCAAAATGGGTAAAATTATAGGAGAAAAGGTGTTGTAGCAAACCTCCATGCACAAACTACTGCAGGAGGTAACTGCTGAGGTCCTAAATTAAAAAAAAAAAAAAAAAACCTTAAATAGCTAGTCGCTTGATGTATATTGAACAACTTTCCTCTCGGACCACGGTCCTTGGTATTTAGTATCCATCAAGAATGAACTAATTGTTCACATGAAGGCTTATCCAAGGCCTCGTTGATTATACTCTTAAATAAGTCATCAGAAACTTGCCCCTAAACAATAATACAATCAGACTTCAATAAGTACAAGAAGAAGGTTCAATTGCATAATAATATACATGCAAAAACTGCACACCAACTCCATGTCTTCCTTGGCTCTAACTGTAAAGGGAGTTTTTGCAGCAGCCATTAGTCTTAGCATATAACTGATGGCCAAGTGGCACAAACACTAATCATCCTTAATAATTTGTGATTGGCGTGCCTTTTAGGTATCCAATCACCATTTATTAACGATGATGTTTGTTTGTGCAACTTGACGACTGACTGGTGATATGTTATGATAAGAGTAGCTGTAGTTGTAAAAACTCCACTTGGAGTTAAAGCCGATGAAGATATGGAGAATGTGTGTATTTTGTGCAAGCATATTTTTGTAAAGTTGAACAGTCTTATTTGTACTTAGCCTATCATGATTGCATTGCAGCAGATTCGATCCCAAGGTCTACGGCTGTTTGAAATAGTATTGTTAGGCTACAAACTTATGTGCAATTGTAAACAGAAAAATAGTTTGCATTGTGCTAATTCACCAATATAGAGCCATCTCAACTTTCAGCTTTAAATCTTGAACTAAAGATTGGTTGGAGTTCTTCTTTATGGGAAGAAACTCTCCAAAAATAGCCGTATGCCAATTTATGCAATGAGCACACAATGAGCACACAGTATTCTTAAGTAAAAGGCGAAAGAATAGTTTGCTTTGCGCTCATTGCTTGGCTACATGCCTTTCATCATATAAAAAGGGTGGTCCATGGTCATCTATAGTTTACGATCCCATTAGGTAGTTTTTAGTTTAGGATATCAGTCATCATAAAAAGTTGTCCTTGAGCAAAAAGTTCAATACTACGATTTTCATAACTTCCTTAGCTACAGTAAAAAGGGCGTGTGGTAACTGGGAAACTTTTTGTTATTCAGTCACCAGTTATTGAGGGCGTTTATTGTTTTTGCCACTTGGTGGCGGGATAGGATAAAAGTAATTGTTGTTACTGAAGCTCCTCTGGAAGTTAAAGGCTAACGACCTATTACAATCTATGAAAAAAGTGTATTTACCGCGGTCGTACTTTTGTACAAATAAATTGAATGGATTTTTGCAGAAACAACTACTTTTGGCATGTCACCAATCACCATGTGGCACAAATTAGCAGAAGAACGGTCAGAGTATTTCATACACTATAAACCAGAAATGACTCATTCATGTTGGTAAAAGTGTTGTTAGAATCACTTAGGCCATGGAGAGAAGAAACATCATTTACATGTGATTATGAATTTTAAGTAGTAAAAAACATATTACTGCAGTTTATAATGTTAACTACCAATATCCATTATTTTCTTCCCTGGTTTCTTGGTCTGACAATATTCTACTATAATTGACATTAAAATGTATGCATGCTTTTTGGTTACTTATTTGTATTAAATTGCGATATGATGTTCAAAAGAGTGATCGAGTTATATTGCTGGCCCACCTAGGTCATGGAAATGTACCCAGTCGCCAATGATTAAGGACACATTCTTTTTATGCCACTTGGCGACTGGTGACATACTAAGAGCTTCCATTTATGCTAAAACTTCTCTTGGAGTTAAAGCAAACGGAGCTATGGAGAACGTATGTATTTTTCTGGGTGCATATTTCTATACAAACTGAATTGTACTTTATCTATATTTTGGCGGAATTGTTGGTCAAGGAAAACTTGTTTCTGATGACATTGTTGTGGTTATTATTAATCATGCGTCCTTGATTAAGCCTTAAGGCCTAAAAGGTTTCACTCTTGATGGGTTCCCAAGGACAGTAGTGCAACTAATGAAGCATTATGTCAACAAGGTTTCAATATTGATAGATTCGATGGAAAGGACTATATTCTACTAGGAAAAAGGGTATATCAGTGACGATATATGCTGCTCAGTTATTACTATATAAGTAATGTTAGAGCTTGTGGTTTTTATTAACAAATTTGTGTGTTGCATTGTCCCACATAGGTGGGCGAGAGAAATAAAAGGTGTTTATAAATGCAGTTTCACATCAGTGGTTAGTTTGTGTTAGTAAGCTTTTAAAAGAAATATTTAGATGCATGACTTTCAAATGTGTTGTAACACAATTTTTGAAGATCTATAACCATCACTTATATATAACTTTCATTTTTTCACTAACGTGATGTGGGACAATATCAAAACACAATATCTTAGGTTCCCATTTTGATTTCTCATTTATAAGGTTTTTTCCGTAAATATTCTAAATATATTATTTTTCATTTGCACCATTATCATGTTTTAACAATGTTACAAGGTGGTTCTTCATTAGCTTTGTCAACTTTTTGTTCTTTTTTGTAAATGATATTTAAGATATTTGATTATTAGTTATAAGGTGGTTCTTAAGACCTCTAGCAAGTCTTGAAAATCGTCCGTCAAAGGCACATTTCGCAACTCGCATAGCATTTCTGGGGCCATGGATTTACGTTGACTAGAAAAGAATTTGAGATAATATTTACAAGTTAAATTATTAGCTAAACATAGGATATTTAACTTCTTGTATTTAACTTGGTGGTGGTTCAGTGGTTGTGGTCGTTCGTCATTAGCTAAACAACGTGGATTTTTGCAACATGGCTTTTCTGTCCTCTGGTGGTGGTTTTGGCATTTAGAAATGGTGAAGTTTGGCAGTTGAAAATGACAAAGAATGAATATAGGGAAGAAGACAGGTATTGAGTTTTTCATGAATGGGGTGGCCCCAGTTATGTATAATGATCTATTGATTGTAAACTACGTTAAGCATAATGACAATATTGAGAGTAGATGAAGCATAATGAGATCTGATGAAAAGTACACTAAGCATATTTAGCTTTTTCCCTATATAATTATTGATAAGATTTTATCCCATTTTTTTTGCTATTTTATCATGCAAATTCAACATTTTTATATTCATTAATACTCTTTGATACATTTTTATATTTTGTACAATACAATCAAAACAAATTTGCAAATTATTTGAAAGTTAAAGAGTGAATATTACTGTAGTCTGTATTATTGAATGGTAGAAATGGCAAAATGGGTTAATATATGGACTAAATTATTTTATGTTGACGTTTGTTGGAGAGCCCAACAATAAAAGGCTAGTTATTATTCACGGGCTTCTTTTGGATCAAAATTATTAAATAAGTAACCGACATCACGTAAAAAGTTTATAAATAGAGCGATTGCATCATGAGAAGCAAACAATAATATTTAAAGAATGGGTTTTATATCATACACGTTACCCAACTTTTCCATTTTGTTCGCCTAAGTTACCCAACTAATTTTTTGTTCAAACAAGTTATTGGACTTCACGTGGTCGAGACCGGCAAGCATCAACTCGTTGCTTCAACTGTACATTATCTCTCATTTTTATAAGTACATAAATGGTCCCTTGGGTTTGCTTCTTAATCTTTCACCATTTTTATTTTTATCGTTTTCAGTAAGTTTCGTCCGCTTTCTTCCTGGCTCCATTTTTTACGCTTTTATCCATTTTCTTATTTTATCCGCTTTCACCCGCTTTTCCTCGCCTCGGTCCGTTTTTATATCGCGTTATGCGGTGTTTGTTAATTTAGTATAAATTACACATCACCATTTTCTTTGAGCACGCCATACCATATAAAGCTCGAAAGTGTATCGCCATGCCAGGAATATACCCGTGAGAAACAATTCAATTTAGGGTGAGTGGAAACAGTGGAATGAAGGAAAAGTGAAAATACGGAATGAATGAAAGGGAAGGAAGGAAAAATGGAACGGAAAAAAGGAATGAAAATGGACGGAATGGAAATGGAATGGAATGAAATGAAAATGGAATGGAATGAAATGTAATGGAACGGAGGAAAATGGAATGGATGAAAATGGAATGGAATGGAATGAACGGAATGGAATGAAACGGAACGGAAAAAGGGGAATCAGACCAAACTACGAAACTAGACAAAAACGGATGAAAATATATAAAACGTAAAAATACGCATCTAAAACGGATGAAAACGATAAACCGACTCTAAAACGAAAAAAAATTGATATTGAAAAGCGTGGATAAATACTTTTGTCTTTTGTTTACACCTAATTAATATATGTTTCATGATGAAATAAAACCAACAATACCCAAAAAACCCGACCCGAATCCGACTATACCCATTTATACCCATACCGATCTAGACCAATCCTTCCAAATAATTTCATCTAGACCCATACCCCATATGTATCCATACCCATCTAAGACCCAAGACCCAACCCAACCCAACCCAACCATTTTGCCACCTCTAATAGTAACCTGATTGAAACACATCAAGCCAAGAATATGAATGCCAACCCCGTAATTCATAACCCTGCTTTGAAACCAAAGTTGGGTAAGAATCCTAAAATGGTAGTGTTTTGGATAACCTGTCTGATATAAAACCCTTAAAGAATCGAAGATACTTTTTACAATCCCACTAGTTAGTTTTGGGCTTTGGTGATTTTAGTGTCTATCAATCATTTTATGTATTTGTGATTTACTCGAAGATTAAAGAGGTTTCAAGTTAAACTATAATATAAGTTAGGTAGTGCGAAAATCAGAATGCACATTCTTATAAGTTAATTTGATTTCCAACACAACAAATGGGGTTTATTCACAAAAGGTGTGACCATCACAAAACGATGTGGCCATCCCACCAAAAGTTGTGACTCTATATATAAATACAATATGGTCTTTCATATGAACAAATTCATATCACCAACAAAATATAACTAATTCTTTATGTTTTGCTCTCTTTTTTTTACCTATAAT
This sequence comes from Chrysanthemum makinoi, assembly GCA_910596185.1. Classification (NCBI taxonomy): domain Eukaryota; kingdom Viridiplantae; phylum Streptophyta; class Magnoliopsida; order Asterales; family Asteraceae; genus Chrysanthemum; species Chrysanthemum makinoi. Next base: position 284,965,238 of record OU343220.1, on the reverse strand, counting down.
TTGAGTGTTCATTATTGTTTTATCCTTATACAAATTTTTTGTAACACCATACAATCAATATGGTAGAAATTTTATATCAGGATAATGATTACGTGATTCAAAAATTATCTAAGTAATCTTTGATTATCACACTCTAATACAAACATAGGATTTGTGTCGTACGATTTTATTAGTTTGGTCTTTTTTTCTTGTTCTCCGTTCAATTGTTTTGCTTTGGTATATCAATTGATTACCATAAGTTGTACCTGAGCAACAAATACATTCCCACTCCATAAATTTCATAGCTTCGTTAGCTTTAATAACGAAAAGAGTTCTTGCAGCAACATCTAGTTATAGTATACCACCGGTCGCCTTGTGGCACAAATAATTCTTCTTAATAAGTGTTGATTGTGTAACTTTTCGTTATCTAATCGCCAATTCTTAAGGACGGGCATGAGACCAAAAGTAGTTGTTGATACTAAAGCTTCTTTTAAAGTGAAAGCCAAGCAAAACTAAGGAGCATATATATGTATTTTTTAGACATCCATATTCTTGTACGAATCTAATATTGAAGGGAGTTTGTGCACAATAATACCTTCTAGCATATCATTAATCGGCTAATCATATTGCCGTATGGCACAAACAACTTTGTTCCTTAATAAGTCGTGACTGGGTAACTTTTTGTTATCTTGTCATCGATTATCAAGGACGTGTAATGGTGATATGCTAAAAGTAGTTGTTACTAGTTTACTACTAAAGATCCTATCAAAGTTGAAGGCTAGCAAGCTATGGGGATCATATATATTTAACAACGAAGGGAGTTTTACAGCAACAACTACCTTTAACATATCACAAGTCATCGTGAAACAAACAATTCTCTTTCTTCATATTTGGTGTTTAGGTAACATTTTGTTATTAATTACTACGTTATACGGAATTGCGTTATTTGTGCCACTTGCCGTTGGTTATAGGCTAAATATAGTTGTTGTAACTTAAGCTGCACTTGGAGTTGAGGTAAGCAAAGCTATGAAAAACATATGCATTTTTTGCATTCATATTTTGTGCAAAGGAACCTGTCTTTTGTGACAAATTAGTTGTGGTTTTAGTTAAAAGTTTTTCCAAAAAAATAGAACCAAACTGTTGTAGAAATATTATGTCAAAAAGGTTTCATTCTTGATCACAACTCACAAGGAGTAGTCCAAACTGGAAAGGTACATGATGAGTTGATGACAGTCAAAACATGTTTTTGAAATTTAACTTTGACTAGTTTAATTTAGTCAATTTTCCTAGTTTACGCCTTATACTTTTACAATTCGGTTTTTATGTAAATGTGAACGCACACATAAAAAATTTGTTCTAGGTTTTTATGTAATTTTATTCTCACATTATGCATCCACTACACAGCCGATGTAGGATAAACCCACGTGAATACCAGATACAACTTTTCCAGTTGGACCACGGTCTTTAGAATCCATCAAGAATGAGCAAGTTGTTGACAAGAAGGCTTCGTTAATTATACTCGAAACTAAGTCATTGCAAAAGTATCCGTAAGCAATTCTATAATTAGACTTCTATCTATAGATAATTATAAGCTACAATTACATAAGACGAAGGTATTACTTTGTTTGAAAATTTTGATTCTCTTGAAAAATTTGATTCTCTTAAAAAGGCTGTGATTTGGTTTCTGATTTGAAAATCAAACATTTTAACTAGAGAATGGTTAGAGTTCTTTATTTTAAGAATGAAACTCTACAAAAACAGCAATATGGCAATTCATGTGACATTGCTTGGCTGCGTGCCTTTCATTTATGCAGTTTGTTTATATAAAGCTTTCCTCACTCCCAACTTCTACTACTCAGCCAATGTGGGATAAACCCCATTTTCATAGTTTCATGTTCCTCACTTTTAACCATTGTTACGAATCTTTCTTTCTAAAGTCTGTTTTCAACAAAGACTATGATTTAAATTATTATTTTGTTTAAACTTCTCTTATACTACTACGTAATTTTTGATACAATAAATTATTGGTGGTTGTGTGGATCCAAGAATTAGCCAGGTATCACTTAGAATTGCGTAATCACTTTACAAATGAAATTATTCGACCTTAATGTCTGGGTATCACGAATATATTTTTGGGATAAGACTAAGTATTTGATCTTGATTTAAGCATAAATCTACAAACCTTTTTGTAACTAAGTGTTTGGGTGTTTTGTGTATTTGCAGGTAGATATTGAATCTCTTATATAGAGATGAAAACGTTTAGTAAACGGAATTATGAGAATAAAATGGCCCATTAATATTCTCATAATGTTCTTCCATTATAGCAATAGTGGTTACACGACCAATTAAACATGGTCATAGTGAATTAGTTAATGTTGTCTTTAAATAAGTAAAAGCCGTTACAAGTTAATTAAACCTATAATCCAATGTCTCTTTCTTTTTTTATCCGATTCTTTTTTTTATTTTAACCCCAATTTGGACCATTGTCACATGGAGAAGAAAAAAAAGTTAAAAGCTCGATGGCTTGGCTAGCGGATTTGGCGCAATGCCATATAACACAAAGGACAGTACCGGCTGGTGCCATAAGGCTTTCATAGGGCACTACGAAGCCTTATGGCGTACCATACCAGAGTGCAGGAGCGGACCTGGGGTGCCCGGGGATTCACGGAAAACTGACAGATGTTTGTCACTTAATGTAAATTTTTGTTAAAAATCTCGATTTTTTTTAAAATAATCTAGTCGCGAAATTTTGTGTTACATAAATAAATGTCTTGTTTAGTTAGTCACTAATATGTCCAAATAAGTACATATCTTATTACTTTGTTTACTAGTTTAAGTGAAATCGTAGCTTTTGATTCATTATCATTTCCCTTGTAAAAAACACTGTGAACATGATTGATTTAGAGTTCTGGCCCGTCCGATAAAAACTTCTGTAACCTTTTAAAGAGTGTTTGTTTAAGCTTATATGTTGGCTTATTTAATTTCGGCTTATATTTTATAAGCCCCAATTTCTAGAATAAGCCCACAAATCTCAAAATAAGTAAAAAATTAAAGCTTATGAGATATAAGCCGAAACACAAATAAGCTCGTAAAATAGGTATAAGCTTAAACAAACACCCCAAAAACACAACCCAATATCCCCCAAACCGACGATATACCAAACGCACTTGACACACACACACACAAACACGAACACACAAACACACTATGAATTTATGGGAAATCAATTGTCGCCGGTGCCGTTGACCGGCTGTCCTTCGCCGGAGGTTTGACTTTCCGGTTCACCTGAACCTCATTTTTTTAAGTAAATTTATAAAAACCCTTGTAGTAGTTGTTGTTGTTAAATGTATATTGTAGATTGTATTTGTGTAGTTGAATAAAATAATGTGTATATGAAAACAAATAACATGCTTATTAACCAGCTATCCCTTATGTTTTAGAACTTATTATAGGCAAAAAGTACAAAAGCCCTTTGGCCATGAGCTTGTGGGTTCAAGTCTTGTTGGAGACGTATGTGAGATAGATGTTGTAGGTTGTAAAAAATTAGCTGTTCGAAAAAAGAAAAAAAAAAAAAAAAAAAGTTAAAGAGGCAAAAAATTAAGCGTTAACAACCATTTCCATGATGACCTGGTGGTAAGGTGGCCCTAAAGTCTCATAAGAGGCCACGATTCATGCCCGGGTAATCTGTAATGATAAAATGCGAAGAAAACCATGGGGCAAACAACTTTTTGACAATACAAAAGCTAAGAAAAGATCGAATGATAAATCAAGATTTTTACTTAGATAGGATTTATAAGACTTTAGAGAAAATGTTGGGTAGGTGGGTGGGGGCAATTTGAGTTTTTTTTGGGGACAAAATAGGCAATTAAAAAAAATACACTAAAATATCAACTTTTAAAATAGGCATACCATGCTACATACATCATCCGAACTATGTTTACCCGTTTTACATTAAGCATTGGTTGTTCATGTTTGCTCATTTATGTAAATAAGCAATCACTTATTATAACTTATTTATGTGTTTTTGAATTGTATAAAGGTTGTTTTTTAATGCTTATGATTTCAAACTTGTCATTTTTCTGATGGAGGTACTTTTATTCTTATTTCAATTATTTGAAGTTGTTTTTTCATTGTCGGTTTTCTCAGTTTTTATTACATAATCAATGTGAAGTTATAAGTTTGTGGCATTATGGTAATTTAAATCCATCTTTACATCCTATGGTCTTTTCAAATCAATAATTAGATTCATGATAAAGCGCTGTTATGTCCTTATGAATCAACGGAATCTACTACCCAATGCTACCCATTCACTTTTAAGCCAAATTTGTTTTGGTTTTGTTCAACGAAGATTGTTTCCTGGAGCAGGTGAATTGAAGATTGTTCGAGGTCTTTTTCGTCTCAGGTTCGTAACCAACAGCCATTTGTAATTGGAGAATTCGGAAAAAGGGGGTGTTTGGGATTGCTAACCCAAATTGGCAAATTCTTTATATGATTATTTTTATAAAGCATAAGAAGCTATCCCAAACACTCCCTGATGTGTATATCATACTTGTAGAAAAGATAAGATAAACTTAAAAATATACTGTTCTGAAGAAGTAAGGGGTTTTAGAAGACCTGCAGAGTAAGATAAGTTGGTTTGGTGGTGACGTTAAAAATGGATGCACAGGCTAAATCATATGACCATTTATTGAATGTTTTATTAAATAATTAGTTTTGTGATATTAAAATTTATAGAAAACAGATTATTATGTTTAAATAATCTAAAAATTAAATGAGAATGTCCTTGTGTACAGTGTTTTGAATTATCAAAACACAATAAATATCAAATAGCTAGTAGAAGCATGCCCAATTTTTACTATTTCGTGTGACTTGTACTGTTACAGACTTGCAGTTGATTATTTCACGTGACATTATTGGTTTTATTTTTGACATTATGTTTCAATCTACAGCTACATAAAGTCATAGTGTAAAGGATTTTTAACATTATGTTTCAATCTACAGCTACATAAAGTCATAGTGTAAAGGAGACTCGCTAGGATTTCATCTTCTGATATCCCACAAATTGATTATCGATCATTGTCATAAGAGAGATGAATAATAACAAGAAATATGATGTGGCAGATGATTCTTCTTCATTCAGTTGTTTACCAGATGAAATCGTACTTCAAATTCTAAACAAATTAGTCGATTTCAAGACCTTGTGCCTTTGCAAACTCGTTTCCAAACGTTTCGGGTGGATTGTCCATCAAGTCGACATTATTTCCTTCACTTCCTATACTCATCCTCTTGAAGACTGTCCCGCAGACCGTCCCACTGAGGAATCGAACCCCACTGATATTCTTGCTTCATTCGGTTCCTATTGGTCTGCTATAAGGTGTTTGGAAGGGTGAAAGAAAGTTCCATCTTCCTTTGATAACAATCATTTGTTGTTCAAGTGGAAGATTAATTAGTTTGGAATCAGAGTCAATTCATTTATATTTCTTTCACCAAATTCAGTTTTTCCTAACAAGGAATTATATGTTAACGCAAATGGTCAAGAAGAGGAAGAAGATATGGAGTTATGTCGCAAGAAACTTCATATTGCATTTCAATGTTTGAAGGATGCTGTTGTGAAGTTTAGGTTGTTGATGACTCCCATCACCAATTTGCCGTTGTTACAAGATGTTTCCATTACAGATCCAGGTCAAAAGGGGAGAGTTTCTCTTAAAGGGGAAAAAGTTGCTGAGATGAGGAATTTATCCGAAGCTGAACTGGAAAAGTTCAATGAAGATATTCCTGATAGGATGAGTGAGTGTTACGTCCCTTTGCTGAAATTGCCTGTATCAGGGTACGTCATGAAGGGAGTAACTCTACTTCTGTTGGGAGGAATGATCTCCTTGATGATGATATTGATAGTTTTATGAAAATTGACGTGAATGGTTTTGAAGATAAAGAGGAGTTTGCGTATAGTGAGGCTGTGATAGAGATAGTAAAGAAGCATAGGAGCCGAATTGTGAGGGTTACTTAGGATGAATCTTCTTGCTGTTATGTGTTTTTTCTGTTGTTGACATATGAGGAGTTAGTTGTGTTTGACGATTACCAAGAATCTTGATGATATGGTCATCGTTGAAAATTATATAAGTTATGTAGTGATTAAAACTGGTTTTTGTGAACTGTTTTTAGGGTGAAGCGCTTTAAATGCATTGGGTTTATTTTTCTGGTAATTTAGTTTATTGTTTTTATAAAATCGATTCATGTGATTCTTGAATTAGCTTGAAGCCTGTTTACAATAAGATGTTGTTTCTCCTATGTTTGGCTGTACATCTTCTGGCCCTGCACTATTATATGTTCTGTCTCAAATAAGCAAGACTTCAGCAATCAGCATTGCTAGATTGTGGCATTGTGGTGCTTGCATTAGCCATTGCTTAACACAGTTCTAAAAAAAATGATTGATTCATCAAGTTTTTAGCTTGGTTACATTCAGTTACCCCCGCCTTGTCAAATTCACGATTCTCAAACTTGACCTTGCTAGCTATATGACAAAGTGACATCCTTTAAGAAAATGTTTACCTGGTTTCTTTGGGTGTTTAACGTACTCTGTTTAATTATTTGTTGGACTCTAATACGCGGTGTAGTAATACCCATTTTAAACCTTTTTTGCTCCACAAGATGTCCTTGCTACACTGGGTTGGTTCACGCATGGTTGAACCCATTTTTGAGTTGGTTAAATCATCCCGACAACCAAACAAAAAAAAAGTTGTGTGGTGTGGGTTATACTTGTTTTTAAGTGAGATATTTGTATGATGGGTTTGGTGTTAACTACTACGTGAGTTTAGTGGTGGGAGTGAATGATGATGTGGTACAATACATATAATTAGACACTATACATAAGCAGTCTACATCTTACCCCCGGTTACACCATGAGACGTGGGATCGTGCAGTCTACTTCATACCTACCGTTACACCATGACATGTGAGATCGAGTATTGTACGCAACCCATGAAAAGTGGCTGATTAGAACTTTTTTAAGTTATCTGAAATAGGCAAATGTAAAAGATTGAGGACCAATTTTGCCAAATGGGAAAAAATATTTGAGGAAAACACCATGTCGGTTTATAACCCAAAATTAGGATTAGTTCACAATTTTAGTCTATATATATACTTGGTTCCATAACCCATTAATAACCAAAATTCACTTTTACGATTTTGAGTTCGATTTTTCCCAAGAACGGTTTAGGTATGTTCCCTCAACAACATTCAAATTAACTATTCAAATTTAAATATTCGTAATTTCTGGTATGCGTTTTTGCAACTTTTTTAGCTATGTTATATCGGCTTCTTTCAACCATATGGTATGTGGTCCAATTATATTTGGTTTTTGATGATGATACGTGCATTGTTACTCAACTTCTTTTTTTTTCAGAATTCGTACACAGACCCTTGACCGTAACTTCAAAATATTATAGCAGTACTTCAGAAATAACATTAACATGATTTGGTGTTATAAACAAGAAAGCAATCTGAAAATACTTTGTACTGAAAATTGGTTGGAGTTCTTTCGGGAAGAAGCTCTCCAAAACACGCGTATGCCAATTTATAAAACACGCGCACGGTATTCTTTAGTAAAAGGGAAAAAATAGTTCGCTTTGTGCTCATTGCTTGGATGCGTGCCTTACAATATCTGCAGCTTGATTTCTATATATACAGCCTTCCTCACTCTGAACATCCACTACACAAGCGATCTGGGATAAACCCAACTCCCACTTATATCTCGGAGCAACAATACATTAGACTAATTGCAAAAAAGTCTCAATTGCATAGAATTATGCTGCTTAAAACGAATACAGGTTTCCGTAGTTTCCTTGGCTTTAATTCCGAATGAGGTTTTTGCAGAAACAACTATGTTTAGCACATCATTATTCGCAATGTGGCACAAACGGTTCTGATTAAGTAACTTTCCGTTATCCAGTAACCAATTATTAAAGACTGTATTGGTTGTGCCATTTGGCGACTCACTGGTGATAGACTAAACGTATGTTGTTCTGATAAAGCTAATTTCAGCCTTAAAAGCAAGGAAGGTATGGAGAATGTACTTATTCTATGCATTCATATATTTCTTTCGACCATATTTTGATTGTTAATACGATATATAAGGACCGCTACTCCTCAATTCTCATTAGGAGGTCGAACCAAGGATACTTAAACAAAGACTAGATTGTGTAATGTTGAGAAAAAAACCTCTTAGTCAAGCTTTGAAGCCCCTACTGGGCTGGGATATTTGAAGAAGCGCAGGATTTTGTACAACCGAACCATCTTTTTTTGTTCCTACCCTAGTTTGACTACTCGTTTGTGACGATTCCTTAGAGAAGTCATCATATCACGATTCGAGAAACTTCCATTCTTCACTGATTCCATATGGCCTACTTTGACACATTTCTTTTTCTTTGTGTTAGTATTAAAACCCCCTCTTTTCTAATACTTTTTATTTCGTAAATTGGCAGGTTACTTCTTTTGGGCAGGACGGATTGCTTTTCTAAACCTGATTGTAAGGTACGAGTTTACTATAAACATTAGTATAATTTAGAAAGATATTAACTTCAAAAATTGAATAACTAAATTGACTAACTTTTCACCTTCACGGACTTGTTCCCGAACATAGTGATAATTTCGTAGAAAATGTCTAGTGCCCTTCATGACTACAGGTTCAATGGCAAATATGATTGCAACAAAATTGTCGCAATACATATCAATAGGCGATTCAATTGAAGGCATAACACTAAGCCCTAAAATGAATTTTCTAATCCAAACAACCTCCATAGCAGCTTCAGGCAACTATGTATCTGCTTCTCACAGGCATATCGCGACACCGACTCTTGCTCTTCCAGCTTCATCGCTCCTTCATTAATGACAAAGACATAACCCGTCCGAGACTTCGTATCATCTTTATCACATTGCCAGGACGCATCACATAAACCTATAACATCAAGCTTTGTATTTGGATTTCCACCATACATTAGAAACATATCTTTCGTATTCCTAAGATACTTTAGAATATGTTTAACAGCAATCCAGTGAAGTTCACCTGGATTGTGTTGATATCGACTGGTCATATTCTGAATGAATGTTACATCTGGCCTTGTGCATCTAACCGCATACATGACAGATCCTACTTTCAAAGCATAAGGAACTTTACTCATGCGTGTCACCTCTGCATGTGTTGAACACACATTTCGCTACATAAGCCATGCTTTACTTCCATCGGCAAATATCCTTTCTTGGAATTTTGTATATTGAATCTCTTCAATATTTTATCAATATAAGCACTTTGACTTAAACCAATTAACCGCCTTGATCTATCTCTGTAGATCTTGATTCCCATAATGTATGCAGCTTCTCCTAAATCCTATATAGAAAAACACTTACCAAGATACGCCTTAACATTTTGCAAACTTGGAATGTCTTTTCCCATAATCAATTTGTCATCAACATATAGGATAAGGAAAATTACATCACTCCCACCAGCTTTGTGATATACACATGGCTCATCAAGATTCTAAGTAAATGACACCCAACCCTGAGACAGATTTTTTATCACATTGCCAAATCACATAAACCTATAACATCGCTTTGTATTGGATTTCCACTATAGAAACATCTTTCGATTTTAAGATATTTTAGAATATGCTTAACAAATGAGTTCACCGATGTTGATAACCGTCATATTCTCAATGAATGTTACATCGGCCTTGTGATCTAATCATACATGACGCATCCTACTTTCAAAGCATAAGAATTTAAGCGTCACGCATGTGTTGAACACACATTGCCATTATATTACATATGCTCATATCTATCATCTTCATTTTGTATATTGAATCTCTTCAATATTTTATCATATAAGCACTTGACTTAAATCATTGGCTTCAGAGATTCTCATATGTAGCCTCCCAAATCATAGAAAAACACTTCCAAGACGCTTTAACATTTTGCAAACTTGGAATGTCTTTTCCCATAATCAATTTGTCATCAACATATAGGATAAGGAAAATTACATCACTCCCACCAGCTTTGTGATATACACATGGCTCATCAAGATTCTAAGTAAATCCAAACCTTTTGATTTCTTCATCAAATCTCTTATTCTATTGTCGATGATTCTTGGCTTCAATCCATAAATTGATCTTTGAAGTTTGCATACAGCTTGAAATCTGGATTCAGAACCCCTCAGTCTACATATAGATGTCTCACTATACCATTTAAGAAGCGGTTTTGACACATGCGCCAAATTCATAGTCAGTGCTATAGCTATGAGAATCCTAATAGCTTTAATATCTGCTACAGGAGAAAATGTCTCCTCATAGTCGACCCCATAGTTTTGAGTAAAGCCTTACCACGAGCTTTATAGGTGTGAACATTGCCATCCATGTCACTTTCTTCTGAAGAGCCACTAACTCCAACTAATTTAGCATTGGAAGGAAAGTCTACTTCAATCTAGACTTCATTATCTCTCATGGATTGCATTCCATTCTTGCAACTTACATTTGTCCTTTTCGTGGATCGCGCCATGGCAGCTATAATTAGTGTGTCTCCAAGATCCCTTTATACTTTCCTCAACTTCTACATTAAGACATAGACGTTCATGAGCACGGTAGTCCCATCGACGAATGAGAACAACTTCAACTTCGTGGAGGACCTGACTATCGTGTTCCACTTCAAGGTAATGCATCTACATGATCACCTCCGGATCATAAATTGTCCTAATGGATTCTTGAGATATGAGATCCTTTTCAAGAAAATCTCCATACCTAGCAACAATTACTTTATTTTGTGGAAAGTAAAGTAGTACCCATCATTTCCTTTGGGTTTCCTACAAAGATACACTTTTACATATCTCTTTTGAGTTTATCCGTTGAGTCACGCCTTACACACGCCTAGCAACCCCGGACCTTTAAATAAGACAAGTTAGGAGCTTTACCATTCCATATCTCATATGGTGTCTTATCAACCTTCTTGGTCGGAACCATATTTAGAATACTTACTGCAGATTCTAAAGCATAATCCTAAAAGATAAAGAAGAAGAGTAAGATTAAACATTGATCGCACCATATCTAACAATGTACGATTTCTTCTCTCAGATACACCATTTTGTTGTGGAGTATATGGAGATGTGAGATTATGGACAATTCCATTCTCAGCTAAATAATCTTTAAACCTTAGGTATTCACCGCTTCTATCGATCAAAGAGCTTTAATCTTCTTTCCTAATTGAAACTCTACTTCTGCTTTGAAAACCTTAAATATTTCGAACACCTCATGTTTATGTTTAAGCAAATAAACATAACCATAATGGTGAAATCATCTGTAGCATAAGGTATGGTGGCTACCATTTTTTAGCCATTTGGGCCCTACTACACGCCACCTCATTTCAACACTCTAACTTCAAAATACTCCTTCTCCAACTAACTTCAAACACAACCATTTACACTTCCATTTCCATTATTTTTTATTTTCCATCTTCCCCAAACAAACTAAATTAATTTTATTCAAATAAAAATACAAATAATATTTATATAAAAAAAGTTATAAATTTGAAATTAAAAAATATATATGGAACTTTTAAGTAAAAAATAAAAATAAAAATAAAATAACCTTATCCAAATGCTACCTTACCCAATCTAAAAAAAATAATCAGAACACATCTTCATCCTCTCATCTTGTTTATCCCCATCAACTCACATCTTCTTTGTCACTTCCAGCCATCGCCATCATCTCAAAAAGAAAAATAATAAATAACACACACCCATTTGCTTATGGATTACAAACACAAAAAAGACAAATAACCCATTAATATTTGAAATATAATCCTTTAACTCAAACAGTCAAATATTAGTTGAAAAGTATCATTTTCATTGATATACCAACTAAATCTAAAGTGGCGAGATATTGGGGTGTGGTGGTGCCATTCAGCATAATCACCTTCCACACGCCTTGGCGCAGCAACAGTTTCATCACACCATTGCTCTAAAGGTTAAGAAGTTTCTCTTCACACCACATTAAAGACGACGCCTCTCATTATTACATGAAATTCCTAGATATATACATATCAATGATTCATCATAAAGTCATCGCTGTAAAGCCAGTCTTGCCTATATGATACAAGTCCACAATGCCAAGAAATCACACTTGTTTTATTCTCTTACGAATATTAAACATTAAAATTCAAAATAATATTTAAAGAGCATAATTCCATTACTCATGATAGTGTGATCCAACAACATTAACAGAAGGTGCATAATAACAATTGTTTATGATACTAAGCCGAAGGCAAAACTAAATTAAGCACCCTATGGTTTAGGTTAGCAGGTTCTTTAGGCAGATATTGCTACCATAAGACACTTTTTCCCACTCCCAATCCCCATAGTGTGAATACCATTATCATATACCAATTTAATTTAGTAAACAATTCAATCATGAATGTTACCCAGCTGGCACCCGCGAGACTTCTTGTCTTATTTGTTAAAATCATTAAGATAAAAGCATACTTCAGCGATAGCCGCGTAGTGGAATTGATTCTTGTCTTTCTTAGCAGTTGATATCATAATTTGCTTACCCTCATCGCCTTCTTATACCCTTCTATGCGAGTGGGCTGCTGATTCTATTAGCACCGGGTAGCTGGTAACCTTTCGTAATCAGCAATGCCGTGCAATCTTTACGCAATGCATACAAATACGCACCTTGTACCTATTGACAGTTAATAGCAATTCTCTTCATAAATCTTACTATGCTGAGCTGTCTCACGCCATTTAACATGCTTGTCATCTTTTCGCTGCAATATCATCAATCAACATATTGGTCTCAAACATACGTTTCGATTTATTGAGCATGTCATAGGAAATAATTCTCAAAGCTTGTCATCATTCCCAACAACACAAGCCACTTCATTATGTTTTTGCATTCAACTTTCCACTATGTTTTTCCGATTGGATGATGTTGCAGAGTTCAGAGGACGGTGCCACCCTCGTAGGTGTTTTCTATAGAGGACTGAGAAACTGTATTATTTGTATAAGTCTTGTCCTGCTGAACTCCTTTGCAAAACATCGATGTCAAAAAAGAGAAAGTGGAATGAATACAAGAAACATAAAGAATGCTTGTTTGATGTGGAATGATGACACCGCTATACAAAAGCAGTTTGAGAATTATTTCCCTTATGACATGCTCAATGAACTCAGATGTATGTTTGAGAAACCAGCAGCAATGGAGATCTATGATTTGATTGATGTTCTTCACAGCTGCAAGCAGGCAGATGGTAAAACCTGTAAGTGCACATGTGTTGGAAATGAAGGGTTACATGGACCAACTGCAAGCACTTGGCAATATCTATGAGGAAGATATTGCTTTTAACTTGATTATTAGATTCCTAAATAAGGAATATAGTGGTTTTGTTCGTAATTTCAATATGCATTGCGTGGGGAAGACAATAACTTAATTGCACGCAGTGCTCATTGATTACGAAAAAGGGTTACCAAAAAGAACCTACACCCGTGTACTACCTATTTAGGGTGGTAGGATCAACAAGCCAAAACCGCATACAAACAAGAAGGGTATATGAAAATGAAATCCTGATAAAGATAAGCAAGTTATGGCCTATCAACATGAATCTAAGAAATATCCTCCTAAGAAGAAAAGAATCCAAGGGATCGCTTGCCACTACCGCAATATAGTAAGAGAAATTATGCTCTTTATCTCGATGATTTGTGAACAAATAAGAACAAGAAGTTTGGGCACTGAGCCAACACTTCAGTAACTTATTTATGATTGAATTATTTACTCTAAATCATGAAATTAATTCCTAGGTATATGATACTCGATGTGGTATTCACATATGTAATACACCTGTAGGGTTTAGAGTGGAAAGAAATCGTCTTGTATACAATATCATTGTGTGGGTAATTGAGTACCGCATTATTGAAGCCATAGGAGTGTTTAAATTAGTTTTGTTCGGCTTAGTATTGTCGTTAAACAATTTTATTATGCACCTTCTATTATTAGAGGTGTTGTTTCTATTACTTTTGTTGATCTTGGTTTTAATCACACTATCACCTAATAATGGAATTTTTGTTTCTTTAAATGGTATTTTTTTATTTTAATGCTATTGCTGTGAATGGTGTGTTTGAGATTGACATGTTCGATAATGTATCCAATAAGAATCATTCAATGTTTAGCATTAGTAAAGAGAATAAAGTCGACTTAAATTCTTCTTACTTTTGCAATGTAGACTTGCTCATATAGGCAAGACTCATGAAAAGCTACAACTTGATGGGCTTTTGAAAAGTATCAATGATGAATCATTTAATATAATGAAGTCTTGTATATCCGGGAAGATGACGAAGAAACCTTTTCATAGTAATATGGATGGCTGTCTGATCTACTTGGTCTAATTCATACTGATGTGTGTGGACCACTTATACATGTGTCAAGGAGAGGTGTTATCTACTCTTAACCTTTACGATGATTTTAGCCGTTATGGTTATGTTTATTTGCTTAAACATAGATATGAGGTGTTTGAAACATTTAAGGTTTTCAAAGCAGAAGTAGAGTTTCAATTAGGAAAGAAGATTAAAGCTCTTCGACCTGATAGAGGCGGTGAATACCTAAGCCAAGAGATTAAAGATTATTTAGCTGAGAATGGAATTGTCTAGAATCTCACATCTCCATATACTCCACAACAAAATGATGTATCCTGAGAATAAATATACATTGTTAGATATGGTGCGATCAATGTTTAATCTTACTACTCTTCTTTTATCTTTTTGGGATTATGCTTTAGAATCTACAGTTCGTATTCTAAAAATGGTTTCCACCAAGAAGGTTGATAAGACATAATATGAGATATGGGATTGCGAAGCGTATGTAAGACGTGACTCAACAGATAAACTCCAACAGAGATCTGTAAAGTGTATCTTTGTAGGATACCTAAAGGAACGATGGGTTACTACTTTTACTTTCCACGTGAAAATAAAGTGATTGTTGCTAGGAATGGAGATTTTCTTGAAAAGTATCTCATATCTCAAGAATTCAGTGAGACAGTTTATGATCTGGAAGATGATCATGTAGATGCATTACTTTCTGAAAACACTAGCGTGCTTCCCGTGGAACCTGATAGTCTGGGTCCTCAACCTAAAGTTGAAGTTGTTCCCATTTGTAGATCTGTAAGGACTACGCGTTCTCCTGAACGTCTATGTCTTAACGTAGAAGTTGAGGAAACTATTAAGGGATCTAGAGAACCTACATTATAGGCACGCCATGGTCGATCCTAAAGGACAAATGGAAAGTTGTGAATGGGGAAATGAAATCCATGAGAGATAATGAAGTCCGATTGAATCCTTCTAATGCAAGTGTTGGATGGCAATGTACACACCTATTAGGCTCTCGTCTGCTAAAGGCTTTACTCAAATCTATGGGGTTGACTACGAGGAGACCTTTTCTCCTGTAGTAGACATTAGAGCTATTAGGATTCTCATAGTCAGCAACGCATAAATGACTATGAGATTTGGCGATGGATATTATAACCACCTTCTAAGTGCTAGATGAAGATATGGCTAAACCTAAGGGGTTTGTGAATCCACAATTTCCAAACCGTGGATGCAAACTTCAATTATCTATTTATGGATTGAAGCAAGCATCACGACAATGGAATGAGAGATTTGATGAAGAAATCAAAAGGTTTGGATTTACTCAGAATCTTGATGAGCCATGTTTATATCATAAAGCTAGTGGAAGTGATGTAATTTTCTTTATCATGTATGTTGATGACATATTGATTATGGGAAAAGACATTCCAAGTTTGCTAAATATTAAGGCAAATCTTGGAAAGTGTTTTTCAATGAAGGATTTAGGAGAAGATGCATACATTCTGAGAATCAAGATCTACAGAGATAGATCAAGGCGGTTAATTGGTTTAAGTCAAAGTGTTTATATTGATAAAATATTGAAGAGACTCAATATGAAAAATTCCAAGAAATGATATTTACCGATGGAAGTAAAGCATTACTTATGTAGCGAAATGTGTGCTTCAACACCTGTAGAGGTGGAACGCATGAGTAAAGTTCCTTATGCTTCGGAAGTAGGATCTATCATGTATGCGGTTAGATGCACAAGGCCAGATGTGGCGTTCGCTCAGAATATGACCAGTCGATATCGACAGAATCCAGGAGAACTTCTTTGGATTGATGTTAAACATATTCTAAAGTATCTTAGGAATACGAAAGATATGTTTCTAATGTATGGTGGAAATTCAGATAAAGAGCTTGACGTTACAAGTTTCTGTGATGCGTCCTGGCAATGTGATAAAGATGATACAAAGTCTCAGACGGGTCATGTCTTTGTCATTAATAGAGGAGCAGTAGACTGGAAGAGCAAGAAGTAGAGTACAATAGCGATGTCTGCAACAAAAACTGAATACATAGTTGCTTCAGAAGCTAAAATAGAGGCTGTTTGGATTAGGAAATTCATTTCAGGGCTTGGTGTTATGCCTTCAATTAAATCGTTGTTGATATGTATTGCGACAATTCAGCTGCAATCATATTTTCCAATGAACCTAAAGTCATGAAGGGCTCCAGACATTTTCTACGGAAGTATCACTATATTCAGGAACAAGTCCGTGAAGGTAAAATAAATCTACCGAAAGTTCACACAGATGACAACTTAGCTAATCCTTTCACTAAGGCTTTACCTTTAGAAAAGCTTACTGAACTTGCCAATGACATTGGACTTCGTTTAGCTAGTAGTTTCATGCATAACTGTGATTAGTATTTGGATAAAGGATATTGTAAACATTTATTATCTTTTAATGAAATAAAGTATTTGTTCTATTTATTTTCATTCTTTAATATTGGTGTTCTATATTTGCATGTTTAATCCGTGAATAATTTAGTTATTCTAAATCGTCTGTTGTCAATTAATGATATGGGAATATCATTAAACCAAGAAAAATCTGAGTATTGGTACAATATGCTTGAAAGTATATTGATGCATTGACATGCCAATTTCACATGATATTCAATGAACTGAATATAGGACTTATCCCAAACTACATGATTTAACTTTATGGATGTTGTTATTAAGTAAATAATGAATAGTTATCCTCAGACTTGAGATACCAGAGAACTGTCATGAATGTAGTGCATTTCTGTGAAACTACTTAACGCTATATGTAACTGGTAGTCATAAGGGTTGTTTTCAGAAGTGTTGCAAAGTTCATGGGTTTTGCTTGTAGTTAAGATAAAATTTTTTCCTTCAAATTTATTTTGGAGTTTAATAATGTTAGGCCCCTCGTAGGGTTGACAAGATGTTTGTGTGGCCACGCCCAAGGTCTCCCCTGAATATGTTTAGAAGATTTGGTAATCTTGCTCAATCACAAACAACGAGAAACAAAATAGTTGAATCAAGAATGACTTAGATCCATATCTTTACTTAACATGGTATTAGTAATAAAAGGATAATAATAATGATGAACCATTAAAAGGTGTTTCCAAAAGACCTTACTCGAGTTGTACTAGAGGCATTGGTGTGTTGCAAGACGCTAACCGATGTGATTACACTATTAAAATTTGTCCAAGTGAGACCTGTTAGTTTATGGACATAAATTAATAGACGTATGTTAGGATCAAACTCGAGATCACAAGATTGCACACTTTATGTATGAAAAGTTAATGATTAATAATTATTTACTAGAGGTTATATTTAATTATTAAATACACAAAATGTCTAACGACCGTTAGTGATTAACGATAAATTGACTAACGACCGTTAAATATAAAAGAGAGGGAATAGAATGAAATTAGATGACAAGAAGATTCTGGATAACCCTTTGGGTTGTTGTGGCCGGTCGTGTGTCAAGGGAGAAATCCCAAACCCACTCAAACTTGGTCTCTAAGTTTCTTTTAGTATATAAACAAACCTAGGGGTCATTGTTTTTGTACCTTTTGTGCACACACAATACCTAATTGTTTTCTCTTCTTCTTTTTCCTTGTGAGGTCGATCGTACACATCCCTAACCAAGGGATGATCGACTTTTGTTTTTGAAACAAAATAGTTTGGTGTTCTTGTTACTTGCATAAACTAAAACTTGGTATTATGCAGGTATTAAGAAGCGGATTCAATCACACTATTGATTGAATCTTGGATTGAATTACAAAAAGGTCATGGGTAATTCATATAATCCACATAAACCCTAATTAGGGTTCATCTTGTTGATTATTGAAGAATTGATTCATGTTTTGCTAGAATAAAAAAGGTACGCATACGTTTATGTTTGGTTAATTAATTTACATGTTATATGATCTATACGCTTTCGCATGTTTACTTTGATGTTTATTATTTATATTTATGAGTTGTCATGTTGTATAATTCCAACAGTGGTATCAGAGCCTTGGATAATGTGTAATTAATTACCAAAACGCATAAAAGGACAAATCTTGAATTGTGTTATATATATGTTGGTCATTTTTAGGGTTTTCAAACCGAAACCCTAATTTTTTTTATTAGGGCCGATTGCCCTTATTTATTTTTTAGGGTTTGGTTTTGGTAATTTAATTTGATTAGAAACCCTAGGATTAACATGTTATATTTATGTGTTTATCTATGCGATCTTGTGACAACGTGAATAATAGTTATGTTCAATCCATGAGAACGTGCATGTTTGTCATGGATTATTGTTGATGTATAATTCTAATTGCTTAAATTATATATTTGAATTAATTGTTAAGTTTATACACATGTATAGTTTTGATAATTCTAAAATTAGGGAAGACCTCAATATAATTAATGAATCAATTACGTGTTATGTGGTATATATTTAATTATGGCTTACGCAATCGATTCATCGATGCATGTGGTTCACTTACTTTGTAAGTGAGGGCCTTAGTTGAATATATGCTTTATAAACCTAGAATTGATTGTTAATAGGTTTTATCAAATAAAGTTTGCATGTGGCTACATGTTTACACATATTAATTGCTATGTTATGTGTGTTTATTTAGTTATTTTATTTTTTATTTTTATTTCTTGTTTTTGTTTATTTTTGTTAGACATGTTTATAAATAAAAAGGGTAATTTTTTGAATATAAAAATAATACGGAATAAATAATAGTGCAATATGATTTGGTTTTTGAAGAGTTAAATTTTCAAGAGTTTAATTGAGTGATGAATTTTGTACCAATAGTAAGAACGACTCACCTAATTTTGAAAAAATGTGTGAGGGGTATAAGAAAGGTACGCATTAAATTGTGACTCGAAAAAAGAAGGTTGTTAATATGCTTCGCGCTTATCCGCTTCTTTGTGCGTCAAATTGGAGTTACCTAGTACGACTATCTAATGTACAAAATCATCTTAAGGGTGAATTAGCTTTAATTCCAGCGCCACTTTGTGGTAATTAACCGAAACACTAAGTCTCTGGACTTATGCAAAAGTATGATATAATGGACGATAATTAAAGGTAAATTCTTTGATTGTCGAACCCAATACCTCAATCAAAACTTTGTTAATTTAATCTTAGTGAATTGGTTAATAAAAAGGTTTTTTTTATTAAAACTATTGATACGAAGTTGTATGCATGCTTCTTCGTACATATTTTGATTATACACATCAAAACTAGTACCCTTTAAAAATTAAGTTAATGCCATCTAGGTAAAAGAACACTTAAAGTTTCAATTTACATCATGTGAGAGCTTGGCTAAATTGTAACGGAAAGGTAAATTTTCATGTTGTGTGAGAGCTTAACTGGACAAATTTGCAGTTCTTTAAATTAGATGACTTAATTGAGTTGTAAGTGAGAGCTTGGACTCAAGGTATAAGATGGGGATAAAACATGCTTACATTGCAATATTGTTTGGCAATGTAAATCCCATAAAGATATAGGAATTGGAAATTGTTTGCTAATTATTGTTCGACAGATTACCTTATTCAATACTTTAATTACTAGTGATCAACGATGAATGGAACTATGTTAATTTGGGTCCTAGTTTTCAATAAACTATGGTTATATGAATATTTCTTGATTTTTATTTTCTTGGAAAAATGTATTATGCGAAAATACTAATATTTGAAATTTTTCGTAAAGTGCTCATAACACTACTTTGAGTCATGCGTTCAAAACTTTCTTTGAACGGGAAAAATTGACTGGCTCACAAAATTTCAATGACTGGTTTTGATCACTCAGGATTGTCGGTAGAGTGACTGAGAAACTGAATTATTTGTATAAGGCTTGTCCTGCTGAACATGCTGCAACAACATCTGATGCGGAAAAAGTAGAGTGGAAAGTTGAATACAAGAAACATAATGAAGTGGCTTATTTTATGTTGGGAATGATGGTACCTACTTTACAAAAGCAATTTGAGAATTATTTCCCTCATGACATGCTCAATGAACTGATAAGGATTTAAAACATACATTTTAGGGGGTCATTTAAGCCATAAATCGTTACATTTTATATCCGTTACTGCTTAAAAACGTTCATTTTCCCATTTTATGTAACACCCCAACCCGACACGGGTTAAAATGTCACATTATGGTGTCATACAAAGCATATAAATGCAAGCCAAAGTCTTATTAAATAAATACCAAGTCATATAAACTAATGACTTCAAAAGGAAAATACATAATCCAACAAATCTAAAAGAAATGAAATATCAAAACAAATATTCTTCAAAATGAGTCCAAAATGATAAGGGAAATGATAAGGTTTTAAAAGGTACCTTTTTGAGGGGTCGTTTAAGCCCTTATTTGATCACTTTTGTATCCGTTATTGCTTAATATCGTTCCTTTTCACTTTTTAGGTCCCTTGAAGGCAAAATACTGGAATGGCACTTATTTGGACGAAAAGGCGCGAATATACGAAGAAAATGGCCAAAGTCAAGAATCGAGACACTCAAGTCGCTGAAATACAAGGGGACGGCGTCAGGTGTTATTTGCAACGCCACGGAGCACTTTTGTGATGGCTCAGAGCCAAATTGCTTTTTACACTCGGACGAGTCCGACGGGCACAACCACCAGGTGACGCCGTCACAAGCTGATCAAGACTATCACTGCATGCGCGCGAAGTAGTTGATATTGTTTTGGCCATAACGTTTGCATACGAACTCGGATTTAGGTGGTTCAAAAGCCCACGCGATCAACGAAAATCTACAATTTGGTGAAAAAATGTCGTGACGCCGTTATCTATAAGTGTGACGCCGTCACTTTTTTACAGTAAAATCTGGCTATAAATATAACATTATAACTTTACTTTTTGTAAGCCCTAAACCCTAAGTCCGATTCTAGGGTTTAGGTAGGTATTTTTCCAGCAACTTAAAGGGTTTCAAACACTCCATAAACATCATGTAATGATTTGTTTGTTAATCCAATCCTATGGTATGTCTTCAATTATCATAATTGTTGCTTGCTCTTCATTAATTATGCTTGGCTAATTCACCTAGTGTTTGCTTATGATTGTATGAAACTTGTATATAATTAATTAGATCTTATTGATTTCTTGATGTTGTGGTCTATCTTCATCATTAGGGTGTGACAATTTCAATGAGTCTAATTGGTTTAGTTTATAATTCTTGCATCCTAATGTCTCTTGTTTGATTGGTTGTCTCTTATCTTAATTGTTTAATGATGCGATAGGTCATTCGTTGTGTACTTAATGCTTGATTAAATAACCTTAGAATATAACTCCTTGAGTAGTTGTAAGCTAAACCATCCAAAGAGTGCCTTAGAGTAAGAGTTTATTATCCCTAGTGGGTTTTGTAGACGAGACCCTTTGGTAACTTCAAAGAGTTAGGGATAAACGCATACCCTACGACTTTAGACACAAAACGCGATTAAGAATAAGGACGTGACAATTCAACCATCAATAGGACGTGACAATTCAAAGAGTAGAATGGATAAAAGAGTAATACATCATAAGTAGACGCTTCACGTTACTGGTAGACCTCTAATTTAGTTATACCCACAGTTGACTGACTAACAACTCTACCCTCCCTCCAAAACCGATTCATAAAATATAAAAATATAAAAATACAAAAATAATCATCCCTCATCTTTAGACTTAATTGACATATACTTCAGCAACGACACTATTCCCTAGAGAACGATATCAATACCCGTGGTTTACCCCTAATACTACACTACAACGATTAGGTTCACTTCCTAGGGTGTTGAAAAACTTGCTCGACGAAAAGGAAGTTCCTTTGACCCGAACGACGTGTAGCGTATCAAGTTTTGGCGCCGCTGGATAATAGTTATTGTTTATGCTTGATTTCTATCTCGTTTAGGTCTACTCACAAGATTCCTATCAAGTGAGATTTTTTCTTTTATTAGCTTCCTTGTAGTCTATCCCCCTTCTTTGTGCCTTTGTTCGTAAAACTTGTCCATTGACTCTTCAGTTCACCATTATTATGGAGAAACGCAATCCACTATATTCAGCGATTAGGTTTTTTTATAAAAAATTATGATATTACTAAAGCGGATTATTCAAGATGGTGGGAAGAAAGTAACCAAGTCCATAAACCTTTTGGGGTTTCACCATTCCATCAAGCCCACAAAACACCTCATCTAGTGAAACCTATGCTTCGTATGAGCCTTCACCTAGGATAGACTTTCGTGAACAACCTCCATGTTTAGAAACTATTGTTAGTAAGGCCCATGAGAATGACCAAATTTGTGAAAATATTATGGAAAGCAACCAAGCATTAAACCATAAGTTGGATCAATTACTAAGTTTGGTTTCATCACCTAACCTAAGGAAATATGACACATATGAGCAGATGTAGATGTGATTAAGGATAAGGTGAAAAGTCTAGACCCACAAGGTATCCCACAAGTTCCACCATCATTTAAGGCATACACACCGCACGGGACCTTGGAAGTAGTGGAGACTTTAGGAATCCCAATGGAGGTAGAACACAACCCAATGCAACTGGAGAATATAGGTTTGAATACTTGTAGTCTCAGTCTTACTCTTAGTTCTAGGGAATTTCCTAGTGTTGATGAACCGAACCTCAAGCTTTACTTCCATCCTTAGGTAAACGGAGAACCGACCCACCCAACAACCAATTTAGTCCGGGTAGTTTTAGGATGAAGGAAGCCATTCACACACCCCTTCACCTCACGTGGCATATTTCCACCCTAAGGGTGTGTATCGCTACTATCACCCGCACTTAAACTTAAGTGTAGGGAAAACTTCCTTTATCTGTTAATGGGTGGTGAAGTCTCGTGACTCAAACAAAAACAAGCTTGGGAGGCAACCCATGTTTATTTGTTTTTCATTTTCATTTGTGTGTCGTATATCTTTTATTGATTGTTTATTCTCATGTTTAAATTTGTAAAAAGCTTTATTTTGTCTTTAACCTCGTCTTAATTACATATAAAGGTATTTTACATAAGGGATAAGGGAGAGGAGGATTACACATTTTCAAAAAAGAAACGCGTAAACATGAGAATTTCAATTAATTAAAAGATATATATGTGTTTTGTTCGGTCAAATGCTTGTATCGAGTCATAATGGATGTTTTGCAGGAAATTCTTCCAGATTTTAAAGATAAAAATTTTCCAGAATTTTTTCCAAAATCGCGTACCGTCGTGATAACTGACGGCGTCAGATCGCAAATGACGGCGTCGGGAAGCGAACAATGATTATTTTTCTCGTTTTCTGTGCTACTTATAAATTTTTTGAATTTTCCAGGTCTTAATTTTCTATAGAAATCTGCAAAACATCCATTCCACGAGCATTATATCTTATTTAAGTCTGGAATTACATCTTGTTGTGATTTTTCTTTGTTCGGTTTGATGCGTTGGGTTGTTTGTTTTCTTCAGTGTGCAGGTTTAGTTTATCAAGAAGAAGTTACAAAAGATGGGAAGGAGCTTTTCACGCACACATTCTTCTTGGAAAGGATTTAACCACTACTTCACACACGGATCCTACCGAGCTAATCGGGGGAGTACTAGTTTCTTTCGTTTTCATTACCTTCCATTATCATAACTTTGATACTTTCGGGGAACATTGGGGACAATGTTCAGTTTAAGTGTAGGGAGGGAAAATAAAATGGGAACTTTGAAACTATGCTTATCCTTGACTATTTGCTTTGTCCAATTGTATTTGTGTAATAAACCATGAGAAAATGTCGGTTAGGGTAATTTTGGCACAAATTTTTAATTTTTCATGACATATAGGAGTAGGCCATTAGTCTTAACAAAAGCGTCTCATGGATAGGAAGTTGCATGACTAGCACAAAAACCCTTTACCACCTAAATTCCACCTAAAATGTGAGATCGCCCTTAGATTAGTAGGAATTAAAGCATTCATCTTTAATGCTTAGAGTGTGAACCGGTAGTATATTAGATTCTAGAACTTGTTTTGTGACGCATTCCGAGATCGCTAGTAAGACTACACTTGTGTAGTTAGGAATAACTAAATGATAAGAGGCATTAGGATAACCCTTGTTTGATACCCGTAATATAATTACTTCTTCCACATTGGTTGAGTAATTCCCCCACACCTTTTGCGTTGTACTCATCTTTAGTACACGATACCCCTAGTTAACCCCCTCAGAGCCTATCCTTTTCGCGGTTCTCGTGATGTTTCGGTTTTTCCGTATATCAATGAAGAGCATTGTTTACACCCACCCCCAAATATACACCCAAATCGCCTTAGCCTACCCTTTATGCACTCACTTTAGTGCATTATTGTTATCACCTTAAACCCTTAGTTCAATTATCTGGTTGCTTGTATGAGTTGCTAAGTCGAGTCATATCCTTTGTATACAGTTTTGGGACGATTGGGATTCATGGGAAAAGTTAAAGTTTATGAAATGACGGGAAGGAACGTTAAATTCAAATTCCCTTTGTTTGCATAATAATGTACCCCAAGTGTTTTGATCTTTTCAATTCGTCAATTAGTGTTAGAGTAATAAAAACTCAAGTGTAGGGATGTGCCTATAAATCCCTATCATTTTGATGTTACCGAGGATGGTAGAATAAAAGTATAAAAAAAAATCGAAAAAAAAAAATAGAAAAAGAGAAAAAGAAAAAAAAATAGAGTGTTGAAAAAAAAAAAAAAAAACACACACACACACATACTGGCTACCATCCTACATTTATCATTTAAATTTATGTTTGTTTATTTCAGTTAGCTAGAGTTTAGAGTATCGAGTCTTGGCTTAGCAACGCCATTCTTCGTATGCTTGTAACATAGAGATTTTTGACTTGCCACCACTAAAAAGCCTATCCCCCCAAAGCGTTCCTCTACCGTAAGCCTAACGCTACAACCCTTTTAAAGACCCTTTTGATAGTCTTTTCTGGGTGCTTACGCCAAAGCGATGGAGGTTTGATCTATTCTCAAGCCTATGGTAATCTAAACTGGACCGGTTAATGAGTGTTTATCTTCCATTTCCATTTGTTATATTTCATATTACACCCAAAGATGCTGAGTATCCAAACGCCCCATGTGAGGGGCGGTAAAGATGTATCATGCTTTGTTATGACTTTTGAGGGGTGTTAGCCTCAAAAGTGAAGTTATTACGGGAATTGCATTAGTTTCTTTCTTTACTCATTCACAAGGACTAGTTTAGTCATTTGTTGCTGTTAGTTTGTCCGATAAATACACCTCCTAGTCCCAACTAGAGGGTAGAAGTTCATATTTTGTAGCAGCAGCGTGTGTGGTTTCTTCTTCTCTCTAGAAACACACACATCTTCCCCTTTTCTATATCTAATACACAACCATGTCTTTCTTATTCTTTGAGCTTCCCCGACATCAACCATAACCATTGTTTTATCGATCCTACAATTGTATAACGAGCCGTGTTGTTTTGATAGGATTTTTGTGAGCGAATATTTGTTTAAACTGTTTTTAACCAGCTTTTACAGGTGTCGGAAATTTTTTTTTTCCATCTTTTGAGGTTAAATGCATTCGAATTTATATTTGTATCATCTTTGGTCAAAAAGTCAACACCTTTTATGGGTTAGCTTTTCAGCTTCTATGATTATATCCAAGATTCCGCTTGATAACATTATTTTGTCATGATCGCTTTTTATCCATCTCGTGGAATATTTATATGGTCAACCTCGTCAAATCTCATGGTCTAACGGGTAAAATGATGCTTTTTCTGCAATCAATTTCTGGGTTGATATGAATGAACAGAGAATATGGTCGGAAAAGTCGCCGGAAAAAAAAAGTCAACGATGGTCAAAACCCTACTTTACTAAGGACTCATCAAGTTGTATACCAGTAGCTTGGAAAGTTAATGTAAGAAAGCTTCCACGCTTAAGTCTTAATGCCTAAAATTTACGCGATAAGTTTAATGCAATAATATTTTACGCTGCGAAGATTTACGATAAGATCCGTTACGCTGCAGTGCGGTTATGCTTAAGGGACTTTGAACCATGACTTTACGATAAGGATGAAACTTCACGCCTAAGACCTTCTGCAACTTCTTTACGATAAGTCATCATTTAAATCGAAGAAAAAAATGACTTTTGACCTTTGACTATACTAAAGTGTTTGATACCAAACAATCAAAATGAAATTAATTCTACATCATTTGTCCAAAACCAAATCGAC
>OU343220.1:284922714-284938582 GCA_910596185.1 Chrysanthemum makinoi | reverse complement strand
TTGGCTCATCAAGATTCTAAGTAAATCCAAACCTTTTGATTTCTTCATCAAATCTCTTATTCTATTGTCGTGATGCTTGCTTCAATCCATAAATTGATCTTTGAAGTTTGCATACACAGTTTGAAATTGTGGATTCAGAAACCCCTCGTGTCAGCCATATGCATGTCTTCATCTAGGCTTAATTCATTTAAGAAGGCTACGGTTTTGACATGCATCCGCCAAATCTCATAGTCATAGTAATGCTATTATAGCTATGAGAATCCCATTAGCTTTAATATCTCAACATGGGGAGAAAATGTCTCCTCATAGTCGACCCCATAGTTTTGAGTAAAGCCTTTAGCTACCAGACGAGCCTTATAGGTGTGAACATTGCCATCCATGTCAGCTTTCTTCTTAAAGAGCCACTAACTTCCAACGACTTTAGCATTGGAAGGAAAGTCTACTTCAATCTAGACTTCATTATCTCTCATGGATTGCATTTCCCCATTCATTGCAACTTGCCATTTGTCCTTTTCAGGATCAGCCATGGCAGCCCTATAATTAGCAGGTTCTCCAAGATCCCCTTATATACTTTCCTCAACTTCTACATTAAGACATAGACGTTCATGAGCACGCGTAGTCCTTACTGATCTACGAATGAGAACAACTTCAACTTCAGGTGGAGGACCCAGACTATCAGGTTCCACGTTTTCAAAAGGTAATGCATCTACATGATCACCTTCCAGATCATAAATTGTCCTAATGGATTCTTGAGATATGAGATCCTTTTCAAGAAAATCTCCATACCTAGCAACAATTACTTTATTTTCAGGTGGAAAGTAAAAGTAGTAACCCATCATTTCCTTTGGGTTTCCTACAAAGATACACTTTACATATCTCTTTTGGAGTTTATCTGTTGAGTCACGTCTTACACACGCCTAGCAACCCCGGACCTTTAAATAAGACAAGTTAGGAGCTTTACCATTCCATATCTCATATGGTGTCTTATCAACCTTCTTGGTCGGAACCATATTTAGAATACGAACTGCAGATTCTAAAGCATAATCCTAAAAAGATAAAGGAAGAGTAGTAAGATTAAACATTGATCTCACCATATCTAACAATGTACGATTTCTTCTCTCAGATACACCATTTTGTTGTGGAGTATATGGAGATGTGAGATTCTGGACAATTCCATTCTCAGCTAAATAATCTTTAAACTCTTGGCTTAGGTATTCACCGCCTCTATCAGATCAAAGAGCTTTAATCTTCTTTCCTAATTGAAACTCTACTTCTGCTTTGAAAACCTTAAATATTTCGAACACCTCATGTTTATGTTTAAGCAAATAAACATAACCATAATGGCTGAAATCATCTGTAAGAGCATAAGGTAAGGTGGCTATCATTTTTTAGCCATTTGGGCCCCACTACACGCCACCTCATTTCAACACTCTAACTTCAAAATACCCTCCCTCACAACTAACTTCAACACAACCATTTGGCCCCCACCCACTTCCATTTTTTATTTTTATTTTCCATCTTCCCCAAACAAACTAAATTAATTTTATTCAAATAAAAATACAAATAATATTTATATAAAAAAAGTTATAAATTTGAAATTAAAAAATATATATGGAACTTTTTAAGTAAAAAAAATAAAAATAAAAAATAAAATAACCTTATCCAAACCTGCTACCTTACCCAATCTAAAAAAAAAAAAATACTGTAACACATCTTCATCCTCTCATCTTGTTTATCCCCATCAACTCACATCTTCTTTGTCACTTCCAGCCATCGCCATCATCTCAAAAAGAAAAATAATAAATAACACACACCCATTTGCTTATGGATTACAAACACAAAAAAGACAAATAACCCATTAATATTTGAAATATAATCCTTTAACTCAAACAGTCAAATATTAGTTGAAAAGTATTTTGTCATTTTCTGTGTTGATATACCAACGAAATCTAAAGTGGCGAGACATTGGGGTGTGGTGGCTGCCATTCGGCAGCGCCGAATCACCTTCCACATCAGCTTGGCGAGCAACAAGTTTCATCACACCCATTGCTCTAAAGGTTAAGAAGTAGCTATCACCTCTCCTTGACACATGTCTAAGTGGTCCACACACATCAGTATGAATTAGACCAAGTAGATCAGACGCCCTCTCTATATTACTATGAAAAGTGTTCTTCGTCATCTTCCCAGATATACAAGACTCCCATTTATCAAATGATTCATCATTGATACGTTTCAAAAGCCCATCAAGTTGTAGCTTTTTCATGTGAGTCTTGCCTATATGAGCAAGTCTACAATGCCAAAGGTAAGAAGAATTCAATTCTGACTTTATTCTCTTACGAATATTAAACATTAAAATTAAAAAAAAATACCATTTAAAGAAACAGAAATTCCATTACTCATGATAGTGTGATTAAAACCAAGATCCAACAAAACAACACCTTCTAATAGAAGGTAGTGCATAATAACAATTGTTTAGGATATACTAGTGCCGGCTACAAACTAAATTAAGCACTCCTATGGCTTTAACAGTTGCAGGTTCTCCATTGCCCACATGCAGATATTGCTCCTCATAAGACAGCTTTCTCTCCACTCTAAATCCCTATAGTGTGAATACCGCATCCAGTATCATATACCCAGGAATTAATTTTATGATTTAGAGTAAACAATTCAATCATGAATAAGTTACCTAAAGTGCTGGCACCCAAGTGCCGAGACTTCTTGTTCTTATTTGTTCGCAAATCATTAAGATAAAGAGCATAATTTCTCTTCCAGTGACCCACTACATTGCAGTAGTGGCAAACTTGATCCTTCTTAGATTTTTAAAGATATGTCATATCTTGCTTACCCCCTTATCGCCGTTTCTTATACCTTTCTTGCGGAGTGTTGCTTAGCCAGCACTGGTGTAGTCTTTTGTGGTAACCCTTTCTCGTAATCAGCAATGCGTGTATTCAGTTACTGTCTTCCCCACGCATATTAATTTTAACAAAACCACTAATTCCTTATTCAGGGATCTATTGATTAAGTTAATAGCAATTCCTTGTTCATAAATCTTACCAAGTGCTTGCAGTTGGTCCTTGTAACCCTTCATTTCCAACACATGTGCACTTACATGTTTACCATCTTTCTGCTTGCAGCTGTGAAGAGCATCAATCAAATCATAGATCTCTACCGTTGCTGGTTTCTCAAACATACGTCTGAGTTTATTGAGCATGTCACAAGGGAAATAATTCTCAAACTGCTTGTCATCATTCCCAACACAAACAAGCCACTTCATTATGTTTCTTGCATTCAACTTTCCACTTTGTTTTTTCCGCATCAGATGCTCTTGCAGCAGGTTCAGTAGGACAAGCGTGCCACCTCTGCAGGTGTTTTCTATAGAGTGACTGAGAAACTGTATTATTTGTATAAGTCTTGTTCTGCTGAACCTGCTGCAAAAACATCTGATGCCGAAAAAGGAGAGTGGAAAGCTGAATACAAGAAACATAATGAAGTGGCTTGTTTGATGTTGGGAATGATGACACCTGCTATACAAAAGCAGTTTGAGAATTATTTCCCTTATGACATGCTCAATGAACTCAGATGTATGTTTGAGAAACCAGCAGCAATGGAGATCTATGATTTGATTGATGTTCTTCACAGCTGCAAGCAGGCAGATGGTAAAACCTGTAAGTGCACATGTGTTGGAAATGAAGGGTTACATGGACCAACTGCAAGCACTTGGCAATATCTATGAGGAAGATATTGCTTTTAACTTGATTATTAGATTCCTAAATAAGGAATATAGTGGTTTTGTTCGTAATTTCAATATGCATTGCGTGGGGAAGACAATAACTTAATTGCACGCAGTGCTCATTGATTACGAAAAAGGGTTACCACAAAAGACACCTATACCCCAGGTACTACCTATTTAGGGTGGTAGGATCAACAAGCCAAAACCGCATACAAACAAGAAGGGTATATGAAAATGAAATCCTGATAAAGATAAGCAAGTTATGGCCTATCAACATGAATCTAAGAAATATCCTCCTAAGAAGAAAAAGAATCCAAAGAAGGATCAGGCTTGCCACTACTGCAATATAGTGGGTCACTGGAAGAGAAATTATGCTCTTTATCTCGATGATTTGTGAACAAATAAGAACAAGAAGTTTGGGCACTTGGGCGCCAACACTTCAGGTAACTTATTTATGATTGAATTATTTACTCTAAATCATGAAATTAATTCCTAGGTATATGATACTCGATGTGGTATTCACATATGTAATACACTGCAGGGGTTTAGAGTGGAAAGAAAGCTGTCTTATGGGGAGCAATATCTGCATGTGGGTAATTGAGTACCTGCAGTTATTGAAGCCATAGGAGTGTTTAATTTAGTTTTGCATTCGGGCTTAGTATTGTCATTAAACAATTGTTATTATGCACCTTCTATTATTAGAGGTGTTGTTTCCTATTCTGTTTTGTTGGATCTTGGTTTTAATCACACTATCACGAATAATGGAATTTTTGTTTCTTTAAATGGTATTTTTTTATTTTAATGCTATTGCTGTGAATGGTGTGTTTGAGATTGACATGTTCGATAATGTATCCAATAAGAATCATTCAATGTTTAGCATTAGTAAGAGAATAAAGTCAGACTTAAATTCTTCTTACCTTTGGCACTGTAGACTTACTCATATAGGCAAGACTCGCATGAAAAAGCTACAACTTGATGGGCTTTTGAAAAGTATCAATGATGAATCATTTAATAAATGTGAGTCTTGTATATCTGGGAAGATGACGAAGAAACCTTTTCACAGTAATATGGAGAGGGCTTCTGATCTACTTGGTCTAATTCATACTGATGTGTGTGGACCACTTATACATGTGTCAAGGAGAGGTGTTATCTACTTCTTAACCTTTACAGATGATTTTAGCCGTTATGGTTATGTTTATTTGCTTAAACATAGATATGAGGTGTTTGAAACATTTAAGGTTTTCAAAGCAGAAGTAGAGTTTCAATTAGGAAAGAAGATTAAAGCTCTTCGATCTGATAGAGGCGGTGAATACCTAAGCCAAGAGATTAAAGATTATTTAGCTGAGAATGGAATTGTCTAGAATCTCACATCTCCATATACTCCACAACAAAATGATGTATCTGAGAGAATAAATTATACATTGTTAGATATGGTGCGATCAATGTTTAATCTTACTACTCTTCTTTTATCTTTTTGGGATTATGCTTTAGAATCTACAGTTCGTATTCTAAAAATGGTTTCCACCAAGAAGGTTGATAAGACATAATATGAGATATGGGATTGCGAAGCGTATGTAAGACGTGACTCAACAGATAAACTCCAACAGAGATCTGTAAAGTGTATCTTTGTAGGATACCTAAAGGAACGATGGGTTACTACTTTTACTTTCCACGTGAAAATAAAGTGATTGTTGCTAGGAATGGAGATTTTCTTGAAAAGTATCTCATATCTCAAGAATTCAGTGGGACAGTTTATGATCTGGAAGATGATCATGTAGATGCATTACTTTTGAAAACACTAGCTGCTTTCGGAACCTGATAGTCTGGGTCCTCAACCTGAAGTTGAAGTTGTTCCCATTCAGATCTGTAGGACTACGCTTGTCCTCGAGTCTATGTTTTAACGTAGAAGTTGAGGAAACTATATTAAGGGATCTAGGAGAACCTACTAATTATAGGGCTGCCATGGCTGATCCTAAAAAGGACAAATGGAAAGTTGCAATGAATGGGGAAATGAAATCCATGAGAGATAATGAAGTCTGGATTGAATCCTTCCAATGCAAAAGTCGTTGGATGGCAATGTACACACCTATTAGGCTCGTCTGGTTGCTAAAGGCTTTACTCAAATCTATGGGGTTGACTACGAGGAGACCTTTTCTCCTGTAGTAGACATTAGAGCTATTAGGATTCTCATAGCTGTAGCAACGTACAATGACTATGAGATTTGGCAGATGGATATTATAACCACCTTCTTAAATGGTCGCCTAGATGAAGACATCTATATGGCGCAACCTAAGGGGTTTGTGAATCCACAATTTCCAAACCGTGGATGCAAACTTCAATTATCTATTTATGGATTGAAGCAAGCATCACGACAATGGAATGAGAGATTTGATGAAGAAATCAAAAGGTTTGGATTTACTGTAATCTCATTGAGCCAGCGTTTATATCATAAAGCTAGTGGAAGTGATGTAATTTTCTTTATCATGTATGTTGATGACATATTGATTATGGGAAAAGACATTCCAAGTTTGCTAAATATTAAGGCAAATCTTGGAAAGTGTTTTTCAATGAAGGATTTAGGAGAAGATGCATACATTCTGAGAATCAAGATCTACAGAGATAGATCAAGGCGGTTAATTGGTTTAAGTCAAAGTGTTTATATTGATAAAATATTGAAGAGACTCAATATGAAAAATTCCAAGAAATGATATTTACCGATGGAAGTAAAGCATTACTTATGTAGCGAAATGTGTGCTTCAACACCTGTAGAGGTGGAACGCATGAGTAAAGTTCCTTATGCTTCGGAAGTAGGATCTATCATGTATGCGGTTAGATGCACAAGGCCGATGTATGCTCGCCGAATATGACCAGTCGATATCGACAGAATCCAGGAGAACTTCTTTGGATTGATGTTAAACATATTCTAAAGTATCTTAGGAATACGAAAGATATGTTTCTAATGTATGGTGGAAATTCAGATAAAGAGCTTGACGTTACAAGTTTCTGTGATGCGTCCTGGCAATGTGATAAAGATGATACAAAGTCTCAGACGGGTCATGTCTTTGTCATTAATAGAGGAGCAGTAGACTGGAAGAGCAAGAAGTAGAGTACAATAGCGATGTCTGCAACAAAAACTGAATACATAGTTGCTTCAGAAGCTAAAATAGAGGCTGTTTGGATTAGGAAATTCATTTCAGGGCTTGGTGTTATGCCTTCAATTAAATCGTTGTTGATATGTATTGCGACAATTCAGCTGCAATCATATTTTCCAATGAACCTAAAGTCATGAAGGGCTCCAGACATTTTCTACGGAAGTATCACTATATTCAGGAACAAGTCCGTGAAGGTAAAATAAATCTACCGAAAGTTCACACAGATGACAACTTAGCTAATCCTTTCACTAAGGCTTTACCTTTAGAAAAGCTTACTGAACTTGCCAATGACATTGGACTTCGTTTAGCTAGTAGTTTCATGCATAATTGTGATTAGTATTTGGATAAAGGATATTGTAAACATTTATTATCTTTTAATGAAATAAAGTATTTGTTCTATTTATTTTCATTCTTTAATATTGGTGTTCTATATTTGCATGTTTAATCCGTGAATAATTTAGTTATTCTAAATCGTCATGTCAATTAATGATATTGGGAATATCATTAAACCAAGAAAAATTGAGTATTGGTACAATATGCTGGTATATTTATGCATGCATGCCATTAATTTCACATGATATTCAATGAACTGAATATAGGACTTATCCCAAACTACATGATTTAACTTTATGGATGTTGTTATTAAGTAAATAATGAATAGTTATCCTCAGACTTGAGATACCAGAGAACTGTCATGAATGTAGTGCATTTCTGTGAAACTACTTAACGCTATATGTAACTGGTAGTCATAAGGGTTGTTTTCAGAAGTGTTGCAAAGTTCATGGGTTTTGCTTGTAGTTAAGATAAAATTTTTTCCTTCAAATTTATTTTGGAGTTTAATAATGTTAGGCCCCTCGTAGGGTTGACAAGATGTTTGTGTGGCCACGCCCAAGGTCTCCCCTGAATATGTTTAGAAGATTTGGTAATCTTGCTCAATCACAAACAACGAGAAACAAAATAGTTGAATCAAGAATGACTTAGATCCATATCTTTACTTAACATGGTATTAGTAATAAAAGGATAATAATAATGATGAACCATTAAAAGGTGTTTCCAGAAGGCCTTACTCGAGTTGTACTAGAGGCATTGGTGTGTTGCAAGACGCTAACCGATGTGATTACACTATTAAAATATGTCCAAGTGGGAGCTGTTAGTTTATAGACATAAATTAATAGACGTATGTTAGGATTGAACTCGAGAGCACGAGATTGCACACTTTACGTATGAAATGTTAATGATCAATAATTATTTACTAGAGGTTATATTTAATTATTAAATACACAAAATGTCTAACGACCGTTAGTGATTAACGATAAATTGACTAACTAATCGTTAAATATAAAAAGAGAGGGAATAGAATGAAATTAGATGACAAGAAGATTCTGGATAACCCTTTGGGTTGTTGTGGCCGTCGCGGTGTCAAGGGAGAAATCCCAAACCCACTCAAACTTGGTCTCTAAGTTTCTTCTAGTATATTAACAAACCTAGGGGTCAATGTTTTTGTACCTTTTGTGTACACACAATACCTAATTGTTTCTCTTCTTCTTTTTCCTTGTGAGGCCGATCGTACACATCCCTAACCAAGGGATGATCGACTTTTGTTTTTGAAACAAAATAGTTTGGTGTTCTTGTTACTTGCATAAACTAAAACTTGGTATTAGTACGTGTGTACAAGAACGTGATTCAATCACACTATTGATTGAATCTTGGATTGAATTACAAAAAGGTCATGGGTAATTCATATAATCCACATAAACCTTAATTAGGGTTCATCTTGTTGATTATTGAAGAATTGATTCATGTTTTGCTAGAATAAAAAAGGTACGCATACGTTTATGTTTGTTTAATTAATTTACATGTTATATGATCTATACGCTTTCGCATGTTTACTTTGATGTTTATTGTTTATATTTATGAGTTGTGATGTTGTATAATTCCAACAGTGGTATCAGAGCCTTGGATAATGTAATTAATTACCAAACGCAACAAATCTTGAATTGCGTTATATATATGTTGGTCATTTTTAGGGTTTTCAAACCGAAACCCTAATTTTTTTTATTAGGGCCGATTGCCCTTATTTATTTTTTAGGGTTTGGTTTTGGTAATTTAATTTGATTAGAAACCCTAGGATTAACATGTTATATTTATGTGTTTATCTATGCGATCTTGTGACAACGTGAATAATAGTTATGTTCAATCCATGAGAACGTGCATGTTTGTCATGGATTATTGTTGATGTATAATTTTAATTGTTTAAATTATATATTTGAATTAATTGTTAGGTTTATACACATGTATAGTTTTGATAATTCTAAAATTAGGAAAGACCTCAATATAATTAATGAATCAATTACGTGTTATGTGGTATATATTTAATTATGGCTTACGCAATCGATTCATCGATGCATGTGGTTCACTTACTTTGTAAGTGAGGGCCTTAGTTGAATATATGCATTATAAACCTAGAATTGATTGTTAATAGGTTTTATCAAATAAAGTTTGCATGTGGCTACATGTTTACACATATTAATTGCTATGTTATGTGTGTTTATTTAGTTATTTTATTTTTTATTTTTATTTCTTGTTTTTGTTTATTTTTGTTAGACATGTTTATAAATAAAAAGGGTAATTTTTTGAATATAAAAATAATACGGAATAAATAATAGTGCAATATGATTTGGTTTTTGAAGAGTTAAATTTTCAAGAGTTTAATTGAGTGATGAGTTTTGTACCAATAATAAGAACGACTCACCTAATTTTGAAAAAATGTGTGAGGGGTATAAGAAAGGTACGCATTAAATTGTGACTCGAAAAAAGAAGGTTGTTAATATGCTTCGCGCTTCTCCGCTTCTTTGTGCGTCAAATTGGAGTTACCTAGTACGACTATCTAATGTACAAAATCATCTTAAGGGTAAATTAGCTTTAATTCCAGCGCCACTTTGTGGTAATTAACCGAAACAATAAGTCTCTGGACTTATGCAAAAGTATGATATAATGGACGATAATTAAAGGTAAATTCTTTGATTGGCGAACCCAATACCTCAATCAAAACTTTGTTAATTTAATCTTAGTGAATTGGTTAATAAAAAGGTTTTTTTTATTAAAACTATTGATAATGGTTGTATGCATGCTTCTTCTCGCATATTTTGATTATACACATCAAAACTAGTACCTTTAAAAATTAAGTTAATGCCATCTAGGTAAAAGAACACTTAAAGTTTCAATTTACATCATGTGAGAGCTTGGCTAAATTGTAATGGAAAGGTAAATTTTCATGTTGTGTGAGAGCTCAACGGACAAATTTGCGTTCTTAAATTAGATGACTTAATTGAGTTGTAAGTGAGAGCTTGGACTCAGAGGAATAAAACATGCTTACATTGCAATATTGTTTGGCAATGTAAATCCCATAAAGATATAGGAATTGGAAATTGTTTGCTAATTATTGTTCGACAGATTACCTTATTCAATACTTTAATTACTAGTAGATCAACTGATGTAATGGAACTATGTTAATTTGGGTCCTAGTTTTCAATAAAATTCTATGGTTATATGAATATTTCCTTGGGTATTTTTATTTTCTTGAAAAAATGTATTATCGAAAATACTAATATTTGAAATTTTTTCGGTAGAAATGGCTCATAACACTACTTTGAGTCATGCGTTCAAAACTTTCTTTGAACGGGAAAAATTGACTGGCTCACAAAATTTCAATAACTGGTTTTGATCACTCAGGATTGTCGGTAGAGTGACTGAGAAACTGAATTATTTGTATAAGGCTTGTCCTGCTGAACATGCTGCAACAACATCTGATGCGGAAAAAGTAGAGTGGAATGTTGAATACAAGAAACATAATGAAGTGGCTTATTTGATGTTGGGAATGATGGTACCTACTTTACAAAAGCAATTTGAGAATTATTTCCCTCATGACCTGCTCAATGAACTGATAATGATTTAAAACATACATTTTTAGGGGGTCATTTATGCCATAAATCATTACATTTTATATCCGTTACTGCTTAAAATCGTTCATTTTCCCATTTTATGTAACACCCCAACCTCCATACGGGTTAAAATGTCACATTATGGTGTCATACAAAGCATATAAATGCAAGCCAAAGTCTTATTAAATAAATACCAAGTCATATAAACTAATGACTTCAAAAGGAAAATACATAATCCAACAAATCTAAAAGAAATGAAATATCAAAACAAATATTCTTCAAAATGAGTCCAAAATGATAAGGGAAATGATAAGGTTTTAAAAGGTACCTTTTTGGGGGGTCGTTTAAGCCCTTATTTGATCACTTTTGTATCCGTTATTGCTTAATATCGCTCCTTTTCACTTTTTAGGTCTCTTGAAGGCAAAATACTGGAATGGCACTTATTTGGACCTAAAAGGCGAATATATGGAAGAAATGGCCAAAGTCAAGAATCGAGACACTCAAGTCACAAATACGGGGACTGGGCTGCAGTTATTTGCAACGCCGCCGAGCACTTTTGTGATGGCTCAGAGCCAAATTGCTTTTTACACTGACGGAGTCGAAAGTTTACCTGCCACAACCAAAGCAGTGACGCCGTCACAAGCTGATCAAGACTATCACAAAGATGCCGCAAGTAGTTGATATTGTTTTGGCCATAACTTTTGCATACGAACTCTCGATTTAGGTGGTTCAAAAGCCCACGCGACCGAACGAGAAAATCTACAATTTGGTGAAAAATGTCGCGGACGCCGTACTCTTATAAGTGTGACGTCACTTTTCCGCATTTAAAAATCTGGCTATAAATATAACATTATAACTTCACTTTTTGTAAGCCCTAAACCCTAAGTCCGATTCTAGGTTTAGGTAGTATTTTTCCAAAGAACTTAAAGGGTTTCAAACACTCCATAAACATCATGTAATGATTTGTTTGTTAATCCAACTCTATGGTATGTCTTCAATTATCATAATTGTTGCTTGCTCTTCATTAATTATGCATGGCTAATTCACCTAGTGTTTGCTTATGATTGTATGAAACTTGTATATATTATAGATCTATTGATTTCTTAGTGTTGCTTGTGTCTATCTTCATCATTAGGGTGTGACAATTTCAATGAGTCTAATTGGTTTAGTTTATAATTCTTGCATCCTATCGCTCTTGTTTGATTGGTTGTCTCTTATCTTAATTGTTTAATGATCTAGTAATGCGATAGGTCATTCGTTGTGTACTTAATGCTTGATTAAATCTTTGCAGAATATAACTCCTTTGAGTAGTTGTAAGCTAAACCATCCAAAGAGTGCCTTAGAGTAAGAGTTTATTATCCCTAGTGGGTTTTGTAGACGAGACCCTTTGGTAAGTTCAGAGAGTTAGGGATAAACGCATACCCTACAATTTTAGACACACAACGCAATTAAGAATAAGGACGTGACAATTCAACCATCAATAGGACGTGACAATTCAGTTGGTAGAATTGGATAGCTAGCAAGGAGTAATACATCATAAGTAGATACGCTTCACGTAACTGGTAGACCTCTAATTTAGTTAGTACCTTTTTGGATAGTTGACTAGCAACTAATTCCACCCCTCCTCCAAAACCGAGATTCATAAAATATAAAATATAAAATAAAAATAATCAATATCCCTCATCTTTAGACTTAATTCGACATATACTTCGCCTAACGACACTATTCCCTAGAGAACGATATCAATTCCCGTGGTTTACCCCTAATACTACACTACTACTCGATTAGGTTCACTTCCTAGGTGTTGAAAAACTTGCTCGATCTAAAAGGAAGTTCCTTTGACCCTAAACCACGCGTGTAGCGTTATCAAGTTTTTACCACGGGAATAGTTATTGCGCAGGCTTGATTTCTATCTCGTTTAGGTCTACTCACAAGATTCCTATCAAGTGAGATTTTTCTTTTTATTAGCTTCCTTGTAGTCTATCCCCCTCTTGTGCCTTTGTTCGTAAACTTGTCCATTGACTCTTCAACAATTATTATGGAGAACGCGAATCCACTATATTCGATTAGTTTTTTCATAAGAAATTATGATATTACTAAAGCGGATTATTCAAGATGGTGGGAAGAAATTAACCAAGTCCATAAACCTTTTGAGGGTTTCACCATTCCATCAAGCCCACAAAACACCTCATCTAGTGAAACCTATGCTTCGTATGAGCCTTCACCTAGATAGACTTTCGAACAACCTCCATGTTTAGAAACTATTGTTAGTAAGGCCCATAGGAGAACTGACCAAATTTGTGAAAATATTATGGAAAGCAACCAAGCATTAAACCATAAGTTGGATCAATTACTAAGTTTGGTTTCATCACGACTAAGGAAATAGCACATGATGAGCATATAGATGATGTAGATGTGATTGAGGATAAGGTGAAAAGTCTAGACCCACAAGGTATCCCACAAGTTCCACCATCATTTAAGGCATACACACCGCACGTGACTTACCCGAAAGTAGTAGGAGAGACTTTAGGAATCCCAATGGAGGTAGAACATTTGAACCCAATGCAACTGGAGAATATAGGTTTGAATACTTGTAGTCTCGTCTTACTTAGTTCTAGGGAATTTCCTAGTGTTGATGAACCGAACCTCAAGCTTTTCTTTACTTCCATCCTAAACCTGAAACCCAACCCACCCATCAACCAATTTAGTCCGGTAGTTTTAGATGAAGGAAGCCATTCACACACCCCTTCAACTCACGGGCATATTTCCACCCTAAGGGTGTGTATCGCTACTATCACCCGCACTTAAACTTAAGTGTAGGGAAAACTTCCTTATCTCATAAATGGGTAGAGTCAGCTCGTGACTCAAACAAAAACAAGCTTTCGGGAGGCAACCCATGTTTATTTGTTTTTCATTTTCATTTGTGTGTCGTATATCTTTTATTGATTGTTTATCCTCATGTTTAAATTTGTAAAAAGCTTTATTTTGTCTTTAACCTCGTCTTAATTACATATAAAGGTATTTTACATAAGGGATAAGTGTAGGATTACACACGCCAAAAAAGAAACGTAACATGAGAATTTCAATTAATAAAAAGATATACATGTGTGTTTGTTCGAGTCAAATGCTTGTATCGAATAATATGGATGTTTTGCAGAAATCTTTCCAGATTTTAAAGATAAAAATTTTCCAGAATTTTTCCGAAAATCGCACCAGCTGTCATGATAAATTGACGGCGCCGATCGCAACTGACGGGCGTAGGAGCGTAAACAACTGATTACTTTTTCGCCGTATACTTTATAAATTTTTGGAATTTTCCGTGTCTTAATTTCTAGAAAATCTCGCAAACATCCATTCCACAAGCATTATATCTTATTTAAGTCCGAATTATCTTGTTGTGATTTTTCTTGTTCGGTTTGATGCTGGGTTGTTTGTTTTCTTCAAGTGTGCGTGTTTAGTTTATCAAGAAGAAGTTACAAAAGATGGAAGGAGCTTTTCACGAATACATTCTTCTTGGAAAGGATTTAACCACTACTTCACACAC
The DNA here is from genome assembly GCA_910596185.1 of Chrysanthemum makinoi. NCBI lineage: Eukaryota > Viridiplantae > Streptophyta > Magnoliopsida > Asterales > Asteraceae > Chrysanthemum > Chrysanthemum makinoi. The sequence goes on along the minus strand of OU343220.1, from coordinate 284,924,215 downwards.
GGATCCTACCGAGCTAATCAGGGAGTACTAGTTTCTTTTCGCTTTTCATTACCTTCTATTATCATAACTTTGATACTTTCGGGGAACATTGGGACAATGTTCACTAAGTGTAGGAGGGAAAATAAAATGGGAACTTTGAAACTATGCTTATCCTTGATTATTTGCTTTGTCCAATTGTATTTGTGTAATAAACCATGAGAAAATGTCGGTTAGGTAATTTTGGCACCAAATTTTTAATTTTTCATGACATATAGGAGTAGGCCATTAGTCTTAACAAAAGCGTCTCATGGATAGGAAGTTGCATGACTAGCACAAAACCCTTTACCACCTAAATTCCACCTAAAATGTGAGATCGCCCTTAGATTAGTAGGAATTAAAGCATTCATCTTTAATGCTTAGAGTGTGAACCGTTAGTATATTAGATTCTAGAACTTGTTTTGTGACGCATTCCGAGATCGCTAGTAAGACTACACTTGTGTAGTTAGAATAACTAAATGATAAGAGGCATTAGGATAACCCTTGTTTGATACCCGTAATATAATTACTTCTTCCACATTGGTGAGTAATTTCCCACACCTTTTATGCTACTCATCTTTAGTACACGATACCCCTAGTTAACCCCTCAAATCCTATCCTTTTCGCGGTTCTCGTGATGTTTCGGTTTTCCGGAATATCAATGAAGAGCATTGTTTACACCACACCCCCAAATATACACCCAAATCGCCTTAGCCACCCTTTATGCACTCACTTTAGTGCATTATTATCACCTAAACCCTTAGTTCAATTATTTAATTGCTTGCATGAGTTGCTAAGTCGAGTCATATCCTTTGTATACGCTTTTGGGACGATGGGATTCATGGGAAAAGTTAAAGTTTATGAAATGACGGGAAGGGAACGTTAAATTCAAATTTCCCTTTGTTTGCATAATAATGTACCCCAAGTGTTTTGATCTTTTCAATTCGGGTCAAATTAGTGTTAGAGTAATAAAAACTCAAGTGTAGGGATGTGCCTATAAATCCCTATCATTTTGATGTTACCGTAGAGGATGGTAGAATAAAAGTGTATGAAAAAAAAAATCGAAAAAAATAGAAAAAGAGAAAAAAAAAATAGAGTGTTAAAAAAAAAAAAAAAAAAAAAAAAAAAAAAACACACACACACACACACATACGGGCTACCATCCTACATCTATCATTTAAATTTATGTTTGTTTATTTCAGTTAGCTAGAGTTTAGAGTATCGAGTCTTGGCTTAGCAACGCCATTCTTCGTATGCTTGTAACATAGAGATTTTTGACTTGCCACCACTAAAAAGCCTATCCCCCCAAACCCTTTGTTTCCCTACCGTAAGCCTAACGTTACAACCCCTTTGACCTTTGATAGTCTTTCTTAGGTGCTTACGCCAAAGCGATGGAGGTTTGATCTATTCTCAAGCCTATGGTAATCTATGTACTAGGACCGGTTAATGAGTGTTTATCTTCCATTTCCAATTTGTTATATTTCAT
>OU343220.1:284884391-284922614 GCA_910596185.1 Chrysanthemum makinoi | reverse complement strand
TGTTCCTCCACAATTGTTGAATCCGTCTCGCATTTCCTTCATTTTCTTCTTTTGATATCTTTTATTGAAGGTGAATTTTTGGGTTAAGGCACCATTTTCTCCATGAGTTTGAGGTGTCGGTGTTTTCGACAAAACAACGGTTTTCGAAGAGGTTTGGTTTTGAATCTTTAGACCAATCGAGTTTGAGAAGTACTCGATCTTGCAGTAATTGGTGTGTGCATCGTTAGAGTCTTATAGAAAAATTCTCAGGCATCAGGATGCCTTGAGATTTCATCTAGTCCATGGTAAAAGATTTGGATAATGGTTCCTTTGGATAACCCATGTCCATGACAACTTCTGAAGCAAATCTTTCATCGAAGCCAAGCTTAGAATATAAGTGGTCGTTGGGGTTTTTACATGTTGAAAGCAAGAATTTCTCCCATATCGATCAAACATGGCCGGTGGAAAGAATGGAAACTACAAGGCTTGCCTCATCTCCTCCCCAGTGTTGATAATTCACGGGGTCAATTCGTTTGTACCATACTTTAGCATCTCCGGTGATGATGGGGAAAAGTTTGAGTTACGATGGCATTGACATCCCGTCGCCATAACGGAACATGCCGCCAAATTCGATGAATTCGGTAATGTGCTTACATCTTGGCCGGCAGCGCCACGACCATCGAATTGGTATGCGTGATCATAGAAAGATGATGACCCTTCCGCGGTGAAGTTGTTACCAAGGTTGGCGGCAACAATAGCACTCCACGGGGGTTGGTGCTACGGCTTCGGTTGGTTCCTCGCATGGGTTGTCGTCAGCCATGGGAAAGGTAAGTTGGTGAAAGGGGTTGTAACGACTTTGGCTAAGGTTATCAAATGGTGGGTTTGGTACTCTAGGTACACGATTTGCTAAGGGTATGAAAGGTGTTCTTCTTCTTCTTATTCGAATCAAACGTTCGGGGTTGGTAAGAGGTGAGATTGGTTATATTCCAGCTGCACTAGTGTTCATACAAAAACACATGAACAAACATATTTATGGACAAACACACGGACAAACCTAGAGAATCCGGGCAATATTTAAACACACGGACAAACATAGAACATATTTATGGACAGAAACGCGTAACCGGATCGGTTGTGAAGAGCGACCGATCGGTTAGATCAACTTGGTTATGGTTTAGGGCGCAACCGAATCGGTTGTGAGACGACCGATCGGTTGAAGCTTTTGAAGAAATTAAAATGGATCGTACGGCGTAGATTCAAAACTTCTTTGAAACACAATCAAATCGCGGCAAGCCCCAAAAAAACTTGATGCTTCGTGTGTACAAGTTTTAAATTTATAAAGATGATTTACCAATTTTACCAATAACACATAGAGCAGAATTACTTTCGTCCGTTATATAAGATTTTTGAAGGTAAGTAGGGATGCGTTAGCGAGAGTTTGAGTAAATCGATTAACAGAGTCTAAATCAACTAAGAGAAAATAGATATAATGAAATTCCAGATGTTAAAAACTACACTTGCTTAAACTAGTTTCTTATCCTTGATTAGTATGATTGTGTTAACCTCTTAACATATTGGTTATGATAATTAGTTGGTTCATTGCTAATCTATTGTTCTTACAAGTTAAATAACCTTCCAAGATTTTAGTTCATAAAAACAAGCATTAAGTTTAACCAATCAATTCAAGATTCATAAGTTTATTTTCTGAAATCTTAAACACAAAAGCATCCATTTGCCTTATCAAATTTGCTTAAGAAATGGTCAATACAAAAGATAACCGATTATAGACAAAGGTTACAATTGATTGTCAACAACTAATCTTACGACCTTTTAGATGTTTCCAATCAATCCAATTTGATAATCAAAAAGCGTTCTTATTACAAAAGCCACACCTTAGTTCCTTTGTTTAATCAAGAATAATGGGTAAAAACAATCATCCATAAACAAAATGATTATAACTAGTTGAATAACAATAAGTTCTTTAGACCTCTACGATTACTATCAACTAGTCAAACTTGATTAACAAATTTCACTATGAAACTTTGCTAATGGATCTTAGAATCAACTTGAAATTGAATTAAACATATTATACAATCACAAACTAATCATATGATAATCAACATCATTTAAGCAAGTGTATAAAGAAACTAGCCACTCATAGCAAACATAAACATAAACTTGGAACTTTGAACATTAGAAAACATGATTAAGAGTCTTCTGATGCTTGGAATAAGATTACAAATGGTGAAGTAATGATTCCCAAAGTATTGGAAGTAGACTCCTTGGGTTTGACCTCCAAATATGGTACTTACGGAACTCCAAACTTTCACGGACTTCTAAGGACGAATTTGAGCTAAGGGCTTTTTTGATGAGTAGAGAGGTTGTATGGTGTGTATCTCAAATGCTCACAAAGGAGTCTCTATTTATACTAGTTCCAAAAAGGCCTTGGGTATTAATTGCTTTGGGCTTGGTCTCCAAGGAGTTAAGAAGGGACTAGAATACACCAAGGGAAGGACCTAGAATCGTTTGGATACAATGGGGAAACTTAGTGTTGAAGATTTGGCAGAAACAGGTCTCTCAATCGGATCGGTCGCATGTCCAACCGATCTGGTTGGTCTTCTAGTAGTGCTCCTACCGCATCGGTTGCGAGTGGCAACCGATCGGTTGGTCCATCCTTACATGCATCTTTTAACCATCATCCAACCGATGCGGTTGGTCTTCCTAAGTGACGGAAAATCGACCTTTACTTTATTTTGACTTGTAGAGCTTGGTTCTTCAATCATCTTGGTCTTCTATGGTACTTGAAATACTGATTTGTGCTTGAAATGCTTCAAGCGGGGAATCTTCCTTTTTGTTGAACATTCTTTTACCTTTCCTTCCGTTTCCACGCACTTGGTTTGTACTAGACAAACATCTTTTGATACGATTAAGCACTGAAATCATACAAATATAACCAAATAACATATACAAAAAGCACACTCATAGCGCTAAAACATGCTGTCGGCGTTATGTGACACGCATTAAGCTTACAAGCGTCAGTCCAAACTTTCAACGGCGGCTTAGGTCATTTTTATGCTTAACAAGTGGCAAGTCCTTGCATTTCCTATGGACATCACTCTGTCTTTCTACCACCAAGCGACCAAAGTTTTTCTCAAGGCGGCGTCAACTTCCACTCGACGGCGTCACAGAAACAAATGCGGATGTCGTCCGGTGATGACTTGCTTAGAAACTGAAACCCTAATGGCAGCGATCGAGACAGCGTCACCGGCCAAAAGCGGCTTCGCCATTGGTTAGTAAAAATCTATATATAGACCTCGTATTTTCGACATTTATAAGTATTAATTTGGAGAGAAAATTCTAGTTCGTTTTTCATCCGACTAGGACAGTACCTTAAGGTTCTAAACTCTCTTTAATACATCAAGATAAGTTTGTTTATCCAATCTTTCACCATGTTTAATCTATGTTTGATTGTTTGCTTGTGTTCTTGCATCTCTATCATGTGTAACTAAATTAATTAATATTTTCTTAATTACAATGTAACCTAGTTATTAATTATTGCTAGGTTGTCTCTTGTTCTAATTGGTTGTCATGCTAGATTAAGGAAAACTGACTTCTTCTTCCATTGTTTCGAGCTTAAACATCCTAAATAGCGATTATTAGCCTTAGAGTGCACTATTAGGCTCCCGTTGTGTTTTCTGCGTGAGTTGTAGCTTAAGGATAATAGGAAATTCATGAGATTTCATCCACCGAATCATCACCCATAAGAGATAATAGTGGTAGAATCCCACCTCAACAAACCCAATCAACAATTGTCAAGAGAACCGCAAGAATTAGCATTAGACCTTTTGGGTTAGAAAAAGGTTCATCAAGCTCTAAACCAAACGTCACCTAGTTCTATAAAGCGCCTAAGCCTTCATTCCTAGAGCATGGACTACACTCCTTCACCCGGGCCTCTATCTCACTCAAATCTCTGTTCAATAGAGCACTCACCGAGAACTTCTCACTCACCAACTTTCTCGTTAAATAGGGAACCACCTACAACACCAACTAGTCCATGGGTTGGAAACAAAGGAACCACCAGGACTTGATCATATGAAGGAATTTCCATTACCACCACCTTCATTCTTAGTAGAACCTCATCCAACATTACTCAATGTACCTCCACCATCATTTGTAGAACCTCCTCAAAACATCCAATCTCCTCCGGTTCCTAATCAAGACAATAATTGCTCTAATTGTCTAATCACCCAAGGACTTGTTCAAGAACTACGAAATGAGTTGCATTTCATGTTTAATCATCTTCTTGAAAGATTGGACCAAATCAACAAGTCTACTCATCCTTAGACTCAAGCACATGGTTGCTTCTTAAGTTTTGGTCACTTATTAGTATTAGTAGAATATGTATTACATGGCTAAATCATTCTCTTTGTTTTTAGAGATTTGTAGATCATCACTTATTAGTATTAGTAGAATATGTATTACATGGCTAAATAATTCTCTTAGTTTTTAGAGATTTGTAGATCATCTCTTATGTTTTATTGAATGATAGTTTATATGACATATTGCTTTGAGTATATGTTTGTTGCTTGAATACATATCTCACTTTGATGTTAACATTATTTGTTACATCACCATTGCTGAATTCTGTTATCAAATAGACGGATCCATGAGTTTTGCCGACGGATCCCTCCAGGAGGGAACCGTGGGATCTAGCAATTTATATTTTCTACTAACTTGAGTCTTATTTGAAGGAAATTATGCACTATATACTTGTTTTCTAACCTTTGTTTTGTAGATTTTTAAAATACACATAAAGACTTTGACACCATAAGCTAGGGGGAGCTTTGTGTCAAACAATACATTGCAAAACCATTAGCAATATAATCCTCATATGGATTACATTTCGTCACATCCCTTTGCAAAGTTGCAATCATCAAGGGGGAGCATATTCATCACATAGACGAAATCTTTTGCAAACTTAGTTGCAAATGAACTAGCTTAGTATTATTTTTGACGCCCTCACAAAGGGATGGACTCGTCAAGAGGGAGTTATGACGAGAACCATTCCCGTCACTTGCTTTCTATATTTTTTTTCCTTTTACATGTTTTTCTTAAAACATTGTGTTAGTTTCTTTTCGACGCTCTTTTGGTTTTGACAAAAGAGAGCAGTAAAAACTCAATTGAACTTTTCAATTTTTAGTTTTTTCCTTAAAAATATTTTATGTTTTGTGATCAACAAAAGGGAGATCGTTAATACAAATGAGCAGTAAAAGCGTTTATTTATATTTTCTGATCTTCTAATGTCGATAACAAGCGTAAAATCATAACGAAAACAAACAAATCATTAAATGGTTTGAGCCAATAGTTTTTCTAACACACTTACGTTTTCACATAAAACACTAAAACAAGTATAAGTGATTTTTATGATTGATGTACATATGTACAACAACTAGTGTTTACATATTGGGTAAATATATACATAACTAGTATGTATTATAATGGGTAATATAAATGGGTGAAAACTTAAGTATTTGACCCATTAACCAAATACATTGAATGTAGTTGGGTATAACCCAAAGTCCATGACCCATAACGATGGAGCATGACCTATAACCCATTGCATGACATCATGCTTAAGTCATATATGGATATTATCCATGACCCATGGTTTTAACCCATGACCCATGGACTAGATGCATTGTATCTTGTAGATACATTAATATCTACTTGAGATACCCATGATCCATAACCCATGACCCATGATCCAAAACCCATAGGCAAAAGGGAGCGTCCCACGGATCCCGATTTTACAGGCGGATCCTCAAGTGAGGGGATCGTGGGATCACAATGGAACATTAGTTATTTTTCCTCTATAAATAGTAAGCCATTTCTTCCTTTTGGGTTGCCACTCCCACACATACTTTCCCTAAGTATTGTAACCTTCTAACCCGCAGGATCCTAAGGATCTTTCTATGTAGTTGTCTTTTGTTTTTTTTGTGTGATTCTCTAGGTTCCTCTTAAACCGCGAGATCACCACCTCTTGAAGTCAGCGCAAGCTCAAGTCCATGAGTTGCCATGCTTACATTATCATCAAGACTCTGAGGTTCTCTTGTTGATACTTCTTTCTACTTCAATAAGTGTTGTGTCCAAGGCATTAGTGAAGGATGCCGAAAGAGTCAAGACGAAAGCATTAGTGAAAGGTGCTAAGCGTCCGTGTCATAAGCATTAGTGAAGAATGCTAAAGGAGTCAGAAGAGCGAGCATTAGTGAAAGGTGCTTAAGCGTCGGTGTCAAGGGCATTAGTAAAAGATGCCTAAAATTCAAGTCAAGTGGCATTAGTGAAGGATGCCAAGGTTGTATATTCGATGAGGTGCATCGATATACAAATAGAGATAGGTTGTATCCAAGGATATTGATATCCTTGATGGTGTTGTAATAAGGATTTGGTCTCCTTTGGGGTTAGGTGTTATGTAGTGTTGGGTAGTAGTTCCTCCATCATTAATGGAACTTCGGTACTTAACCTAGTACGGATAAATGGTAGGCGACGTTGTGATAGGAGTGGTTCTACCTTGTGGAAGAATCCGGTGGTTAGCCTAGTACCGGAAAAAGAGTAGGCGACGTTGTGAAGGCTTCTCCGCCGTAAGGAGTTGGGGTCGTGTAGTGATTACGAACTCGAGTAGGTGACTCGGGGAGTGGAGTAGGGCAAGGAAGGTGTCCTTGTAGCGAACCACTATAAATACTCGTGTCATGGTTATGTGCTTCTTACTCTTTATCTTTCATTACACATTTATATATCTATCTATCAATATCCAACATACATCTAAATGGATTGACATAAATTAGATCTAAGTATTTTTAAAGCGAAGTTTTAATTGGTAAAAACTATTCAAACCCCCCTTCTAGTTCTCCACAAATACCAAAACCCCTACTCCTTCAAACCCTGAGATTTTACTATGCTTTCTAAAAAATATAAAAAGACAAAAAAGAATCACCCTCACCTTTTCCTTTTCGTCATAAATCTTGACTAACATCTCTATTCCCCTAAAGAATGATCAACCCCCTAGGCTTACCCATACTACACTGAAACAATTAGGTATACTGGCTAGTGGGTTGTAAATCTTGCTCGCGAAAAAGGAATTCTTTCGACCCCGAACCATGCCTCAAGTTTTTGGTGCCGCTGCCAGGGAATAGAATAGCTAGTTCGTCTTCTATCTCGATTAGGTTCACTCTCTTGATTCCTATAAAGTGAGTTTTTTTCTTTTTTATTAGTTTTCTTGTAGTCTATCTCCCTTCTTTGTGCTTTTGTTCGTAGATCCTATCACCCTCCATGATTCGCATCTTTTCTTGTAAGAACTTTACACTACTTGCTTCGATTCTCGCTATGGAGAATGCGAATCCACCCAACCTCTCACCCGTTCATCACTTTGGTAATCACCTAGAGCATAATGAAATAAATTGGCACTATAATAGTCCTTTTTATGATTCATATTTCGATGAGGAATTTGATGATGGGGAGACACTTGATGACGGGGAAGTCATTGATGAAGTTAGGGTTGAGATGAAGGAAGATCCCTCTCAAGGTTTTGACCCTAGGTTTAGAATTGAGAAAGATAGTTCCTTCAACATGCAATTCCCTTGTAAAATAGGATTTGAAAGTTTTGAAGCTTACTTGAATACGATGTTACCTTTAAACTTAATCTCACAAAATTTATACAATAAAATTAAGGTAAACGAGTTAGCCTATCAAGGGAAAATGTTGTTAATGTGGTTAGTGGTTACTCATTTGCACGGGTTTGTTGGAAGTTTTGGTTATTTGGTCGAGTTCATGGTCTTAGAGGACTTAAGGGAGTTCATTGATGGAAACCTCACTTAAGTGATATTTGTAAACCCTTTAAGTTGAATGAACAGATGTTTGATGGTTTAATTACATTGTCTAATGAAGTTGAGGATTTTGTCTATCAAATTCCCCGTACACACCCTAGGTTTAAACATAAAGATATTGAGGCATGTAATCGAATGGATCCTATTTCATTACTTAGTGAATGAGACAAGCAAAATGGACTTAGGCATTCTCATGAGAAAAATAAGAAATATTATAAAAATGCCTAAAGTAAGGAGATGATTATAAGAAAGATAAAATAACATTAGATTTACTTAGATATGGGCACGTGAGCGTGCATGAGAGACGTAGTATGGCTTCGAGTCTAGCTACAAGACTCATAAATAAAGAAAAGCGCTTCTTAGGAGGCAGCCCATGTTTATTTGTTTGCATGTTTGTTTTTCATTTTTATTTGTGTGATGTATATATCCTTTTTCATTATTGCTTAATTCTCATGCTTTCATTATTTTGTGTAAATGCTTTATTTTGTTTTTAACTTTGTCTTAATTACATATAAAGGTATTTTACCAAAAGATAAGTGTAGGGAAGATGACATGTGTTCTTAGAACTAATATGAACATGAGATTAACAATATTTGAAATTGTATATATATGTGTGTTTGTTAGAGTCATATGCTTGTATCGAGTCACAATGGATGTTTTGCGGTAATTTTACAGGTCTTTAAAAAGTAATTTTTTCGAAATTTTTTCGGAAGCATCGACTCATTCTATCATGACAACTGACGTCGAGATTAATACCGACGGTGGGGCAATGTAAAGCTTAGGTTCGAATTTTGTTTTTACGTCTAATTTGTAATTTTTAGAAATTCCAGAATTCTTAATTTTCCAGAAATCTGCAAACATCTATTTTTCTAGCATCATATCTTAATTGCTTTCTAGTGTAGTTTAGTTTTATATAGTTTTTACCGCCGATTTTACGCGAGGTTTTGTCTTCATTTTATTTGTATTTTCAGGTTATATTGGACAAGAAGATGAAGTGCAAGATGGAAGTAACACTTTTTACTTACTCAATATGCATTATGTGGGGAAGACAAAATGAATTGCATGTACTTGATCTATATTTTGGTACGTATTGTTTGTCAGGGGAAACATGTTTCTGATGATATTGTTGTGGTTATTATTAATCATGCGTCCTTGAGTAAGCCTTTAAGGCCTAAAAGGTTTCATTCTTGATGGGTTCTAAATGAAGGTGGTGCAACTAATGAAGCATTATGTCAACAAGGTTTCAATCTTGATAGATTCCATGGAAAGGACTGCATTTTAAAAGGAAAAAAGGTATATCAATGACGATTTATGCTGCATGGTTTTTAACTTTTTATTAAAAAATCTGTGTGTTGCATTGTCCCACTGCACATAGGTGGGGTGAGAGACCTTAGAGGTGTTTATAATTGCACTCAATAAGTAATTACATTTTAGTGTGTGTTTTGAAAGAAAATTTTGAATATATAACTTTCAAAAGCACACTAAAATACGATTTTAAAATTTGTTTTTTTTCAAATCTATATAATCAAATAAATAAATAATTAAAATTATGTAATTTGGGTTATTCAGTTCGGATTTCGGTACTGAACCGAATAACCCGTTAATCGAACAGATGAACACCCCTAACATATTTAAATGGTTCGATTAACACCCCTAACATATTTAAATGTGTATAACTATATTTTGTAGTGAAGTTGCATATGTATAAGACATTAGGATATGCGTAAATGTTTCTACCTTAATAGTAAACTACCTACCCTAACTACTCTCAAATGACCTTAATCTAAAACAGTTTTTGCATCTTTTTTAACTTTTAAATGTAGCCCTTAAGGCTACAAATAGCAAAATTTTATTAGTTAATATATAGTTTATAGTTTGTTTTTATCCATGTATTAAAGTTTAATTAAGAACAACTTGGTTAGATTTCAAATTATAATTTATTTCAAAGTTTGAAGGACAACTTGTTTTTAGATTTTTGAGGAACTTGTTTTAGTACTTTTAGGTTACATTGTTCTATCTTTTATTATTGCAATTTGTAATATAGTTTTATGTGAATGTAATACTTTCATTTTACGTAACTTTTAATAATCAACATACACAGAGTAGTGATATATAAATTAAAATTAAGATGGTGAAGTGGAAATGTATGAAGCCGTCAAGAGTTCGATGCATTGTGAAGTTCTTTTGTAAAAAGTTGATATGCTGACGGCGTATGAAACCGTTTTAGGTTTCATGCATTGGAGATGCTTTTAATTCCGGTTTTTATTTCTCATTGTATAATGTTTGTTTTCCATATCCAATTAATGGAACCAAACAATTGAAATGGAGTCACTAAATTTATATCATTCTATCTTATTATCAAACACATACCTATAATGATTCCAAAACTCATACCAAGCGCACCCTTAGACTTTGATAGATACAAAGAAGAAACTACAATTACATAATACTACCTCCGTCCCATATTAATTGTCATGTTTTGACTTTTTAAGTCTTTCTTTCTTAACTTTTACCTTAAATATTTTTATTTGTGTTATATAATATTTAATAAAAATTATACCAATAAAAAATACATTTAAAACTCAATCTATTCATATATTTTGCATCAACTTTATATAACACAATTAAAAATATTTAAGGTCAAAGTTAGAAATGAAAAACCTAGAAAATTCAAAGTGGACGGTCAATATGGGACGGAGGGAGTAATATATATAGGGCGGACCCAATACTTTAAGTCACTAGGTGCATAAATTTTTTTCCAAGTACAAATGAAACAAAAATAAACTAAAATGTACAATTTGATTAAAACTAGTAAACAAATTAAGAAGACATGTATTTCTTTCGTCATATTAGTGACATAAAATTTCGGGACTAAGTTCAATTTGAAAATATCATGATTTTTAATGAAAATTTACACTAGGCGACAAACATTGATCGGTTTCCCGTGAACCACCGAGAACCCTCCTAGGTCGGCCCCTGATTATAATACATACGGAAAGGAGTTTTTGCAAGCGGTAGTTAGTTATTTAGGTGTTGTTTGTTTATTAAGAGGTTGTAAATCTGAATCTGATTCACACATTTGAATTTGATTCGTAAATGTCTGAATCTGAATGAAATAATATTGTGTATTTTTTGTAAAAAAAAGGTCTAGATACTATAAATAGAAAACATACTTTTAAGTTACATAAACGTTTTATTAACACTAAATAGAGCAATTGAGTCATAAAACTAACACAATTCGATCCGGTTAAATATTCATCTATTGTTGATATGTTATACTCTCATGCTAAACATCTTCACCATGTTGTAAACTATCATTATCAATTAATTTACGATGATTGGATTAAGAAAGAAAGTAAAGTGTTTATAATATACTTAAGATTGTCAATTAACAATTAAAAATATTTTCAAAGAAAAAATATTCAAGTTCATGCCCAAAATACGCATGCCATAATTTGATTTCACAAACTAGTTATATATTTTTATTGTTTGAAAGACGCTTGTGCTTGAACATTTCCGTCATCATATTCTCATCGTTAACATTTTTTTTAGCAAAAAGAAATAATGACGGTTCGCTTTAAACGTTTTATCAATAGTAAAGGAAAAGAGAAAACAAATGAAGTAAGAAAGTCTTTTAAAAAAAGAAATACAAAAAAGAGTTAAAAAGACACTAAGAGGTAGTAAGACATCCCTTATATATCTTGTTGTGTAAGAGGTCTGAGCTCAAGCCGCCTATGAGCGAGAAAAATATAAACAAACGCACTTATTGACCTACATGTTGACGGGGTTCGAATGACATTTATTAAAAGGCTTTAAGAGGTATTTCCTAATAAATAAACACCAGCTTAGACTGGCATATAACCGATAAAAAAAAGTGGAACAAACAATGCTCATCCTTAATAATTTGTGATTGGGTGCCTTTTTGTTATGTAGTCACCAACTATTAAGGACGATGCATGTTTGTATAACTGGGCTATCATAAGATATGAGTAGTTGTAGATGCAAATACTGCGTTTGGAGTTAAAGCCAACGAAGGTATTGAGAATGTGTGTATTTTATGCATGCATTTTTTTTGAGATTAAGTAATCTTTTTTGTACTTACGATAAAATGATTAAATAGTACTTTGAGCGAAAGTAGAAAACTCATACTTACCCCGTCATAAACTAAGAGTCCACGTTTTTTTTTAATGTCCCAATTTAATTTTCCACTTTTAAAAATAGATAGGAAAATTTGTTCGAGTTTATCATATTACTCTTGTTTGAAATTATTATTATAAACTTTAAAAATGACGATAATTAGTTAATTAAAAATAAAACTATCATTCTTTTTAAAAAATAAAACAATTTTTTTTTGTTAGAAAAACGAAGTTATTACTTTGTTTTAAAAATTACAAACCTTATCAACAAACATAAGTTTTAACTAAGGAATAGTCGGAGTTCTCTATTTCAAAAAGAAACTCTATAAAATTAGCGTATGCAACAAGCACTTCTAGTTTGTATAGAAAAGGCAAAAGAATAGCAACATAGCTTGGTTGCATGCCTTTCATTTATGCAGCTTGGTGTTTGTATACAGGTTTCCTCATTCTCAAGTTCCACTACTCAGTCAATGTGGGATAAACCCCACTTTCACCTTCAATAAATTTCTCTTATACCGCTACGTAGTTTTTGATACAATAAATTTCATTCTGAGCCTTTTGGCTACTTTATTATGCATCTTTTCATTGGCTTGATGCCCCTTTCAATGCATGTTTGTATTTTGTAGGATGTTTGTAAAAGCAAAATTCATGAAATTCGAAGAGTGAAGATTATTACTCGTAGTTGGTTGGCGGAAAAGATCAAACACATAACATACTCCTAAACTTTTTACAACTTTATATGTCCAACCGTCGGTTTAAAATAACTAATGGGGCAAACTGAATAGTTTTTTACATGTCAGTTAACCATGTGGACAATAACTTTTCCTCCATAATAAGTGATGATTGGGTAACTTTTCCTTATATGCTTCCCGATTATTAAGGACTTGTATCGTTTTTGGGACTCGGTGGTGGTGACAGGCTGAAAGTAGTTATTATAGGTTTCTCAAAATTGAAAGCAAGCAAAATTATATCATGTGTGTTCATATTATTGGAGAAATCTAATATCGAAGGGAGTCTTTGTGGCAACAACGTTTAGCATATCATTAATTGCCACAAGGACAAACGATTATCTTCCTTAGTTGTTACTAAAGCTCTTCACCGAAGTTAAAAGCGAATTAAGCTATAGAAAACATATGCAATATCCGCTTTCATTACAAAGGAATCATACTCCTCACAGAAATTAAAGGCAAGTTAAGCTATAGAAAACATACGACTTAGAGCTTATTTGTTTGACATTTTGATGAAGTCATATTTAGCTAAAAGATGACTTAATGTCGAAACCCTCCTCCTTATCACTCAATTTATATTTTCAACCACCACTAAGTTGTAAACTAACGCTTTTTACATGACTTTTTAAAATCAGTTTTTCTTGTATTAAGACGTACCACCTAGCTGTGTTTATGGTTAACGAATCCATGGAAATATTTTTCTTTAAGAAGGTTTGTGGAGTCAATTAGAAGGACAAGTACATGCAAAATCTTAAACTGAAAATTGAAGACGTATGCCACTTTATGCAACAAGAATTGCATAAGATGGCTCCGAATTATCTCTCACTGCTTGGTGTTTATATACAGACTTCATGACTTTCAACATTTAGTGATCGAGCGATGTGGGATTAACAATACCCATGCATCTCAATTACTGTATATATGTTGTTTTAATTTACCCACATGAACCATATTCCATATATGTACTCTTTTTTTTTAACATAAAATTGACATACTTATCTAAATTGTTTATTTAATTTTTATAAACTTTAAATATCTTATTAATCATCAAACAAAAGTTTGTTAACTATTGTACCTTTTTAAAACATGAAATAAATGCGATCATGCTTTGATCTGTCAACTAAACATGAGATGATATTGGCAGCTAAATAAAACAAATAAGACAAATAAAAGTCGAATGGTTCATCCAAGTGGTCTCTTTTATTTTTCTTTGATTGTTCATTCAATTATACAACGAGCATACAGTATTCTTTTAGTAAAAGGCGAAAGAATAGTTTAAGCTTGCTCATTGCATCTCAACATTTTATGCTTGGTCATATATCTGACCTTCCTCCTCTCAACTTCGCTACCCGAATGGCGATGTGGGATAAACCCAACACCCACTTTTCTTGGAGCAACAATACATTAGACTAATTGCAAAGAAGGCGGCTTAATTGCATAGAATTATAGTGCTTAAAAGCGAATATGGTTTCGGCTTCCTTGGCTTTAATTCGAAAGAAGTTTTTTGCGAAACATCTACGTTTAGCACATTATCATTCGCCATGCCCAAAATATGTACATTTCTCATGGCTTTTCTACTTTAACCACGGGAAGGAGTTTTTTGTAGAACGACTACTCTTAGCATATCTCTTGTCGTAAATAGCACAAACAATACTCCTTAATAATTAGCGATCAAGGTGATTCGTTTGTTCCATTTAGTAATTGGTCATATGCTAAAGAGTAGAAGTCACTGCTAACACTCCTCTTGGAGTTGAAGCCAATAAAGCTATGGAGAATGTGGACGTATGGTCCGGACTGGACCAGGAATGGGTCAAGCCCGGCAGATGCGGCCCACTCTACACCTAAACCCTAATCCATGTCCTATATATACTGGAGACGGGTTATCTCTAACCCTAACAACATGTTATGCTACATCGCATACTAACTTGACGTCGGAGGTGGACCCGGACTCGGCCTCGGGTCCACTCCTAACAATTTCTCTTTGTTGACAGTCTACTAGGGCTCGAAAGGCGACTAACGGCCAAGGAAGTCGATTTGAATCTTGCCCGCGCATGAGATATGCATCAACAAGTTGGCGCCATCCGTGGGACCCTCGAATAAACTATGTTTCGTGTTCTCATATCACAGCAATCAATTTCTAAAGTCGGTAACTCTAAAACTTTGTATTATGCCATCATTATAACTTTGCATTCTTATCATGTGCATTACGCGTAAGTAAATAAGTTCTATTCGATTATTATGGCGAAATCATATATCCGCGTCAAAGCACTGATGTAATAAAAACAAAAGTTATGTTTTGATAAAAACAAAAGTCAAGTTTTCTCACTTTTTATAGACTTCGATACATGGAAACAAATTTACGTATGTTATACTGATACTGTTTGTGGAAATTATATGGTCAAATCTAAACGTTGCATAAAACATTACGTTAAATTGCATATTGTTATCAAAAGATCATTATTTACGAATAGTCTATTCTTTTATTAAGATAGATAAAAGCAATCCGTCTGATGGGACCTATTTTATATTTTTAGTCCTTGCGATGGACTTAAGAAAAAGCCATGCGCTTCGGAGGTATTTTATTTTTAGCAGGTAAATTACGCTTTATACTCTTTGTTTTTACGGTTGTAGTGCATCGCTTACATCGAACAACGCGGTCATGATAAATCTACCGCGTTAGGCCCATTTTGCGTTCGGTTTATCTTCGCGAGAACACGTGCTTAGCGAACACCACGATGCTAGTCAATCGCCATGATGCGCCTTGGACAAAGGCGTGGTATAAACATCTGCGATCATCCACAAACTTTTGAGTCTATGCGGTTACGATAAATCCATCATTTCTATTAGTCACGGTCACGGTTTTATTTTATACATTAAAAAACACAATTAATTATTTAGGTGATGCATCCCACGGCAGTGCGCCTTTACCACTTTATTTATGTGCTATATATTATTATGCTATGCAATATATTATTCATGCTATGTGTTGTCTATTGTTTCAATTCATTAGGTTTTATATCTTTATGATTGGCATATACTTTTATCTTTGCATTCGGTGTTTTAGTTAAATAAGTTTAATGCTCCTACACGGTAGCACCATCAAACTTGGGGGCTACCGGTATATACTACCAACTTGTTTCGATGCGCGTCAGCGGGGTGTATTTAGGAAGCATGAAGCTTTCGGTACAAAAACATATTTAAATATTCATACGCATCTTTGCGCGGGCGTCCTCTGTTGGTCGTAAAGACGGATGTAATTGCAGCGAGAAACGCGTCTTACGTCACACCTCTTTATGCGGCGCTGCTTAGCGCACTTATCTTGTAACCGTCTTACTTAAGCACATCTTTGTCGCGCCGCAGTACTACGCCACTACGAAGCCGTCTTACGTAAGCACCATGCTTTAGCGCTAAACTGCGGTACAAAGGTACGCCCTTATCCGGATGCGGCATGCGGGATCCTTTCACCTCGAGGCCATGAAGCGGAACCCAAGTTTAGCATAACATACCCATGCGCTATCTCATTACTAAACTTGGGGGCTTGTGGACGTATGGTCCGGACCGGGCGAGAATGGGTCGTGCGTGATCACGACCCTCTACACACTAAACCCTAATCCATGTCCTATAAATACATGACAGGTTATCTCTAACCCTAACAACTTATGTTATGCTACATACATACTAACTTGACCGTCAATTGGACCGAGGCTCTGACCTCGGGTCCACTCCTAAGTTCTCTTTGTTGACCGAGGTCTACTAGGGCTCGAGAAGGCGACTAGCGACCCGGGAAGTCGTTGAATCCTGCCCGCGCCAGATTATGCATCAACAGAGAATGTGTGGATTTTGTGCATGCATACTTTTTTACAACCGAACCCATCTTCTCTGTACTTATCCTAACACGACTTCATTGCAGCTAAGGGATGACTCATTTTTTTTATTCTTAGTCGTGGCTATAATTAATGAAACACCGGGAGCGTTTGTGTCAACAAGGCTTCATTCCCGATGGATTCGATCGAAGAAGTAATGTGTGAAAAGGTATTTGGTGACCTTAAAATAATGTTTTTGAAAATGTTAATAACATTTGACACACTTATGCCTTTACTATATGCGATCTTGATGTGATGCTTGAAACAAGAGAGCTGAAGTTGACAAGTGCTTAACTTTGTTACTAATGATGCAATTGTGGATGAGAGGATTACTAGCATTGAGACAACCACTTTCGAATTTCCTCCCTCTAGATCCCGCCTAGATTATGTAAGTTTCATGTATTCTTGAGCTTATAAAATTTTCAACATATTTACATTTATGATATGTTGATAAGTTCTTCGTGTTGTAAACATTTTGGAGGTGATGATGAACCTCTGATTCAACATGAAGATGACAATGATTATGAAATCAAGGTTTGGAGGCATTCTAAGCGGTATTTGGTATGTTCCCTTCCAATTCCCATTTACGACTACTAAAATCGATTGAGATAAATTACCGATGTTGTTTTTCTCCTGATTCACGACAAAGTTTAGTACATGATAAAGCTACCAAGCCTTATGTTTTGCTGGAATTAGTGACAATGTGCATATGTTTGGTAAAATTATTAAAATGGGTAAAAGTTATATTGGCCAAGATTGACAGGTTCGGTTTGACCAGGCTTAACTTTTACTCATGGTCTTTTGAATTTCATAAAAATCTGCTAGTAATAAATATTGATCCAATGAGTAGTGAATAATAGGTGAGTGGTAAACACACGAATATAAGTTGGTACACTTTTGAACTTGCTTGACCCATTGTCAATAAACATTACCCAACCCATTAACGGCCGTTTTAGCTAAAATGACTTGAAGTTGCTCCCTCTAGCACTCCATATTTAAATGTGTTTGTCATTATCATTAATGTATTTGCACCTTTGCAAAGTTACGTGTATAGAATTTCAGTTATGATTATGCTAAATGAATAAATCCAATTGGTATATGCAGGTTACTAATTCTTATAGGAGAAAAGGTATTATAGCAAACCTCATGCGAAACTACTGCGAGGTCTATATAATCAATATTAAAAAAACCTTAATAGCTATTAGAACATGTATATTGAACAACTTTTCCACTTTCAGACACGTTCCTTAGTATTTAGTATCCATAAGAATGAACTAATTGTTCACATGAAGCTTCTCCAAGGCTTAAGTTATTTATACTCATAACTAAGTCATCCAGAAAATTACAAGAAGGTTCAAGCGCATAATAATATACATGCAAAGTACACACCAACTCCATGTCTTCTGGCTCTAACTCTAAAGGGAGTTTTGCAGCAGACCATTAGTCTTGGCATATCTTGGGTGGCAAGTGGTACAAACACTACTCATCTTTAATAATTTTTTATTGGAGTGCCTTTTAGATATCCAATCACCATATATTAGCGATGATGTTTGTTTGTGCAACAACTGACTTGGCTAGTGATGTGATATGATAAGAGTAGCGTAGTTGTAAGAACTCCACTTGGGTTAGTAATGAATATGGAGAATAATGTTAACATTTTGTGCAAGCATATTTTTGTAAAGTTGAACAGTGTTCGTTGTGTTGAGTTTATGATATATAAAATACAATAAAACATAAAGACATCAAGAGTACCTGTGGAAGACTTAAGATCATAACAAATAAATTAATTAAGCGAAAGTATGCGTAGCATTACCTCTTGCGAATGTCAAATCCCTCGAGCAAAGCAAAACAACCCTCGAGCAAAGCAAAACAAAAAAGTACTTATTGGTGTAAGAATAATGTCTTACAACCACGTTCTTGTACACACGAATTAACCAAGCGAATCAAGCGATTGCTAGATCTAACACAAGTCCTCGTTTATGAAAAACGAAACCAAACTCCCTTACTATTGGGGTGTTAGGCCGAAAATGGGACAAGAGAGAGGAGAGGAGAGATCTAGGTTAATTCAATGCACAAGTGTATGAAACCCTAGAACCTAACCCTCTTTATATAGTAGATGGAATACTTTGGGAACAAGTTAGGGATTAGGGCTTGGGAAAGCCCCTATGGCCGACCACTATGCAAAGCCCAAAAGAAAACCCATAAATTTTCCAAGTTTTCCATTTCTAGTCCTTTCTCTTTTCATTTTAGGTGCGTTAGTCATTTTCCGTTAAATACTTAACGATCGTTAACGGACTTAATGTGCAATAATTAATCGTAAACATAAACATTAATTATTAACTTTAATTCTCATTCGCTAATGTGTGCAATCCATTGGTCACGAGTTCGAATCCGGACATTCACATGTTTGTAAATATATACATTTCCAACAACTCCCACTTGGATATGTTTACAAAACGTGAAATGACATTGGTTAGCGTCTAGCAACACGTCAATGCCCCGGTACAACTTCGTGTATGGTTTTACGGAGAAAACCAAGTTTGATGATTCATCATCATATTCATCCTTTTGTTTCTAATACCATGTTAATAAGAATATGGATCTCACTAATTTCTTAATTAACTATTACGTTTCGCTTTATGTGATTGATTAAGATTACCAATTCTTACGAACATATTCCGAAGACCTTGGGTATGGCCATACAAACATCTTAACAATCCCTACGAGGGGCCCAGTATAATACTTCAAAATAAATTTGAAGGAAATCCCATTTTGACTAAAGCAAGATTCATAAATTTCGCAACACTTACGAAAACAACCCTTATAACTACCGATTCGTGTAGCGTTAGATTGCTTCACAAAAATGCACTACATCCATGACATATCTCTTGCATCTCAAGTCAGAGGATAAATATTCATGATATACTCAATGACAAAGATCCATAAAGTATTATCATGCGGGTGGGATAAGTCCTATACTCAATACATTGAATATCATCTGAAATTAGTCATGCTACGCATCAATATACTTTCAAGTATATTCTAACTAATACTCAGATTTGTCTTAATTCAATATCATTCCCATGTTATTGATCGACAACGGACTATTTAGAATAACTTAAGTTATTCAAGGATTTAAACATGCAAATATAGGATAACATCATAATAAATGAATAATAAACATAACAAAATACTTTATTTCATTTCAATAATAATGTTTACAATATCCTTTTATCCAAATACTAAATAGATCAATGCATGATAATTCTTAGTTAATGAATTTTGCCACAAGTCATGCAACTCATACTTGTTGACAAGGCATAATTTCAACTAACTTTGATCTATAGGAATTTTGAGAATACTTATTTCAAGAATTCAATAAGTGAATTTCTTGTATATGTTTACACATATCTTGATATTGTCATATTTATTCCATAAGGTGCGTATAACTGAACCACCTTTATGACAATCATCTTTCAAAACTTTAAAGTTTAAAGTATTCTTTATTCTTTAATGTATAATGCAACTATGCTCTTAGTTGAGCATAACTAGTCAACATGGTCATCATCAAGGATACCATGACTAGAATTGAGTGTCATCTCAATTATACTAGCATCATTGTGTACAACAATATGCTCTTTAAATATCCGTAAACTTTTGAACATTTATAGTGTAATGTTGGTGCCTACCAAAACTCAAGTTTGTTGGCCATGACAATTATGAAACAATTGTCATATAATCATCCATAGAATCTAGGAGCATCTCAGGCGTGGAATGTGATTCTAAATCCAAACATATTCCTTTAAAATATTTATTACACTAACAACTTTCAATGTTGTCAAATCATCTTGTAATCAAGCATGACACAACAACTTTATACACAGCATGATGTTCATGATGAATCTTCAAGTTAAACTTTAAGATCTCATCTATCTTGTCAAAGATATGTATTCATCATGTTCTATTTGACTCATTTATTTACCGCATATGTTTATAATAATAAACATATTTTTCAAGGTTGTATATATTTATTTCCAAATCTTACAAACGAAGTTTCATTCCCAACTAAAACTTAATTTAAGTGGAATGTAGTTGCCCATACAACATATAAGATTTAAGAAAAATAAATAATACTCCCACTAGCTTTTAGGAATACTTATGAGCAATCTTATTTTAATTATTAAATCAAACATGGATTTAATATTAAACATAAGAATCATCTCCTAGATGCATGCATATATCCATTCATGGATTCTTGTAGTCTGTACATATTCAAAGATTATTTGAATTTATAAAACTACTTTGTATTACTCATCGTCCTCGCAAAAGTAATTCCACAACAAAGAGTTTTGATATTCATTGTCAAAATTTCATATCAATGAAACTAAGTATGACAATTATAATCTTTATACTTCTATTTAATGTATCTAGAAAAGAATATTCAATCATAGTTAATTGATTAAGTATGATTAATATTATTGTCACTAGACATGCATTAAATATGTGTACAATCTTGTCCACATGATTTCTACACAAAGATTTAAACCACTAGGATTTTCATCCTTTGAAGAAAATCAACTTCATTAAGATAAACCAAGTATCTAAATTTGATTATCTTTATGGACAACATCTCTACATTCATAGTATGATTGATTTACCACAATTCAACATTTGGTAAATTAATCATCATGATTAACTGAGCTTACCATGATCCGTAACTCATAATCCTCGGCATATTAAATATCGAGATATCCTTCGGATCAATGAATGACAATTCCATCATATTGAGGTCTATCATTTACATGTTTAGCCTCATCATGATATTTTCTAGTGCATTTTAGAAGATTATGTATTTTGTAATTCAATCTTTCAAGATCTAAACAAAACTCCCACTTGCCTTTAACAATTTAAAGATTACCTTTAAATAGTTTAGTAAGTAGAGCAACAATACATTGTTCTCTTTTGGGATATTACAAAAACATTGATGATTCTGACATTAGTTTGTTACAACCCACTATACAAGTAGTTTAACAAATTCAAAACTTCATTATAAGACTTAATGTGATTCATCATATTCCATAAAAATGGTGTCTTATTAATCTTCTAGGTTGGAGTCTTATTGAGTATATTCAATCTATACTCAATCTATTAACCTTGATAACTTTTGGAAGAAACTATAGTTATCTTGAATCAAATAATGCCAATAGATTTTGATTCTTCTAAATGAACATACCATAAAACTATGGTATTTCCTTAGAATTAATATTGTAAGAAAATCTAACAATATTTTAGATAACCATCTACTCTTTTGGCTTACCTATTTACCAACAAAATAAAACTTAATGGTACAATAGAATTACCAAGTCAATTGCATGTATTATAACACAAATATTTTTGACCAAGTCAAAAGACATATTAGTTATAATCCCACTATACGTTATAAGTCATTGATCAACTCATTGACTTCATGCAAGTGTCTTAAAACATAGCAAGTTAACGTCTTACTTTATATTGTAAGTCTTTAAAAGACTTCATGTTTTATAACTAAAGTAATTATGAACACCGCCTCGGGTTTCAATTAATATTTCAAGTTAATATTTACTACATATATTTAAGTCATTCAACGAATACTCAAACTCAAAGTAGTATTAGATTACTTCATTTAATTATGTCATTCCATGAAATGTTCCATGTAAGAAACTGCAGAATCATCCATGCTCGTTCTCACGACACATGGATATTTTACCTTGGGCTACAATCTAGTTCACGTTCTCACGTAACATAAATTGTAACTACAAGTGTTTCTTAAATATTGAATGACATAAATATTTAAAATAAAGTAGTCTTTGTTATCATCTTGACACATGTTCTTAATAGGGCAATCATACATATTTAAATGTATACTTCTTATTAGAACGTTATTCTCTTACTTTACAGTCAAGAGAATCCTTTTAAATCATATTAATATGTGTTGTACCTTGCACACAATAAGATTTCTCCCACTTGTGCATGGAACAACATCATGTAGCATATAAACAACACGATACACGTTCGTTTATTTGATTAATATGATTTGTTTCATAGATATAACAAGTAGATGTAGGACTATATGGATTAGTAAGGAAACGCACATGACTCTCCTTAAAAACATAAGTGCCTACAATTTGAAAGTAATTATCTTTGAAGATAATACGGGTTACTACACAGGAAATAAGGCTTGTAGCTCCCACTGAATTAGAAATCATTAAAACAACTTCTTATTAGTATGCAACACAAATGCTCCCCTTGAATCGACAACATTGTAAGTGTTTCATAACCGGTGAAAACAACTTGCTTGCTTTTTACTTTCCTACACCTTTAAAGAACCATACGTAATCATTACTAGGGTACTAAAAGGTGTATTCTACTCTATGAATAATGGAATATCCATCAATGTTATTAACTCGAAAAATTGGGTATGCAATTTCTTCCTCAACAGGCCTACCATCCCCATATTGGTATGTAGTACCTTTAAAGGCTAAAGCAAAACAACTAGATAAAATATGCTAGTTTACCTTTTACCAATTTTTCTGTAATTTGTCTAGCTTCTAATTTAGTAACTCATATACATGTTTTCCGGTTAACCAACATTCATGTTGTTACAAAGGATTCATTCACCAAATGAGGGTAATGAAATCTTTATGGAAAATAAGATGTGCAATTCATTGCTAAGAGTTACATTAGAATTTAGACAATTCAAATGTTCCTATTATACCTTTCTCATTCATGAAAAGAAATAGGATTGAGTCTCATGCTTTTCCCATGGAAAAGAGACTTAGTTTGTCTTTTCAAGAATTATTCTCGATCAAACATTTGTTTGAAAGCATAGTGGATCAATTTACTGATCAAAGACTAAACCTCGTTTACGGTTAAATATTGCATTTATACATTCAAAAGAATTACAAAATTCAATTTTAGTATTTTCGATAATTAACCTTTTCAAGAAAATTAAATACCCATGGTTCATAAATATATAACCATTTAATTTTCATTGAAAACTAGGATCCAAATTGTCATAATTTCATCACGTCAGTTGATCTGCTAGTAATGAACCTTATACAAAATGGTAGAGTTTTTGCTCAATTGCCAATATCAATTGCAATTCCTAGATTTATGGGATTTACATATAGCCAATTTCAATTGCCATGTAAACATGTTTTATCTCATCTTATGCCTTGAGTTGCCAGTTCTCACTACAAAACTCAATTAAGTTGTCCAACTTAAGAAACTGCAAAATCGTCCATGCCCGCTCTCACGACACGTGGACATTTTACCCTTTTATTACGATCTAAGTCCGCGATCTCATAAATAAAAAGTAATCTTAGGTGTTTCCATTTCGTTGGATGGCATATAACTTAATTTAAATGGTAATAGTTTTGATGTTAAATCAAATATGTACAAAGATGTCATGCATTCATCTTTGTAGCATAGTTTTATTAAAACATTTATATCTTGTTTTAATGTATAAGCTTTTCATCATCAAACTTTATTGAGGTATTGGGTTCACCAATCAAGGAATTTAGTGTTAATTATCATCCATTATACCGTACTTTTGCATAAGTGTAAACACTTAGTGTTTGGGATAATTACCACCGAAGTGGCGCATGGAATTAAAACTAATTAGCCCTTAAGATGAGCTTGCACATTTAATGGCTTACTAAGTAGCTCCATTCGAACTTACAGAGGGCGGAGGACCGTGCGGCTAAAGCACAACCTTAGACATCCTTTCGGTGTGGTAAGCACTTCTTTAAAACCCCTTTATAGTTCATTCTCATGGGTGAGCCGTTCAGACCATTTGTACCAAAGTCATCAATCAATTAAACGATTATGATTACTATGCTTAAAAATACATGTTTCACCATTGTTTAGGTCAGTTTATTTTTCTTGTAAAAATACCCTTGTTACACATAACAAACAAGCAAGTATTTATAAAAATAAACAAATAAACAATGAATGCATAACAAATAAAAGTCATGCATATCAAATAGCCACATGAAAACGTTTTTGATAAATCCTATTAATAACCAATTCTAGATTTGTCAATATGCATATATTTAATTAAGACTTTCACCCGTTTTCATCTATGTACAAGGTGAACCACATGCATCGATTCATCGATTTCGTAAGTCAAAATTAAATACATACCACATAGCACATAATTGATTAAATTAATAATTATTGAGGTCTTCCCCAATTTTAGATCTATCAAAATTTAGTGTATATCACTTAAACAAGAAAGACATACAATAAATGCAGATCCATGATAAAACATGCCGATAATTATCATGGACATAAAATTACACTTAACAATTAATGCAATTAAATCAAATTTGCATATACACATAAAGTTGCATGCATCTTAGGGTTTCTAATCCAATTAAAACAATAGTTTACAAAACCCTAATTAGGGCACCAAAATAAACGCCCCCCCTAAAATTAGGGTTTAGGTTTTGCAAACCCTAGATCTAAGCATACAAATAATAACACATTCATGTTTATTTTAATTATGTGTTTCAGTAATTAATTACTTGTTAAACAAGGCTCATACCCTTTGTTGAGTTTATGATATATAAAATACAATAAAACATAAAGACATCAAGAGTACACAGTGGAAGACTTAAGATCATAACAAATAAATTAATTAACTGAAAGTATACGTAACGTACCTCTTCTTGAATGTCAAATCCTCGAGCAAAGCAAAACAACCCTCGAGCAAAGCAAAACAAAGAAGTACTTATTGGTGTAAGAATAATGTCTTACAACCACGTTCTTGTACACTCGAATTAACCAAACGAATCAAGCGATTGCTAGATCTAACACAAGTCCTCGTTTATGCAAAAACGAAAACCAAACTCCTTACTATTGGGGTGTTCGAAAATGGGACAAGAGAGGAGGGAGAGATCTAGGGTTAATTCAATGCACAAGTGTATGAAACCCTAGAACCTAACCTCTTATATAGTAGATGGAATACTTTGGGAACAAGTTAGGGATTAGGCTTGGGAAAGCTATGGCCGCCACTATGCAAGCAAAGAAACCCATAACTTTTAAGTTTTCCATTTCTAGTCCTTTCTCTTTTCATTTAAGCGATTGTTAGTCATTTTTCCGTTAAATACTTAACGATCGTTAACCGGACTTAATGTGCAATAATTAGTCGTAAACATAAACATTAATTATTAACTTTAATTCTCATTCGCTAATGTGTGCAATCCCGTGGTCACGAGTTCGAATCCGGACATTCACTGTTGTAAATATATACATTTCCAACACGTTGTACTTAGCCTATCATGATTGCATTGCAGCAGATTCAATCCCAAGTATTATGGAAACATTTCAATCACCTTTTCTAAACATAATTGCATGGCTGTGACAAATACATCGATATAAAGCCATCTCAACTTTCGGCTTTAAAGCTTGAACTAAAGATTGGTTGGAGTTCTTTTTGGGAAGAAACTATCCTAAAATAGGCGTATGCCAATTTATGCAAGTACTTGTGATATTCTTTAGTAAAGCGAAAGAATAGTTAAACTTTGTTCTCATTGCTTGGGCTGCGTGCCTTTCATCATCATAGCTTGGTCTTTATAAATACAACCTTCCTCACTCTGAACTTCCACTACCTAGCCAATGTGGGCTAAACCCAGATATACTTATAAAGGGGTGATTACATGAGAGGCATTAGGTGGTCCATTAGGTAGTTTTAGTTTGGGATACCGGTCATTGTTTTGATTTTGTTCATCAATCATACCCACTACTAATTCATCATAAAAAGAGCAACAACTTCAATAATAGAATTTTCATAACTTCATAGCTTCTGACCCGAAAAGAGTTTTGCAGCAATAACTACTTTATCATATCACTAATCGCCATGTGACACAAACAATTTCTCTTCCATAATTAAGTGATTGGTAACTTATGGTTACCACAATACCAATTATCAAGGACATGTATTGTTTTGCCACTTAGCTTGAATGCGATAGCGATAGACTAAAAGTAGTTTTTGTTACTAAACTCCTCTTGATTAAAGGCAATCAAAGCTATGGAAAACATGTGCATTTTCCACATTCACTTTCGATACAAAGGAAGTGTCTTTTGTGTACTTTAGCATGATTGCATTGCAGCTCCATGACATTTAGTTTGTGACTAGGCTTTGTTGTGGTTTATAATCAGCAAAATCTTAGGAGAAGCCTTTATGTCATGGATTTAATCCCAAAGCGTTTTTGCTCCAAACGAAAAAGTATTGCAATTTATAATGTTAACCACCATCCCAATTCCTTGGTGCGACAATGTATGTGTTACATATAAGGCCGCTACTATAATTGGCACTGAAATGTTTGGTTTCTCGATATTCACAAGAGTGATCGAGTTATCTTGCATGGCCGGCTTGATTGGAAATGTACTTAATCGCCGATGATTGGAATGGATCTTTGTTTATGCCACTTGGCAACTGGTGACATTCTAAGACCTCCCATTTTTGCAAAAACTCCTCTCGGAATTATTGCAACGAAGCTATGGAGACCGTACGTATTTTTTTGGGGGCATATTTTATACAAACTGAATTGTACTTTATATATATTTTGGTTGTATTGTTGGTCAAGGAAAACTTGTTTCTGATGACATTGTTGTGACTAATGTTAATCATGGGTCCTTGAGTAAGCCTTAAGGCCTAGACAGTTTCACTAGTGATGCGTTCCCAATGGACAGTGGTGCAACTAATGAAGCATTATCTCAACAAGTTTCAATCTCTATAGATTTGATGGAAAGGACTGCATTTTAAAAGGAACAAATATATATCAGTGACGATATACGTTGATGAGTTATTATTCATTACCCTAAGTAATGTTAGAGCTTATGGTTAACAAATTACTGAATTAGTGTGGTGTATTGTCCCACATGGGTGGCGTGAGAGAAATTGAAAGTGTTTATAATTGCAGTTTCACTTTAATATGGCATCATGATACAGAAAACATTTGAAAAAAGTTAAGCGTGTTTTGAACTTTTTTAACATTTATAACTGAGAATTTGCGCACTTCTACTTATTAGAACACTCTAGTAAATGCATTAAACAATTACACCATATCTACATATTTCTTTGAATACTTGTACAATAGAAATACACTTTTATTATCATATCTCCCCTTATAAACACACTTTCATTTTTGTCAACCTACCCAATGTGGGACAACCCCAAAGCCCAAAACACAATTTTTGATACAATGCATTGTCTGCCTGTAGGTTCCAATTTTTACTTTCCTATTCGAAGATGTCCCGGTTTGGATTTAGTTTGTTTTAAAGTAAAATTGATGTATTTTCATTAGCACAATTGTCATAGTTTTACATTACAAGGTGGCTCATTTTTAGCTTTCTATACCTTTGAAAGGTTTTATGGATATTTAAATATATGTATGTCCGGATTGAACTTCGAGACTTAGGTTGCACACATTACGTATGAAAATTGATGTAAATAATTAATATAAATAAAACGTTATTATTATTAATTATTAGTCGTGAAATAAAACATAACGATAGTTAAATAATTAATGAGGTTTGGTTAACGGTCGTTAATTATTAACTAGAAGGACTATGAATGAAATTAGAAGTCGGGAAGGTTCTAGAATCCCTTTTGGGAGCCTAGGCCGATCGGTTTGTGTTTCCAAACCCAATACCACACAAACTTGGTCACCAAGTTAAGTTAACTATAAATCTAATTCATTGTATTCATTCACAACTTAATCTTGGATCAACAATAACCTAATTTCTTTTCTCCTCTCCTCTCTCTTTTTGCTTGGCGTCGTCACACCCCCTCCACATAGGGATCGATTTTCCAAGTGAAAGAAACAAGTATTGGGTTTTATTTGGGATTCAAGGAACTAGCTTTTCCACATCAAATGCTATTGATGCGTGTGTACAAACGAAGGACAAGCACGCTTGAGCTTGTGTATTCCTTG
Source organism: Chrysanthemum makinoi (assembly GCA_910596185.1). NCBI lineage: Eukaryota > Viridiplantae > Streptophyta > Magnoliopsida > Asterales > Asteraceae > Chrysanthemum > Chrysanthemum makinoi. The sequence goes on along the minus strand of OU343220.1, from coordinate 284,894,047 downwards.
GTGGTCGATTCCTTTGGGTGAATATTATAAACCCTAAAGTTAGGGTTTTGGGTTTTGGTTCTTGTTTAATCATCGTTTGATTCTTGAATTGCTAAAAGATGCAGCACTTTCTTGTTAGGTTAATTACTTACATATATTATTCCTATTTACTTCATTTGCATGCTTTGATGATGTTATTTGATTTATATAATTGTTATGAGTATTAAAATCCCAACGGTGGCATCACGAGCCGTTAATATGATGTAATTAATTACCGAAACACATAAAATTGAATCTTTATGATTATTTGCATGTTTTATGGTTTCTAGGGTTTTGAATTGAAACCTAATTTTTTATATATAGAGTTCGATTACCCTTTATTTATTTAATTAGGTTTTAATTTTGTAAAACTTGTAGAAACCCTAGGATTGCATGCTAATTTTATGTGGTTAATTAATGAATAATTGTTATGTGCCATGTAATATATCTTGGGTGATAATTGTTATGTGGAATCCATGGTGGAACATGCATGTTTTGCCATGGAGTATTGTTATGCTATAAATTATTTTGTTGATACACACATGTTTTATTTATTTAATAATTATCAAATTGGGGAAGACCTCAATTATAACTAATAAAAATTAGTTATGTGCTAATTGGTATATTGTTAACTTTGAAACTACATAATCGACTTGTCGATGTATGTGGCTCATCTACCTTGTAGGTGAAAGCCCTAGTTAATATATGCATTATTTACGCCTAGAATTGTTTATTAGAGTTTATTGAAATAATTATGCATGTAGCTAATTATTTTTACATATGTTAAATTGTTTAGTTATATGTTTATATTATTTGAGTGTGTTTAATTTTTATTAAAGTGTTTTTTTGTTTATAAATTGTTTGACATGTTAGTAAGCAAAAGGGCTTTGGAATAGAAAATTAAATGGACTAAATAATGGCGAACGATTTGTTATCTAAAATTATTCTTGAACTTTTAATCGATTGATGCATTTGTACTAAATGGTTAGAACGGCTCACCCACTAGAACAAACTATAAAGGGTTTAATTAAGAAGTGCATACCGGTCTCCGAATGGATGTCTAAGGTTATGCTTTAAGCTTACACAGTCCTCTTGTGAAGTTCGATTGGAGCTACCTAGTATAACCATTCTATATACGAAGCATCTTAGTGCAAAGTTGTAAGTTTCTCAACGCATCGATTAAAACTTTGTAGAATTCAATCTTAGCAATTAAAATTTTTATGTAAGTTTTTTCGAAAATATTATGTTATAAAGTTGTATGCATGCTTCTTTATACATAAGTTTTGATTACACGTCAAAAAATTGTACCCTTTAAATTTAAGTTTATGCCATCTAATGATATGAAACACTTGAAGTTGTAATTTAGTTATGTGAGACCTTGATCTAGATTACAATAACGAGGTGAATTATTTTGTTGTGTGAGACCTCGGCTTTATGATTTGCAGTTTCTAAATTAGATAACTTAATTAAGTTGTTAGTGAGACCTAAGGCTTAAGGCATAAGATGGGATGAAACATGCTTACGTTTTGCATTAATTGTTTTGGCAAAATTGTAAATCCCATAACTTTTTGAATTGAAAACTTGTTTGTCAATTATCGTTTTTCAACGATTACCTATTCTATACTTTCACCACTAGCAGATCAACTGATGTGGTGAAACTATGATAATGAGGATCCAAAATTCAAGGAAAATTCTATGGTTAATATTTATATTGACCAAAGGGTATTTTATTTTCTTGAATGTTTACTTATCGAAAGTACTAACTTTTGAACTTTTATTTCTCTAGAAATGGCTCAAGCTGAATCTCTGCACTAGCCAAATCGTCGTTAAAATCTATGTTTGATCGAGAGAATTGATTTGGTATGTAGCAATTTCAATGATTGGTATGCAACTCGAATTGTCTTGAGGGTTGCCAAAAGACTCAATTATTTGACTACGCCTTGTCCTCCTGAACACTGCGGTGATGCTACTTCTGCCAAGGCTTACGAAGTTTGCACATGGCAACTGAGTATGACAAGTATAATGAGGTCCTTTGCATTATGCTCGGGAGTATGAACTCAAGCTTGCAAAAGCAATTTGAGAACTACTTCCCTAATCTCATGCTTGAAGAATTGCAAAGGTTGTTTGAAAAGCCCATTATTTGTAGAGTCAGTATGATTTGATAGATGCTCTTCATAGTTGCAAGCAAGGAGCGGGAAACACCTTAAGTGCCTTTGCACTGAAATGATGAGTTACATGGACCGTTGGCCAGGCGTTTGAACTATGTCTACCCTAATGACATACAAATTTGCCTTATCAACAGATCCCTTAATAAGGAGTTTGATGGTTTAGTCGCAATTATAATATGCATTGCACGGGGAAGGCGAAAAAAATCCAGTGATGCATGCAATGCTCATTGATTCTGAAAAAGGTTTGCCAAGAGGCCTCTACACCTGCGGTTTTGACCATCGGAAGGGTAGAATTTCTAAGCCTAATAAGCCGATAAAACAAGAAAGGAAGGTAAGAGTAAAGCGATAAAGGAAAACAAGTTATGACTTATCGGCCAAGAACCCAAAAAGTACCCTCCCAAGAAGCGTGAAAATCCGAAGATGGATATGGCTTGTCATCATCACTGCCGAGGTTGGACACTTTGGAAGAGGAATTGTCCACTTTGTACCTTGATGAGTTTAGCATAATAAGAGGTATAAAAATCGGGACGTGGGTATTGGTACTCTTTTGATGATAGAATTATTTGCTTTTCCTCATAAAATAAATTCCGGGTATATGATATGGATGTGGTATTCACATATGTAATACACTACTGAGGACTTGAGGAGCAAGGAAGCTTGCCTATGGACAGCAATACACTGACGTGGGTAATGGAGCACATGCAGTCGTTGAAGCTATAGGCACGCTTTGATTTAGTTTACCTTCGGGTTTAGTACTTGTCATTAAACGATTGTCATTACACGCACCTTTCATTGTTAGGGGTGTCGTTTATTTCCTTGTTAAAAGATATTGGTTTAGTTCATGCATTTGCGATAATGGAATTTATGTTTCTTTAAATGATGTTTTTACTTTAATGTTATTCCAGTAAATGGTGTGTTTGAAATTGATTTGCATGATAATGTGAATGATAAAAATAATTCTGTCTTTAGCATCAATAATAAAAGAATCAAAGGTGATTTGGATTCTTCATTTCTTTGGCATTGTAGACTTGCTCATATAGGCCAGAAACGCATGCAACATGCGAACACGATGGGCTTTTGCAAGACATCAATGATGAATCATTTGATAAATGCGAATCTTGCATATCTGGAAGATGACCAAGAAACCTTTTACAAATAGTTTAGAAAGGGCTTCTGATCTTCTTGGTATGATACATCTTGGACGTATGTGGACCACTAAGACATGTGTCAAGAAAGGGTGCTAGCTACTTAACCTTTACTTGATGATTTTCGTTATGGTTATGTTTATTTACTTAAACATAAACATGAAGTCTTTGAAACATTTAAGGTTTTTAAGAGTGAAGTAGAACCGCAACTAGGAAAGAAGATTAAAGCTCTTCGATCCGATAGAGGTGGTGAATATTTAAGCCAAGAGTTTAAAGATTATCTAGTTGAGTGTGGTATCGTCCAAAGAACTCACATCTCCATATACTCCACAACAAAATGGTGTATCTGAGAGAAGGAATCGTACATTGCTAGACATGGTGCGATCGATGTTTAATCTTACAACTCTTCCTTTATCCTTTTGGGATTATGCTTTAGAAACTGATGTTCGCATATTGAATATGGTTCCAACTAAGAAGGTTGATAAGACTCCTTATGAAGTGTGGTATGGGAAACCTCCCAACTTGTCTTACTTAAAGGTCTGGGGTTGTGAGGCGTTTGTTAAACGTGACTCTGCCGATAAGCTGCAACCTAGATCTGTTAAGTGTATCTTCGTAGGATACCCAAAGGAAACTATGGGTTACTACTTTTACTTTCCACCTCAAAACAAAGTAATTGTTGCTAGGTATGGAGACTTTCTTGAAAAGGATCTCATATCTCATGAATTGGTGGGAGAATTTATGATCTGGAAGATGATCAAGAAGATACAACACCTTCTGAAAACACTAGCTAACCTCAAGTAGAACTACGAAAGTCTCAAGGCGTTCCACGAGATTGAAGTGGTTCCCATTCGTGATCTTCAAGAACTACGGCGTGCACTGGCGTCTATGTCTCAACGTAGAAGCGAGGACTATATGTTAGGGGATCTTGGTGAACACGCTAACTATAAAGCTGCCATGATGAGTCCGAAAAGGAGAAATGGCGAGTTGAAATGAATGGGAAATGTAATCCATGAAAGATAATGAAGTCTGGATAGAGGTTGACTTACCTCCAAATGCTAAGGTAGTTGGAAGTAAGTGGCTCTTTAAGATAAAGACTGACATGGATGGCAATGCACACACCTATAAAGCTCGTCTTGTAGCTCAAGGTTATACTCAAACCTATGGGGTAGACTACGATGAGACATTTTCTCCTGTGAGCGATATTAGAGCTATTAGGATTCTTATAGCCATAGTGCTGCATATGACTATGAGATATGGCAAATGGATGTCAAAACGCTTCTTAAACGGATTCGCCTAGATCAGGACATCTATATGGCGACAAGGGTTTGTGAATCCAAAGTATCCGAAGCGTGTATGCAAACTTCAAAGATCCATTTATGGATTGAAGCAAGCATCAAGGCAATGGAACAAGAAGTTTGATGAAGAAATCAAGAAATTTGGTTTTACTCAAAATCTTGATGAGCCATGTGTGTATCACAAAGCTAGTGGGAGTAATGTTATTTTCCTTATCTTATATGTCGATGACATATTGATCATGGGAAAAGACATTCCAAGTATGCAAGATGTTAAGTCTTATCTTGGAGAGTACTTTTCTATGAAGGACTTAGGGAGCAGCATTTATTACTGGGAATCAAGATCTACCGAGATAGATCAATGCGGTTAATTGGACTAAGCCAAAGTGCTTACATTGATAAAATACTAAAGAGATTTAGTATGCAAAATTCCAAGAAGGGATATTTGCCGATGCAAGTAGAACATGGCTTAAGTAATAAACTATGCTGCGTCAACACCGAAGAGGTGGCTTACATGAAGAAAGTTCCTTATGCTTCGTAGGTAGGATCTATCATGTATGATGTAAGATGTACAAGGCCGATGTGGCATTTGCACAAAATATCACAGTCGATATCAACAGAACCAGTGTGAAACATCGGCAAATTTATAAGAACATTCTTAAGTATCTAAGGGCTACTAAAGAAATGTTTCTAGTGTATGGAGGAAATCCAGAATCAGAACTTGATGTTACAGTGTTTTTCGCGTCGTCTTTCCAAGCTGATAAAGATGATACTGAAGTCTCAAACCGGTTATGTCTTTGTCATTAATGGAGGAGCAGATTGACTGGAAGAGCAAGAAGCAAACAACGGCTATGATGTCTATTACGTAATAGTACATAATCGCCGGCTACGATGGAAGTTGTTTGGATTAGGAAATTCAATTTGGGACTCGGAGTAATGCCCTCAATCGAATTACCTTTAAATGTGTATTGTGACAACTCTGCTGCGATAACATTTTCCAATGAGCCCAGGTCATGAAGGGCCATGACATTTTCCTCGTCGATATCACTATGTTCGAGAACAAGTTGACATAGGTGAAATCAATCTACTCAAAGTTCATACAGATGATAATCTAGTGATCCCTTTGAAGCCTTTGCCAAAAGAAAAACTTATGACCATCGATGGGATAGGACTTCGTTTAGCTAGTAGTTTCATGCCGATCTGTGATTAGTATTTGGATAAAGGATGTTATGAACAAATATTACTTTAATGAAATAAAATAGTTGTTATGTTTATTTTTCATTTTCTTAATATTATATCCTATATTTGCATGTTTAATCCGTGAATAACTTATGTTATTTTAAATAGTCCGTTGTCGATCAATGATATGGGAATGTCATTGAATTAAGACAAATCTGAGTTTTGGTAGAATATACTTTTAAAGTATATTGATTCGTGGGACATACCAGATTCACATGATATTCAATGAATTGAATATAGGACTCATCCCAACTTTACATGATGATACTTTTGGATTTTGTCATTAAGTATATCATGAAGTGTTTATCCTCGGACTTGAGATACGGATAATTGATATGAATGTAGTGCATTTGTGTAAGATAGTCTAACGCTATCCGTAACTAGTAGTTATAAGGGCTATTTTTGGAAGTGTTGCAAAATTCATGAGTTATGTTTGTAGTCAAGAGAATTTGTTCCTTTGAATTTGTTTCAAAGCATAATACTATTTTGGGCCCCTCGTAGGGTTGACAAGATGTTTGTATGGCCATACCCAAGATCTATCCGGAATACGTTCAGATGATTTGGTAATCTTGTTCAATCATATACAACGAGAAACAGAATGTTAACTTATGAAATGACTTAATCCATATTCATAGTTAATATAGTATTAGTAACAAAAGGATAAGTAAAAATGATGAATCATTAAATGGTTTTCGAGGAGACCATACTCGATTCGATCTGGGGACATTGGCGTGTGAAAGCTAGACTAACCAATGTCATTACTATATTTAGTAATATCCAAGTGGGAGCTGAAAGGTTTTATGGATATTTAAATAATAGTATGTCCAGATTCGAACTCGAGACTCGAGGATTGCACACATTACGTATGAGAATTGATGTATATAATTAATATAAATAAATGTTATTATTATTAATTATTAGTCACGAAATAAAACATAACGGTAGTTAAATAATTAACGAGGTTTGGTTAACGGTCGTTAAATATTAACTAGAAGGACTAAGAATGAAATTAGAAGTCGGGAAGGTTCTAGAATCCCTTTTGGGAGCCTAGGCCGATCGGTTGGGGTTTACAAACCCAATCTCACACAAACTTGGTCACCTGTTAAGTTATCTATAAATACAATTCATTGTATTCATTCATAACCTAATCTTGGATCACCAAATAACCTAATTTCTCTCCTCTCCTCTCCTCTTTATGTGACCGGTCGAAACACCCAACCTCAAGGGTTTTTCGATTTTGTTCAACTCAAAGATACAAGTGTTGGTTTATTTGTGATTCAAGGAACTAGCTTTTCCACATCAAATCGCTATTAGTACGTGTGTACAAGAACGAAGGACAAGCACGTTTGAGCTTGTGAATCCTTGGTGATCGATTACCTTAGGGACGAATTATATAAACCCTAAAGTTAGGGTTTTGGGTTTTTGATTCTTGCTCAATCATTGTTTGATTCTTGAATTGCTAAAAGGTACGCACTTTCTTGTTTGGTTAATTATTTACATATATTATTCCTATTGTCTTCCGCTGCATGCTTTGATGATGTTAATTGTTTTATATATAATTGTTATGAGTATAAAAATCCAACATGATATGCATTTAGAACGTTTAAGGTGGTGTTTGTTTTATGCCTATTTTTAGAGTCTTAGTCATTTAGGATTGTCATACTTGAGTTTTCTAGGCTTAGTCACTTGTTTTAGAGCAATCTCTATCAGAGTTATTAGTTTTATCAAGCCGTTTTGAGTTTGTATGCTGTTAACCAAATTGTCCTCACATTAGTCAAAATTGGAAAACATGATTTTTGCAAAACTTTCTAGATTTTTCACAGATTCATTATAAGTCCATTTGAGCTGAAATTTGGGATACAAGATCTTTGGTTGGTCGTGGACATCATGGCCATTTTAGTTTATTTTTAGGAATTTTTCTAACTAGCTTATTTCAGGCTTAAAGTAGCTGCATTTAGGCCGTTTGGAATATGTTTTAGAAACCTGAATTTGTGCTTAGTTGCTTCGCTATGCGCTTATTGGACCCAAATCAGTTGCATTAGCTTAGTTTTGGTTAGTTTAGGTTTTCTTGAGCTTATAGTAGCTTGTGGTAGCTTATTGAAGTCGCATTTTTATAGCAATTTAGCTTATTTCTAGTACTTATTGCATTAGTCCTTAGTTTCCCAAAATAGCTTTTAGTTTTGATTTTTAATTTCTTCATTTTTATCCTTTTTAGCTAAAATTTTAGACTTAAGTTCTTTGGTTGGTTGTGGACTCCATGGCCATTTTAGTTTATTTTTAGGAATTTTTTAAGCTAGCTTAATCAGGGCTTAAAGTAGGTGCTATAGGGTCGTTTGGCATAATAGACTAGAAATTGAATTTGTAGCCTAAATGCTTCTAGCCTGTGCTTTTAGGGTCCTATTCAGTTGCATTAGCATAACTTAGGTTAGATTAAGGCTAGGGTAGCTTAAGGTAGCTTTTGGATAGCTTATAGCTTATTTCACTTAGCTTCTTTCATTAGTTGTGCGCCCAAATCATAGTTCCTGATCTCCAAAGTAGTTTCTGTCATTTTTCCTTGATTCTCAGTATTATTTTAGACTTATCTGGAGCTTTTCATATTTTTCTCTGCTCAATTGCTATTTTTTCGCATTTAATTTCAGTTTTTAGCATTTTTAATTAACTTTTTATTCAAATAAATTAGAAAAAGCTCATAAAAATACAATTTCAATTTTCTTAGTTTTATAATATTCAAAAAAGTCATAAAATTATTTTCCAGAATTTTCTTAGCTTAAATAGTATTTTCTAGCATTTTAATTAGTTTTAAATAGCTTTAAATTCATAATAAATACATAAAAAGCATAAAAAATATATTTTCATTTTTAAAATTAGTTTTATAATATTTTAGATTTTGCTAAGTCATAATTTCACTTTTCTAGCTTTATTTCATATTTTCTTATATTTTAGGGTATTATTAAATAGTTAAAATAGTTTTTAATTAATAATAATTAAATAAATAGTCATAAAAATAATTTTATTTTTCCAATAATTTTCTTTTATTATTAGGATTGTAAAAATATCATTTTTATATCCGTAGGTGTTTTATTCTTTTAAATTTACGTTTTATTTTGTACGCTTAATTTAAAAAATCGAAGAACGTCGCGCTTTTAGGTTTTAAACGCTTTAAGTATTTTCTTTCACGTATTTGTTCTTATAGCTTGTTTAAGCTATTTTCTTTTATTTCCTTAGTGTAATCACTCAAAATCCTTTCCTGTTCAATATTCACCCGATCACAGATTCGTTGTATTACAGTTTACACACCTCGTTGGGACTTAACGACCCGGGGAAACACTAAACTCCTCTGGACTTAATTGCATTCTGGTTTTAGACTGTTTGAATTTTATTACGGTTGACCATTCACAAGTGGTTGACTTGTGTAATAAACTTGACAGTTTGGGACCAATCACTTATACTTGTTGTGAATTGTTCTAAACTAATGCTTCATGACCCCTAACTTATAAATTAATTGGCTAAAAGCACATTTACTTGAGGACAAGAAAATACCAAGTGTAGGGATATTTGATAAGGATTTAAAAGGTACACTTTTGAGGGGTCATTTAAGCCCTTAATTGACCACTTTTATATCCGTTACTGCTTAATTTTGTTACTTTTCACTTTTTTGGCAAATTGCTGGAATGACACTTATTCGGACAAAAAGGCTCGAATATATGAAGAAAATGGCCAAAGTCAAGAATCAAGACACTCAAGCTGCTAGAACAGAAGGTGACGGTGTCACAGCCAAATGGCGACGCCGTCGT
>OU343220.1:284722155-284884291 GCA_910596185.1 Chrysanthemum makinoi | reverse complement strand
TGTTATTTACAAAGCCTCATAACTTAACTTAATTACAAAAACTCAGCAAAGATTCAATTTCATATAGAGGGACAAAAGGTGAAGTCTATTTTCAATTCACTGTGATAAAGATAATCAAAGGCAATGTCCTAAATAGATTGAGGTTCTCATTCAAAAACAAAATGAATAAAGAATGAGTTATCGTGAGAGGAGGAGTTTTGATGAGTGTGTAAATACTCATCATTTTTGGTCAAATCTGAACTGCAAAACATTTAAAAACGCTCAGAAATGCATCAAAATACTGAAAATATCTCAAAATTGCATTTTATATGTTTCGGATGCAAAATGTTTAAAATCGATGAAAAGCGAGCTAAGTTTGCATAATTGGCAGCCAATTTCCCCCGACTTTCAAAATTGGCAAAAATAGTCCCCGAGCACTTATTTTAAAAGAAAAGTCACCAAAGGTCCTTTTGAAATCATAAGTTGTCATAATTAGTCCTTTGGTGAAAAATTTCATAAGTTTTGAGAATTTACAAGTTTGGTCCTTCAAGTTTTAAAATTGGCAAAAATAGTCCTTGGAAGTTTAAAAATGTCTATTATGGTCCTTGTACTATTGAAACTTGTCATAATTGGTCCCTTGGCATAACTTTGCAAAATTGGCAGCTTTGGTCCTCCAACTTTCAGAAATTGCAAGAAAGGTCCTTGTATTAATACCAAACCAAACCAATTTGACCCTTGAACCCCTGCCATGACCCTTGACCCCCCTTTGTGAACCCCCTGTCCTATTATTACCCCCGGTCAACTCATGGTCAAACAAAACACCCTTCCCTCCTTTTTCCACCTTCTTCAACCACTGCCTGCAACTCTCACTGCCCCCCTCACCTCCACCACTCTCACCTCTCCATCTCCCCTCCACCTCCACCAAACAACAAAATGCATTAAATGCTTCCCCCCCTTTTGCACTCAAACCTTCCCCAGCTTGCAATATCAATTTCCGCCAAAAAAGCCATCAATGGCCAATATCATCCCAACTCATCCAATGGCCAAGAAAAGAGGTGGGAAAAGCTCAGAGGCAAGTGGAAAGAACTTTTGCATATAAATAGAGGAAGAAGAAGGAGAGAAGAGTTAGTAGTTCTTAGTTTTAATTTCCATGTATGTCGTTTTTAATTTTCCAAGTTTAAATTAGCTTCTAAATTGTAATTTCCAGTTTTATTGTATTAAACTATGCAAGTTCAGTGAATTGTAATTTTTTTTTAAGAATCAATTTCAATAACTCTCAAAATTTCAATCAGAACCGGAAAAATTTCAACCAACCATATCAAGCTCCAAATCAACAAAGTTATCAACAACCTTCTCAAGCTCCCCTACCAAATGACTTCATGAAAATTACTGAGTCAAGCATACGTTCAATGCAAACTCGGATCAATAACATGAGAGTTGAGCTAAAAAGGAAATTGATACCACATTGTCTCGGCAGACAAATGAGTTGAAGAATATGATGAGCGCTTGTGAACATGAATATGAACAAAGCTTCGTCATCTTCTGGAGGACTCCCTAGCAATACAGTTCCAAATCCAAATGCCGAAGTTGAAAGCCACCACCGTAGTGGTAAGACGCACAATGGACCTTCGACTCCAATGCCTCCTCCACCAGAAGCAATGAGTCAAGTTACCAAGGATACAACCGACAAGGTGCATTTCAAGCCCACGGCGCAAGACACGCCCCACCTTCGGTAGTCCAAGCTTTAAGTCCGGAACCCGGTTCAAGACAAATTCGAGCCGTAAATGACTTCCGTCCGCCCCGCTCAAAAGTCTAGTCGGCTTCCTTACCCATCAAGATTGCATGATGAGAAGCTCAAAGACAAAACCAAAGAGCAAATGGAAAAATTTTCCAAATTTTCAATGAACTACACTTTGATATAAGCTTCGTTGATGCTCTCGTTCTAATGCCCAAATTTGCATCCACGCTAAAGGCTTACTAAGCAACAAAGATAAGTTATCTGAGATGCCTAAAACCCCTCTCAATGAGCAATGCTCGTCCTTCCCAAAAGCTTGAAGACCCCGGTGTTTTAATCCCGTGATTTCCGGGATGGTTCAATGCTCCGCCTTGGCCGATCTTGGCGCAAGCATTAACCTCATGCCACTCTCGTATGGAAGAAACGTCTCTTCCTAAACTTACATCCACTTGTATGACACTCGAGCTAGTGGATACTCATAACTCGCCCACTTGGGATAGCCGAGGATGTCGTGTGTGGAAAGTAGGAAAGTTTCACTTTCCTACCGACTTTGTTGTAGTAGACTTTGATGAGCCTAGAGTTCCCTCATCTTAGGGAGAGCTTTCTTGAGAACCAGTCGTGCTCTAATTGATGTATTTGTCGAAGAGTTGACCATACGGGTTGACAAAGAAGAACTCACGTTTAATATCAACCAAAACTCCAAACCTCTATCCAAACAGAGTGTTGCCATAATTGATCAAAAATCTGAAAGAATCAATGCAACACTCTCAAATTTCACGGTAAGAGGAGTCACCAAAACGTGCTTTGAGTTAAAAGCTTTGAAAATCAACCCTGGTTCAAACAAATGGTTTGAAAGTTGTACCATGGAAGTCAAGAGTGTTCTTGATGATGATGATCTAGAATCGGAGACTTTATCGGAAGTGGTGGAAATTGCTAGCTCTAAGAGCACACCACATGTCCCACCTCCGAATCAGCTTTATCGTGATCGAGTTTGTTAACTCGTGGATGAAACCAAACTCTCTTCGTTTCATCCGATTGGATGATGATGTTGGTGATCCAATGGGAGACATTCTTCCCATTGAAGAATTGCTCAAAAATGATCCATCATCTCCTAGTCTTATTATTTCCAACTCTTCCATCCCTTCTCTCACTCCGTTTGAGGAAAGTGACTTCATCTTGGAAGAGATTGAAGCATACTTGTCTAGTGATTCAGTTCCATGGGAAATTGATCACGCTCCAATTGACATCGAGGGAGATATTCTTCTCATTGAGAAGTTGCTTAATGATGATCCATCATCACTCCCTCCCGCCGAGCTTCATAACAAGGAAGTCAAGTCGCTTGAGAAAACTGAAGAATTTCCAGAGGTTGAACTTAAGGACTTACCACCTCATCTCGAGTATGCATTTCTTGAGGGTGATGATAAATTACCCGTCATTATTGCTCGAGATTTGAGTAAGGATGAAAAGACTGCTCTCATAAAGGTCTTGAAGTCACACAAGCAAGCAATTGCTTGGAAACTCACCGACATTAAGGGTATCAACCCTGAGTTTTGTACTCACAAAATCTTGATGGAGGATGACTTCAAGCCAGCCAGTCAACATCGAGAAGGGTGAATCCTAAAATCCATGATGTTATCAAACAAGAGGTTATCAAACTTCTTGATGCAGTGATTAATTTACCGATCTCGATAGTCCTTGGGTTAGCCCAATTCATCGTGTTCCTAAAAAGGGTGGCATAACTGTTGTCACAAATGAAGAAAACAAGTTAATTTCAACTCGATTGGTTACGGATGGCGGTTTGCATTGACTATCGCAAGTTAAATGACGCCACCCGAAAAGACCATTTTCCTCTACCCTTCATGGACCAAATGCTTGAGAGATTAGCAGGAACGAATAATACTATTGTTTCCTAGATGGTTTCTCGGGTTATTTTCAGATCCCCATTGATCCACGGGATCAAGAAAAGACCACATTCACTTGCCCATACGGAACCTTTGCCTACAGACGTATGCCTTTTGGCCTATGTAATGCGCCCGCACGCTCCAACGATGTATGATGGCCATTTTCCACGACATGATCGGGAAACAATGGAGGTGTTTATGGATGACTTCTCGGTCATTGGGGACTCGTTTCAAACATGTTTCTCCCATTTAGAAAAAATGCTCAAACGGTGTGAAGACACCAATCTTTGTCTAAATTGGGAGAAGAGCCACTTTATGGTCAAAGAAGGCATAGTCCTTGGCCATAAGATTTCAAAAACGGGATTGAGGTAGATAGAGCAAAAGTCGATGTTATTGCTAAATTGCCTCATCCTACTACCGTCAAAGGTATTAGGAGTTTTATAGGTCATGCCGGTTTTATCGCAGGTTCATACAATATTTTTCTAAAATCGCCTCGCCTATGACCCATCTTTTTGAAAAAGATGCTCTTTTATCTTCTCACCTGAGTGCATCGAAGCTTTTGAAACATTAAAGAAAAAGCTTACTAAAGCACCCATTCTTGTTGCCCCGACTGGATTTACCCTTTGAGCTCATGTGCGATGCAAGTGATTTTGCTATCGGTGCGTCCTAGGCACGCAGTAAACAAGCATTTTCGCACTATCCACTACGCGAGTAAGACTATGATCAAGCTCAAACCCATTACACCACCACGTAAAAGAATTATTAGTGTGGTGTATGCGCTTGAAAAGTTTCGCCGTACCTAATCTTGACCAAATGTGTAGTGTATACGGATCACTCGGATCTCAAATATCTCTTTGCAAAACAAGATGCAAAGCCGAGATTGCTCCGTTGGGTTCTCCTCCCGCAAGAATTTGATATCATTATACGTGATAAAAAGGAGCCGAGAACCTGGTGCTGATCATCACGTCCGATTAGAAAACCCACACCAAGATGTTTTCGAGAAAAAGGAAATAAATGAAACATTTCTTCTCGAGACACTCAATGCGGTTACTTTTCGTGGAAACTCTACTACCCCATGGTTTGCTGACTTCAAGAAATTACCATGCGGGTAACTTCATAGTGAAAGGAATGTCGACCCAACATAAGAACAAATTCTTCAAAGATGTTAAACATTACTTCTGGGACGACCCCTACTTATTCAAAATTTGCGCGATCAAGTCATCAGCGATGTGTGTATGGTCGTGAAGCCAATGACATTCTTAAGGCTTGCCATTCTCGACCTCACCGGGGACATCATAGCCCCAACTACACCGCCAAGAAGGTGTTTGATTTCGGATTTTATTGGCCCACGATTTACAAGGATGCCCACGAATTTGTCAAAACCTGTGACGCTTGCCAACGTCACGGAAATATCTCACAAAGAAATGAAATGCCGCAAAACGCCATTCAAGTGTGTGAGATTTTTGACATCCGGGGCATTGACTTTATGGGGCCATTTCCTTCATCTCGAGGAAATAAATACATACTCGTGGCCGTTGACTATTTGTCAAAATGGGTTGAAGCTAAAGCTTTGCCTACCAACGATGCCCGAGTTGTTGTGAAATTCTTAAAATCTCTTTTGGCTAGGTTTGGAACTCCACGAGCTATAATCGAAGATCGGTACGATTTCTGCAATGACCGCTTTATAGAGTCATGCAAAAGTATGGTGTAACTCACCGCTCTCTCTGCACCACCCCCAAACAAGTGGGCAAGTGGAAGTTTCCAACCAAGGGATTAAAAGAATTTTGAAAGGACAAGAGGCTAAAATTGTGCCTCTTGGTCGGATAAGCTAGATGACGCACTCCCGGGCCTTCGCATAGCTTATAAAACACCCATCGGGTGTACTCCATACAAGCTTGTGTACGGAAAGGCGTGTCATTTTCCGATTGAGCTTGAGCACAAGGCATACTGGGCCTTGAAACATGCCAACTTCGATATTCAAACAAATGGTGATCACCGAAAGTTCAAATGAATGAATTAAATGAACTCCGTGATCAAACATACGAGAACTCTTTGATCTACAAAGAAAAGACAAAGAAGATTCATGACTCCAAAATCAAGAACCGCCAACGCCGTGATCGAGTCCTTCTTTTCAATTCAAGATTGAAGATTTTCTCAGGAAAACTAAAATCCCGCGGGTCTGGACCATTCACCATCACTAAAGTATTTCCTTATGGAACCATTGAGTTATCTCAACCCGATGGTCCAAATTTTAAAGTGAATGGTCATCGATTGAAGCACTATTTTGGAGAAGACATTCCTCCTGTGGTTGTCCCGGATCTACAAACCTTCCCCAAGAACAAATGAATGCGGGGATCGAGTCAAGCTAGCGACTCGGGAATCAAAACAATAGCACACGATATGGGTTTTCACCCATATTTCTGACTTCTTTCTACTTTCTACCACCCTAGTGTGGGGGAGTTGCCCCCCGCTGTAGTATATAAAGTAAAAAAAAAAAAAAAAAAAAATCAAAATAATGGCCGTAGTATTTCCCTTTTACGTTCTATGTTTCGCATAACCGCAGTACTTTGAATATTGAGGGCAATATTCATTTCTAGTGTGGGGAATTCTCACTTAATTTTATCATGTAATTATACCACCCAATTCCCCATTTTGGCCAAAATTTTTTGGAGTAAGTGTTTTGCACTCACTCGCCTTACGGTATCAGTCCGCCATGTCTAATAGACAAAAGGATAGGCTAATCCAGGAACAAACGGCTCTTGGTAAAGATATCTCAAATCCGTTGACGGCTTGCAATTTGCCCAAAATTGTATGGTGTTCACCTCACCATATCTTTAATTAGTGAAGAGTTGGCTAGCCCGCAAGTTTATGGCTTGTGGTAAAGGCGGTTGGAAAACCATAATTGGTAATCGACTCACCAAAGATATTTTATCTAAGAGTTGGCTAGTCCGTAAGCAAACGGCTTCGGTAAAGACAAATCAAACCGTTAGAAGTCGGTGGTTTGCTCAAAATCATATGGTTATCGTGTACCAAGGTTCTTACTTGAACTGAAACATTTTGGCTACTCCAAAAGTAATGGCTTTTGGTAAAGAGATTCAAATCCATTAAGTTTTTTCAAAAGATTGCTAGGGACTAGCAATAGTTTAGTGTGGGGGATTGATGAGTGTGTAAATACTCATCATTTTGGTCAAATCTGAACTGCAAAACATTTAAAAACGCCAAATGCATCAAAATACTGCAAATATCTCAAAAGTGCATTTTATATGTTTCAGATGCAAAATGTTTAAAATCAGATGAAAAATGAGCTAAGTTTGCATAATTGGCGCTTTGGTCCCTCACTTTCAAAATTGGCGAAATAGTCCCCGAGCACTTATTTCAAAAGAAAAGTCACCAAAGGTCCTTTTGAAATCATAAGTTGTCATAATTAGTCCTTTGGTGAAAAATTTCATAAGTTTTGAGAATTTACAAGTTTGGTCCTTCAAGTTTTAAAATTGGCAAAATAGTCCTTGGAAGTTTTAAAATGTCTATTATGGTCCTTGTACTATTGAAACTTGTCATAATTGGTCCCTTGGCATAACTTTTCAAAATTGGCAGCTTTGGTCCTCCAACTTTCAGAAATTGCAAGAAAGGTCCTTGTATTAATACCAAACCAAACCACATTTGACCTTGAACCCCGCATGACCCTTGACCCCCCTTTGTGAACCCCCTGTCCTATTATTACCCCCGGTCAACTCATGGTCAAACAAAACACCCTTCCCTCCTTTTTCCACCTTCTTCAACCACTGCCTGCAACTCCTCACGCCTCACCTCCAAAACTCACTCTCACCTCTCCATGTCCCCTCCACCTCCACCAAACAACAAAATGCATTAAATGCTTCTTCCCCCTTTGCACTCAAACCTTCCCCCAGTTGCAATATCAATTTCCCGCCAAAAAGCCATCAATGGCCAATATCATCCCAACTCATCCAATGGCCAAGAAAAGAGGTGGGAAAAGCTCAGAGGCAAGTGGAAAGAACTTTTGCATATAAATAGAGGAAGAAGAAGGAGAGAAGAGTTAGTAGTTCTTAATTTTAATTTCCATGTATGTCGTTTTTAATTTTCCAAGTTTAAATTAGCTTCTAAATTGTAATTTCCAGTTTTATTGTATTAAACTATGCAAGTTCATTAATTGTAATATTTTTTTTAAGAATCAATTTCAAGTTCTCTCAAATTTCGCTTTTGCATTTTTCTTATTTAAATCAGTTTTAAATTTGCTAAAATCAAGTAGCTTAATTCTAATCCAAATAAGCTTACTAAAGTCAGAGAGCTTTTGGTAAGCTTGTAACTCAGCCAATCAAAGTTGGTATTTGGTCAACGAAAGTCAACATGTGAAGAAATTTTGGTTAAGCAGTTATAGATATGGACTTGGGTTGATGCAGAGCTGGAATGGGTTGATTTTGATTAGAATAGTGGTAGGTTTGGTTCTGGATTAAGCTTCACATAAGCTGGATCACTTGTGAGTTTTTATCCTATTTCTAGATCTAGTATAGTTTGCACAACTGCTTAGTTTGAATGTGGTTAGGATTAGCTTTTATCTATTCAAGAAGTCGTTGTTAGATTAGATTGATTCAGTTTATGTGTTAGCATAGGCTAGATAATCTTTTATGTAGTTGCATTGCAAAATTGGTTTCTTAAATAAGTGTTTGGATCAGTGGGTAAATTGAGCTTGAGGCTTGGTCTGCATCAAGATCAGTCGCTAGCTTGGCCTCATTTAGGATCTTTAGACTTAATTCGTGGTTAGATCAGACTCTAGAACTCAAAAAGTCAAAACCATTCTAAATCTGTCCTCCTTACATATCTGTTGGAATTTTTATAGATCAATAGCTTGTTTTATGATTAGATAATGTTAGAGTAGCTTAATATAACTTCTATTTAGCCTATAACATCATAATCAGTTCATAAATTGGTTTCAAATTTCATTTTAGTCAAGTTTCATTTCGCCTATAAAAGTCAAAGTTGCATACCTCGCCACCAAGGTTTGTGGAATTATCATGGATTCAATTCTGGTTCAAATTCAGTGAAATTTTGGGTTTTTCTAGTTCAATTGGTCAAGTTTCTTAAACTTATTTTTGTTGAATTTTTGGAAGCTCTTATAAGGTCTTAATCAACTCTTCAATACACCCTTCATATGCTCGCTTCACACTCAAGATACTGAGTGTGAAACAGGCCTCTTACAAGCTTTGCACAAGCTTCAATTTAGCTTTATAGGGTCTGAACCTTGGTCTTGAGTTAGTTAAGCTGGTGGTCTTGAGATCCTCAGTTTTGGTTTTCACATTGGCTTATTAAATAATCTTATGCTTTAGCTCAAAAGTAGACAGAAAACTGTTTTGGCACTTGAGCTTATTGCTCGCCAAATCTTTGTAGCTTGACATTCAGTGGTTTAGCTTAGTTGATTCAAGTTTATTTCACTTATTTATAGCTTATTTTAGGTGCTTGTAGCTTCAGGGACACTGTAGCAGCTTTAGCTTATTTTGAGTGCTTATTTATAAGCACCTTTCACTGCAGCTTCATAATCTTGCACACTAGTATAGGTTTTTATATTTTTCATAGGCTTAGAATATTATTTTAGACTTTTCCTGAATTTTTCAGATTTTTCTAGTTCTGTTTGCTATTTTTCTTTATTTTAATCAGTTTTTAGTACTTTTTAATTAGCCTTTATTGCAATTAAATCAGAAAAGCTTCAAAAAAATAAGTTTTCAATTTTCATAGGTTAAGATAAATATAAAAAGCAAAAAAATAATTTTTCCAAATTTTTCTTAGTTAAATTTGTAATTTTTAGCAATTTAATTAGTTTTAAATAGTTCTTAAATCATAGAAATTAGAATATAAATCAGAAAATTACAAAATTAGTTCTGAAAATTCTCTTTAGTTATTTTAGATTTTTCTAAGTCATAATTTCACTTTTCTAAGCTTTATTTCATATTTTCTTATATTTTAGGGTATTATTAAATAGGTAAAAATAGTTTTTAATTAATAATAATTAAATAAATAGTCATAAAAATAATTTTCTTTTCTCAAAATTTTATCTTATCATTAGGTTTGTAAAAATTTCATTTTTATATTTTTAGGATTAATACTGTTTCAATTTCACATTTTATTTTGTACGTTACGTAGTTTTTAATTTAAATTTATAAAAGAAAAATCAAAACATCATTTTAAAAATAGTGATAGCGTTTATTTAATATAATTTAGCTTTTTAATTTTCTTTCATTTTTCCTTTGTCATCTAGTATCAATCACAAACCTTTTCCCGTTCATTATCACCCCGATCACTATACGTTTGATTATTCAGTCGCACAGCTCGTTGGGACTTAACGACCTGGGGAAACACTAAACTCCTCCAGATCTTAATTGTATTGGTTTTAGACAGTTTTAATTTTATTACGGTTGGCCATTCACAAGTGGTTAGCTTGTGTGATAAACTTGACTGTCTGGAACTCAATCAAGTTTGCAAAATGAAAATTCTTTCTCAATATGTTTTTTGTGATTTCGGGTGTAAAACAAAAGAGCATGTCTTCCCAGTGAAGATTGCAAATAAAGAATTGACATAAGGCTTAGAAAAATACCAAATAATGATGTTCTACTCCTTAATTTAGGCTAGCCCCAATGAGGGGATTCAATCCCCCTCATTTTCCTTGCTTACGTCGACTTTCTCTCACCTTCAGGCTTGACATGTGCCCAAAGTATGGCGACCAAGTTCAAATTTTTTAAAAAACATTTTTAACACAAAATAAAATTTCATTAATAATTAAAACGTTACATAATAATTAAAATAAAATTAAAACATTACGAAACTTATTAAAACATTACAACACTTATTAAAAATCTAGGTTGTGGCGGCCTTGATCGCTTCTTTGAGTTTCGCGATTGTTTGTTGTTGTATCGGGCAAAGATTCGCGATTGGGTAATAGAACATGAGATCTGCATCATATTTCTTTTGAGCCTCTAATTCAACTTTTCTTTCTTCCAGTACAATTTTTGTCTTCCATTGCTTCTCTCTTTTCAGTATCTCCAACTCGATTTGCCGTTGTTCCAACTCTTTCTTCTTCAAACCATAGTGCAGTGTCTGCCGCTCCTTCTTCCTCCAATGCCGCTGACTTGATCTTGCCCCATTTCTCGGCAACACCTTCCATAATCATAGCTTTTGAAGACTCGAATATTTCTTTTATTCTTCTTTGCGGCATCACGACCAACTGGTTTAGCAGGCACATCCGAGTGCACATCCGAGTCGGTTGAAGTCCTTGCTTTTTTGCGACCCTCATCTTGGCTTAAAAAGTCGGCATCTCATTATCCTTCCAAGCGTAATGGTCCTCAAAATCTGCCAACAATGCTCCAAAACAAACGGATGACCACACACTAGTTGGTATTCATCACACGCCCGTGTATAAATGGTGAGGTCATTCTCACCACTTCCGTAATTCCGACAAAGCATTGTTGTAAATGGCACAAAATTGACCAACTCTAGGATCTAATCCTATTTTTCCACTTTGTAATGATAGAGTTGTAATTCTTTCTACAAACAACCTCCTTCTCAAAATATGTAATGACTTTCTGCCAAAATCCTTTAGCATTTTGGTTGTTTCCGATTACACTATTCTCGGATACATCACACCAAGCGTTGCACAAGGCGATCTCTTCTTCTTTTGACCAAAGCGCCGAATCATTCTTGCCTTCTTTCTCGACTACCTTCTTCTTCGCTTTAGTAGCTCGTTTCTTTGGTTTGACCGGTGATGTCTCTTCTCGACATTCTTCTTCTTCTACGTCATCAAGGTTGACCGAATCGTGATACGATCCATGAGCCGAACCGGTACCGAACCGTGATACTTTGAGCCGGATAACCCGATCCGGTTCAAAGATAAAATTAGGATTGTTGTACAATTGGTCGTCGAAATCAAAACCCTCAAGATTGATACGGTTAACCAGAGAATATTCTTGATAATTTGAATATGAAGACGTTGATGAATCCATTGTTGGACGGTACACGATTCGGTGACCCATACATAGATTGGTTGCTCGACGGAGTAGCTTTGTTGTTGTTGTTGGTAGTGGATGTTTTGTTGCAGTGGAACAAATGGACGATTCATACTAAATGGATTGTTAGGGTGTTGTTGTGGAGCTTGTTGGGATTGATATTCGAAAGCAGGGGATTGGAAATTGATTATTGGTGAGACACCGGTTAACCGGAAATTCGGATCCGATGTTAAAATATGCGGGACGTTTTGTGACAAACGGGATTTTCGGGCTTTGGTTGGTGGTGTTTTCTTAGACATTTTTGATAAAGAGGATTGTGAGATTTTTGATAGAGAGGATTGTGAGATTTTTGAGTTTTAGTGTGTAAATATGTTGTGAGATTTGTGATGAGATTTTAGTTGTATTTATAGGGTAATGTTTTTGATTGCAACGCATACATAAGATAAGCTTTGGAAATGTCGATCGGCTACACGATCTAATTGGGTAAGAATGGAGGCGATCGACTGGCGTGACAGTGAGGCGATCGACACCCAATCGATCGTCCAGGGTGCTCGATCGACAGAGATTGAGCCTCATTGGGAGTAGCCTTAAGAATATCAAAAACGGAATTTGATTTACCATTAGTTAAACAAAATTTAAATGAGGGTTAAATTGGTAAAACTGCTATGCCACATGGATTTAATGACGTGGCATTAATGACGTGGAAAGAGTGACAACATGGCTTAAATGACAATATCTTTAGATATAGATAGCCTAAGTAAATATATATAAGAACCAACCATCAAATTTTTTTTTTGGAAAGGCACCAACCATCAAGATTGTCATCTCTTAACATTGGTGTGTAATAGAAATTTTAATAAAAATCTTACACCATATCCTCTCAGAGCCAGGAAACTTAATAACAAGTTTTGAGTCGTAACCAAGACCGCCGGAAGATGAATCCAACAACCGATAACCATATCTTCCAAGTATAATCTATTGCAAAGTTAAGCACCTGCAACTTCCATCCCTTTAATTAAGAAATCAAAACAACCTTGAATCATAATTAGTATCCTAATGTAAATAGCAAAAACACATTTTATATACTCAAAACTCTTACGGTTTATGCCTTTTATCTGTATAATATCTTTCAGTTTATGCCTACATACTTGCCCTAATCCACCATGTAAAAAAAATCTGAAATAAAAATGAGTTTTGTAAGTTTTAATCCAAAAATAATCAAACTAAAACTTTAAACTAACAATTAGTTGGAGTTCTTCCTTTCGGGAAGATGCTCTATAAAAATTGGCGTATGCCATTTTGTACAACAAACACACAGTATTTTTTAGAAGAAGGCGAAAGGATAGTTCGCTTTGTGCTTATTGCATGGTTGCGTGCCTTTCTAATTCTGCAACTTGGTTATTATATACAGCCATTCTCACTCTTAGCGTCCACTGCTCAGCCGATGTGAGACGATATAGCCGACCCCTCATGTAAGAACTATCACGGCTTTTCACTTGCATTTGGCTGTGACTTACCTACATTTTTAACTAGCATCTACATGGTATACAAGAAAAATTAAAAAAGTTCACATGTTTTTCTCTAAATGTTTTTTATTAGATGATAGTTGTCTAGTTGATATCACCTATTTTGTAGTAATATATAATTATTGATAAGATTTTATCCCCTTTTTTTTGCTATTTTATCATGCAAATTCAACATTTTTATATTCATTAATACTCTGATACATTTTTATATTTTGTACAATACAATCAAAACAAATTTGCAAATTATTTGAAAGTTGAAGAGTGATTAGTGAATATTATTAGTTGACTGGTAGAAATGGCAAAATGGGTTAATATATGGACTAAACTATTTTCAGATCCTCATTGATCCACAGGATCAAGAAAAGACCACATTCACTTGCCCATACGGAACCTTTGCCTACAGACGTATGCCTTTTGGCCTATGTAATGCGCCTGGCACGTTCCAACGATGTATGATGGCCATTTTCCACGACATGATCAGGGAAACAATGGAGGTGTTTATGGATGACTTCTCGGTCATTGGGGACTCGTTTCAAACATGTCTCTCCCATTTAGAAAAAATGCTCAAACGGTGTGAAGACACCAATCTTTGTCTAAATTGGGAGAAGAGCCACTTTATGGTCAAAGAAGGCATAGTCCTTGGCCATAAGATTTCAAAAAACGGGATTGAGGTTGATAGAGCAAAAGTCGATGTTATTGCTAAATTGCCTCATCCTACTACCGTCAAAGGTATTAGGAGTTTTTAGGTCATGCCGTTTTATCGCAGTTCATACAAGATTTTTCTAAAATCGCCCGCCTATGACCCATCTTCTTGAAAAAGATGCTCTTTTATCTTCTCACCTGAGTGCATCGAAGCTTTTGAAACATTAAAGAAAAAGCTTACTAAAGCACCCATTCTTGTTGCCCCGACCGATTTACCTTTTGAGCTCATGTGCGATGCAAGTGATTTTGCTATCGGTGCAGTCCTAGGGCAACGCAGAAAAACAAGCATTTTCATTTTCTACCTATCCACTACGCGAGTAAGACTATGACTCGAAGCTCAAACCCATTACACCACCACGTAAAAAGAATTATTAGTCGTGGTGTATGCGCTTGAAAAGTTTCGCCGCATACCTAATCTTGACCAGATGCGTAGTGTATACGGATCACTCGGCTCTCAAATATCTCTTTGCAAAACAAGATGCAAAGCCGAGATTGTTCCGTTGGGTTCTCCTCCTGCAAGAATTTGATATCATTATACGTGATAAAAAGGAGCCGAGAACCCGGTCTGCCGATCATCCGTCCCGATTAGAAACCCACACCAAGATGTTTTCGAAAAAGGAAATAAATGAAACATTTCCCTCGAGACACTCAATGCGGTTACTTTTCGGAAACTCTACTACCCCATGGTTTGTCGACTTCGCGAAATTACCATGCGGGTCACTTCATAGTGAAAGGAATGTCGACCCAACAGAAGAACAAATTCTTCAAAGATGTTAAACATTACTTCGGACGACCCTACTTATTCAAAATTTGCGCGGATCAAGTCATCGGCGATGTGTATGGTCAGGAAGCCAATGACATTCTTAAGGCTTGCCATTCTGGACCTACTGGGGACATCATAGCCCCAACTACACCGCCAAGAAGGTGTTTGATTCCGGATTTTATTGGCCCACGATTTACAAAGATGCCCACGAATTTGTCAAAACCTCGACGCTTGCCAACGCCACGGAAATATCTCACAGAGAAATGAAATGCCACAAAACGCCATTCAAGTGTGTGAGATTTTTGACATCTGGGGCATTGACTTTATGGGCCATTTCCATCATCTCGAGGAAATAAATACATACTCGTGGCCGTTGACTATTTGTCAAAATGGGTTGAAGCGAAAGCTTTGCCTACCAACGATGCCCGAGTTGTTGTGAAATTCTTAAAATCTTTTTTTGCTAGGTTTGGAACTCCACGAGCTATAATCAGTGATCGTGGTACGATTTCGCAATGACCGTTTTATAGAGTCATGCAAAAGTATGGTGTAACTCACCGTCTCTCTACTGCGTACCACCCCAAACAAGTGGGCAAGTGGAAGTTTCCAACCGAGGGATTAAAAGAATTCTTGAAAGGACAAGAGGCGAAAATTGTGCCTCTTGGTCGGATAAGCTAGATGACGCACTCTGGGCCTTCCGTACAGCTTATAAAACACCCATCGGGTGTACTCCATACAAGCTTGTGTACGGAAAGGCGTGTCATCTGCCGATTGAGCTTGAGCACAAGGCATACTGGGCCTTGAAACATGCAAACTTCGATATTCAGACAGCTGGTGATCACCGGAAAGTTCAAATGAATGAATTAAATGAACTCCGTGATCAAACATACGAGAACTCTTTGATCTACAAAGAAAAGACAAAGAAGATTCATGACTCCAAAATCAAGAACCGCTTTTCAACGCCGGTGATCGAAGTCCTTCTTTTCAATTCAAGATTGAAGATTTTCTCGAAAACTAAAATCCCACCGTCCGACCATTCACCATCATTAAAGTATTTCCTTATGGAACCATTGAGTTATCTCAACCCGATGGTCCAAATTTTAAAGTGAATGGTCATCGATTGAAGCACTATTTTGGAGAAGACATTCCTCCTGTGGTTGTCCCGGATCTACAAACCTTCCCCAAGAACAAATGAATGCGGGGATCGAGTCAAGCTAGCGACTCGGGAATCAAAAACAATAGCACACCATATGGGTTTTCACCCATATTTCTGACTTCTTTCTACTTTCTACCACCCTAGTGTGGGAGTGCCTCGTAGTATATAAAGTAAAAAAAAAAAAAATCATTTTCAAATAATGGCCGTAGTATTTCCCTTTTACGTTCTATGTTTCGGCATAACCGCCGGTACTTTGAATATTGAGGGCAATATTCATTTCTAGTGTGGGGGGGAATTCTCACGAATTTTATCATGTAATTATACCACCCAATTCCCCCATTTTTGGCCAAAATTATTTTTGGAGTAAGTGTTTTGCACTCACTCAGCTTACGGTTATCAGTCCGCCATGTCTAATAGACAAAAGGATAGGCTAATCCAGGAACAAACGGCTCTTGGTAAAGATATCTCAAATCCGTTGACGGCTTGCAATTTGCCCAAAATTGTATGGTGTTCACCTCACCATATCTTTAATTAGTGAAGAGTTGGCTAGCCCGCAAGTTTATGGCTTGTGGTAAAGGCGGTTGGAAAACCATAATTGGTAATCGACTCACCAAAGATATTTTATCTAAGAGTTGGCTAGTCCGTATAAACGGCTTCTCGGTAAAGACAAATCAAATCCGTAGAAGCTGGTGGTTTGCTCAAAATCACATGGTTATCATTGTACCAAGGTTCTTACTTGAACTGAAACATTTTGGCTACTCCAGAAGTAATGGCTTTTGGTAAAGAGACTCAAATCCATTAAGTTTTTCTCAAAAGATTGCTAGGGACTAGCAATAGTTTAATGTGGGGGATTGATGAGTGTGTAAATACTCATCATTTTTGGTCAAATCTGAACCGCAAAACATTTAAAACGCCGAAATGCATCAAAATAATGAAAATATCTCAAAATTGCATTTTATATGTTTCAGATGCAAAATGTTTAAAATCAGATGAAAAGCGAGCTAAGTTTGCATAATTGGCAGTTTCAGTCCCCCGACTTTCAAAATTGGCAGAAATAGTCCCTGAGCACTTATTTAAAAAGAAAAGTCACCAAAGGTCCTTTTGAAATCATAAGTTGTCATAATTAGTCCTTTGGTGAAAAATTTCATAAGTTTTGAGAATTTACAAGTTTGGTCCTTCAAGTTTTAAAATTGGCAAAAATAGTCCTTGGAAGTTTAAAAATGTCTATTATGGTCCTTGTACTATTGAAACTTGTCATAATTGGTCCCTTGGCATAACTTTGCAAAATTGGCAGCTTTGGTCCTCCAACTTTCAGAAATTGCAAGAAAGGTCCTTGTATTAATACCAAACCAAACCAATTTGACCCTTGAACCCCTGCCATGACCCTTGACCCCCCTTTGTGAACCCCCTGTCCTATTATTACCCCCGGTCAACTCATGGTCAAACAAAACACCCTTCCCTCCTTTTTCCACCTTCTTCAACCACTGCCTGCAACTCTCACTGCCCCCCTCACCTCCAGCTCACTCTCACCTCTCCATGTCCCCTCCACCTCCACCAAACAACAAAATGCATTAAATGCTTCCCCCCCTTTTGCACTCAAACCTTCCCCCAGTTGCAATATCAATTTCCCGCCAAAAAAAGCCATCAATGGCCAATATCATCCCAACTCATCCAATGGCTAAGAAAAGAGGTGGGAAAAGCTCAGAGGCAAGTGGAAAGAACTTTTGCATATAAATAGAGGAAGAAGAAGGAGAGAAGAGTTAGTAGTTCTTAATTTTAATTTCCATGTATGTCGTTTTTAATTTTCCAAGTTTAAATTAGCTTCTAAATTGTAATTTCCAGTTTTATTGTATTAAACTATGCAAGTTCAGTTAATTGTAATATTTTTTTTTAAGAATCAATTTCAAGTTCTCTCAAATTTCAGTTTTTGCATTTTTCTTATTTAAATCAGTTTTAAATTTGCTAAAATCAAGTAGCTTAATTCTAATCCAAATAAGCTTACTAAAGCTGTAGAGAGCTTTTGGTAAGCTTGTAACTCAGTTTCAATCAAAGTTGGTATTTGGTCAACGAAAGTCAACATGTGAAGAAATTTTGGTTAAGCAGTTATAGATATGGACTTGGGTTGATGCAGAGCTGGAATGGGTTGATTTTGATTAGAATAGTGGTAGGTTTGGTTCTGGATTAAGCTTCACATAAGCTGGATCACTTGTGAGTTTTTATCCTATTTCTAGATCTAGTATAGTTTGCACAACTGCTTAGTTTGAATCTGTGGTTAGGATTAGCTTTTATCTATTCAGTAAGCTGTTGTTAGATTAGATTGATTCAGTTTATGTGTTAGCATAGGCTAGATAATCTTTTATGTAGTTGCATTGCAAAATTGGTTTCTTAAATAAGTGTTTGGATCAAGGTAAATTGAGCTTGAGGCTTGGTCTGTACTCAAGATCAGTTAGCTTGGCCTCATTTAGGATCTTTAGACTTAATTCTGTGGTTAGACTGCACTCTAGAACTCAAAAAGTCAAAACCATTCTAAATCTGTCCTCCTTACATATCTGTTGGAATTTTTATAGATCAATAGCTTGTTTTATGATTAGATAATGTTAGAGTAGCTTAATATAACTTCTATTTAGCCTATAACATCATAATCAGTTCATAAATTGGTTTCAAATTTCATTTTAGTCAAGTTTCATTTCTGTCTATAAAAGTCAAAGTTGCATACCTCAGTTTTCACCAAGGTTTGTGGAATTATCATGGATTCAATTCTGGTTCAAATTCAGTGAAATTTTGGGTTTTTCTAGTTCAATTGGTCAAGTTTCTTAAACTTATTTTTGTTGAATTTTTGGAAGCTCTTATAAGGTCTTAATCAGCTCTTCAATACACCCCCATATGCCCTGTTCACACTCAGCATACTTTGAGTGTGAAACAGGCCTCTTACAAGCTTTGCACAAGCTTCAATTTAGCTTTATAGGGTCTGAACCTTGGTCTTGAGTTAGTTAAGCTGGTGGTCTTGAGATCCTCAGTTTTGGTTTTCACATTGGCTTATTAAATAAGCTTGTGCTTTAGCTCAAAAGTAGACAGAAAACTGTTTTGGCACTTGAGCTTATTGCTCGCCAAATCTTTGTAGCTTGACATTCAGTGGTTTAGCTTAGTTGATTCAAGTTTATTTCACTTATTTATAGCTTATTTTAGGTGCTTGTAGCTTCAGGGACACTGTAGCAGCTTTAGCTTATTTTGAGTGCTTATTTATAAGCACCTTTCACTGCAGCTTCATAATCTTGCACACTAGTATAGGTTTTTATATTTTTCATAGGCTTAGAATATTATTTTAGACTTTTCCTGAATTTTTCAGATATTTCTAGTTCTGTTTGCTATTTTTCTTTATTTTAATCAGTTTTTAGTACTTTTTAATTAGCCTTTATTGCAATTAAATCATAAAAGCTTCAAAAAAATAAGTTTTCAATTTTCATAGATTAAGATAAATATAAAAGCAAAAAAATAATTTTTCCAGATTTTTCTTAGTTAAATTTGTAATTTTAGCAATTTAATTAGTTTTAAATAGTTTTTAAATCATAGAAATTAGAATATAAATCAGAAAATTACAAAATTAGTTCTGAAAATTCTCTTTAGTTATTTTAGATTTTTCTAAGTCATAATTTCACTTTTCTAAGCTTTATTTCATATTTTCTTATATTTTAGGGTATTATTAAATAGGTAAAATAGTTTTTAATTAATAATAATTAAATAAATAGTCATAAAAATAATTTTCTTTTCTCAAAATTTTATCTTATCATTAGGTTTGTAAAAATTTCATTTTTATATTTTTAGGATTAATACTGCTTCAATTTCACATTTTCTTTTTGTACTACGTAGTTTTAATTTAAATTTATAAAAGAAAAATCAAAAACATCATTTTAAAAATAGTGATAGCGTTTATTTAATATAATTTAGCTTTTAATTTTCTTTCATTTTTCCTTTGTCATCTAGTATCAATCACAAACCTTTTCCCGTTCATTATCACCCCGATCACTATACGTTTGATTATTCAGTCGCACAGCTCGTTGGGACTTAACGACCTGGGGAAACACTAAACTCCTCCAGATCTTAATTGTATTGGTTTTAGACAGTTTTAATTTTATTACGGTTAGCCATTCACAAGTGGTTAGCTTGTGTGATAAACTTGACTGTCTGGAACTCAATCAAGTTTGCAAAATGAAAATTCTTTCTCAATATGTTTTTTGTGATTTCGGGTGTAAAACAAAAGAGCATGTCTTCCCAGTGAAGATTGCAAATAAAGAATTGACATAAGGCTTAGAAAAATACCAAATAATGATGTTCTACTCCTTAATTTAGGCTAGCCCCAATGAGGGGATTCAATCCCCCTCATTTTCCCGCCACGTCCGGCTTAACCTTCAAAGTGACATTAGTGCCCCAAGTAGAAGGGCGACCAAGTTCAAATTTTTTTTTTTTTTTTTAAAAGAACATTTTAACACAAAATAAAATTTCATTAATAATTAAAACGTTACATAATAATTAAAATAAAATTAAAACATTACTTAAACTTATTAAAACATTACAACACTTATTAAAAATCTAGGTTGTGCGGCCTTGACGCCTCTTTGAGTTTCTGCATTGTTTGTTGTTGTATCATGCGGGCAAAGATTCGTCGATTGGCGTGCAATAGAACATGAGATCTGCATCATATTTCTTTTGAGCCTCTAATTCAACTTTTCTTTCTTCCAAAGGCCAATTTTTGTCTTCCATTGCTTCTCTCTTTTGTTGTATCTCCAACTCGATTTGCCGTTGTTCCAACTCTTTCTTCTTCAAACCATAGTGTGTCCGCCAAGCTCCTTCTTCTCGCCCGAATGCCGCGGACTTGATCTTGCCCCATTTCTCGGCAACACCTTCCATAATCATAGCTTTTGAAGACTCCGAAGATTTCTTTTATTCTTCGGCGCATCACGACCAACCGGTTTAGCGTGCACATCCGAAAGTGCACATCCGAAGTCGGTGAAGTCCTTGCTTTTATGCGACCCTCATCTTGGCTTAAAAAGTCGGCATCTCATTATCCTTCCAAGCAGAATGGTCCTCAAAATCTGCCAACAATGCTCCAAAACAAACGGATGACCACACACTAGTTGGTATTCATCACACGCCCGTGTATAAATGGTGAGGTCATTCTCACCACTTCCGTAATTCCTGACAGATTGTTGTAAATGGCACAAAATTGACCAACTCTAGGACGAATCCTATTTTTCCACTTTGTAATGATAGAGTTGTATGCTCTTTCTACAAAGAACCTCCTTCTCAAAGTATGTAATGACTTTCTGCCAAAATCCTTTAACATTTTGGTTGTTTCCGATACATATTCTCTCGATACATCACACCAAGCGTTGCACAAGGCGATCTATTCTTCTTTTGACCAAAGCGCCGAATCATTCTTGCCTTCTTTCTCGACTACCTTCTTCTTTAGTAGCTCGTTTCTTTGGTTTGACCGGTGATGTCTCTTCTCGACATTCTTCTTCTACGCCATCATCAAGGTTGACCGAATCGCGGATACGATCCATGAGCCGAACCCGCACCGAACCGTGATACTCTTGAGCGGATAACCCGATCCGGTTCAAAGATAAAAATTAGGATTGTTGTACAATTGGTCGTCCAAATCAAAACCCTCAAGATTGATACGGCTAACCAGTGAGAATATTCTTGATAATTTGAATATGAAGACGTTGATGAATCCATTGTTGACGGTACACTGATTCGTGTGACCCATACATAGATTGTTGCTTCGACGGAGTAGCTTTGTTGTTGTTGTTGGTAGTGGATGTTTTGTTGCAGTGGAACAAATGGACGATTCATACTAAATGGATTGTTAGGGTGTTGTTGTGGAGCTTGTTGGGATTGATATTCGAAAGCAGGGGATTGGAAATTGATTATTGGTGAGACACCGGTAACCGAAATTCGGATCCGGTGTTAAAATATGGGACGTTTGTGACAAACGGGATTTTCGGGCTTTGGTTGGTGGTGTTTTCTTAGACATTTTGATAAAGAGGATTGTGAGATTTTTGATAGAGAGGATTGTGAGATTTTTGAGTTTTTGTGTGTAAATATGTTGTGAGATTTGTGATGAGATTTTAGTTGTATTTATAGGTAATGTTTTTATTGGCAACGCATATAAGATAAGCTTTGGAAATGTCGATCGGCTACACGATCTAATTGGGTAAGAATGGAGGCGATCGACGGCGCGACAGTTGAGGCGATCGACACCCAATCGATCGTCAGTGGTGCTCGACGACAGAGATTGAGCCTCATTGGGAGTAGCCTTAAGAATATCAAAAACGGAATTTGATTTACCATTAGTTAAACAAAATTTAAATGAGGGTTAAATTGGTAAAACTGCTATGCCACATGGATTTAATGACGTGGCATTAATGACGTGGAAAGAGTGACAACATGGCTTAAATGACAATATCTTTAGATATAGATAGCCTAAGTAAATATATATAAGAACCAACCATCAAATTTTTTTTTTTGGAAAGGCACCAACCATCAAGATTGTCATCTCTTAACATTGGTGTGTAATAGAAATTTTAATAAAAATCTTACACCATATCCTCTCAGAGCCAGGAAACTTAATAACAAGTTTTGAGTCGTAACCAAGACTGCCGTGAAGATGAATCCAACAACCGATAACCATATCTTCCAAGTATAATCTATTGCAAAGTTAAGCACCTGCAACTTCCATCCCTTTAATTAAGAAATCAAAACAACCTTGAATCATAATTAGTATCCTAATGTAAATAGCAAAAACACATTTTATATACTCAAAACTCTTACGGTTTATGCCTTTTATCTGTATAATATCTTTCAGTTTATGCCTACATACTTGCCCTAATCCACCATGTAAAAAAAATCTGAAATAAAAATGAGTTTTGTAAGTTTTAATCCAAAAATAATCAAACTAAAACTTTAAACTAACAATTAGTTGGAGTTCTTCCTTTCGGGAAGATGCTCTATAAAAATTGGCGTATGCCATTTTGTACAACAAACACACAGTATTTTTTAGAAGAAGGCGAAAGGATAGTTCGCTTTGTGCTTATTGCATGGTTGCGTGCCTTTCTAATTCTGCAACTTGGTTATTATATACAGCCATTCTCACTCTTAGCCGCCCCCAGCGATCTATCGATATAGCCACCTCATGTAAGAACTATCACGGCTTTTCACTTGCATTTGGCTGTGACTTACCTACATTTTTAACTAGCATCTACATGGTATACAAGAAAAATTAAAAAAGTTCACATGTTTTTCTCTAAATGTTTTTTATTAGATGATAGTTGTCTAGTTGATATCACCTATTTTGTAGTAATATATAATTATTGATAAGATTTTATCCCCTTTTTTTTGCTATTTTATCATGCAAATTCAACATTTTTATATTCATTAATACTCTGATACATTTTTATATTTTGTACAATACAATCAAAACAAATTTGCAAATTATTTGAAAGTTGAAGAGTGATTAGTGAATATTATTAGTTGACTGGTAGAAATGGCAAAATGGGTTAATATATGGACTAAACTATTTTATGTTGACGTTTGTTGGAGAGCCCAACAATAAAAGGCTAGTTATTATTCATGGGCTTCTTTTGGATCAAATTTATTACTCCGTAAATAAGTAACCGACATCACGTAAAAAGTTTATAAATAGAGCGATTGCATGAGAAGCAAACAATAATATTTAAAGAATCGACAATACTTTCTACAATCCCACTAGTTAGTTTTTAGTTTGGGCTTCGGTGATTTTAGTGTCTATCAATCATTTTATCTATTTGTGATTAACTCGAAGATTAAAGAGATTTCAAGTTAAACTATAATATGAGTTAGATGGTGCGAAAATCAGAATGCACACTCTTGTAAGTTAATTTGATTTTCAACACAACATATGAGGTTTATTCACAAAAGGTGTGACCATCACAAAACGATGTGGCCATCTGACCAAAAGTTGTGACTCTTCACTTTATGTATATATAAATACAATATGGTCTTTCATACGAACAAATTTATATCACCAACAAAATATAACTAATTTTTTTTGTTTTGCTCTTTTCTGTTTTACCTAGAATTTGAGTGTTCATTATTGTTTTATCTCTATACAAATTTCTTGTAACACCAGACAACCAATATGGTAGAAATTTTATATCAGGAATGAGCAAGTTGTTGACAAGAAGGTTACGTTAAAGCTACAATTACATAAGGTAGTACTTTGTTTGAAAAGTTAGACTCTCTTAAAAAGGTTTTGATTTGTTTGAAAAAGTTTGATTTGCAAATAAAAACTTTTAAGTAGAGAATGGTCAGAGATCATTATTTCAAGAAGAAAATCTACAAAAATAGCCTTATGCCAATTCAGGAAGGCTACGTTAAAGCTAAAATTACACGAAGGTAGTACTTTGTTTGAAAAGTTATTTTCTCTAGACAAAAACTTGATTTGTTTAAAAAAGTTTTATTTGCAAATCAAAACTTTTAACTAGAGAATGGTCTTTATTTCGAGCAGAAATCTACAAAAAAGTCATATGCCAATTTATGAGACATTGCTTGGTTGCATGTCTTTCATATACTGTTTGGTGTTTATATAAAATGTGGGATAAACCCCATTTTCATAGTTTCATGTTTCTCACTTTTCACCATTGTTACTAATCTTTCTTTCTTAAGTCTGTTTTCAACAAAGATTATAATTTAAATTGTTACTATTTTGTTTAAACTTCTCTTATACCACTACGATAATACAATAAATTTTATTTTGGGCCTTTTGGCTACTTTATTATGCAAATGCCTTTCTTTTCAGTGGATTGATACCTTTTTAAATACATTTTTGTATTTTGTAGGATATCTGTAAAAGTAAAATACATGAAATTCTTGGTGGTTTTGTGGATCCATCAATTAGCCAGATATCACTTAGAATCGCATAATCACTTTTCAAAAAAAAATCTTCGACCTCAATACTTGGGTATCACGAATATCTCTTTGGGATAAGACCAATTGTTTGTTTTTTATTTAGGCACAAATCTAAGAACCCTTTCGTAACTAAGTGTTCAGGTGTTTTTTGTGTTTTCATATAAACTAAGTGTTTCGTATCTAAGAACCCTTTTCGTAAACTAAGTGTTTTGTAACAAGTTTAGTCAGCAGAATTATGATAATTAATTGGCCCATTAATCTTCTCATAATGTTCATCCGTTATAACAATAGTGGTTACACCACCAATTAAACGTGGTTATAATGTAGCAGTTAATATACCCTTAAATAGATAAAAACTGTTACATTTTTTTTTTTTTTTTTTTTATAATAACGCCAATTTTTTCACAACTATACCACATATCTCACAAATGCCTCCAGCGAAGCTTGAACCCCCAACCTCTAGGTTGGTGGGGAACTCACATACCACTAGACCAAAGGCCTTAGATAAAAGCCGTTACAAGTTAGCTCAAACTATAATCCAATGTCTATTTTTTTAAACCGACGACTCCTTTTTTAACCCCAATTTGGACAGTTGCCATATAAAGAAAAAAGAATTTAAAAGCTCGATGGCTTGGCTGGTGGATTTGGCGCAATGCCCTATAACGCAAAGGATAGTATCGGCTGGTGCCATAGGGGCGTGTCATAGGGCTTTCATAGGGCACTGCCAAGCCCTATGGCGTATCATACCAGAGTGCAAGAGAGGACCTAGAAGGTGCCATGGGGTTTTATGGGAAACTGGTGGATGTTTTTCACTTAGTTTAATTTTTTGTTAAAAATCCCAATTTCTCTTAAATGAATCTGGTTTTGAAATTTTGTGTTTTATAAATAAATGTCTTGTTAGTTAGTCACTAATATGTCAAAAGTAATATCTTCTTACTGTGTGTTACTAGTTTGAGTGAAATCGTAGGTTTTGCTTCATTATTATTTCCCTTATAAACTTAAATTGTGCACGTGATGATTTAGAATTTTAGGTCGGCACACTAAAAGCTCCTATAACCTCTTAATAGGGGTGTTCATCGGCTCGGTTATTGGGTTATTCGGTTCAGTTTGTTTGGTTAAAAACATTTTCTGAGTCAAACCGAACACCGAACCAAACTGAATTCAAATATAATTCAACATAGCTGAAAACTGAATCGAATAGTCGAAAATCGAACTCTTATAACCGAAAACCGAACCAAATAATCGAAATTATATAATTTTATATATTTTTTCATTTAATTATATATATTTTTACCATAAAATTTCAAGCTTCAATAATGTTATATTTATATTAAAAAAGAGTTTTAGTGATTTTTTTTATAGTCCAAACTGATAACCGAATATTTAGTATTCGCTTCGGTTTTGACCAATCCGATTCAATTACGAATTCAATTCAGTTTTTTTTTTCGGTACGATTTCAGTTTTCGATTACTATGGATATTAAATTACCCGATCCGTGAACACCCTGCCTCTTAACCAAACACAACCCAATATCCCCAGACACACTTGACACACACACACACTATGAATTTATTTATGGAAATCAATTGTCACCGGTGCCGTTGACCGTCTGTCCTTCGCCGGAGGTTTGACTTCCCGGTTCACCTGAACCTCATTATTTTTTAAGTAAATTTATAAAAACCCTTGTTGTTGTTAAATGTATATTTTAAATAGTATTTGTTTAGTTGAATAATAATGTGTATATGAAAACAAATTATATGCTTAGGAACCAGCATATAATATCCCTTATGTTTTACAACTTATTATTATAGGCAAAAACTACAAAAGCCCTTTGGCCAAGAGCTTGCGGGTTCAAGTCTCGTTGGAGACGTGTGTGAGTGAGATAGATGGTGTAGACCTTAAAAAAATTGCAGTTCAATTTTTTTTAAAGTCTCCACTTCCCCGGGTAACCTATATACGGATCCCTCTCTGTTTACCTGTTTTAGATTAAGCATTGGTTGTTCATTCTTGTTTTAATGTATATTGTTAATGTAAATAAGCAAACAAAACCCAAATATCCCCAAAATATCCCCAAAATATTCATATACCAAACGCACTTGACACACACACACTATGAATTTAGTTATGGAAAATCAATAGTCGCCCGTGCCGTTGACCGGCTGTCCTTCGCCGGAGGTTTGACTTCCCAGTTCACCTGAACCTCATTTATTTATTTTAAGTAAATTTATAAAAACCCTTGTTGTTGTTGTTGTTAAATGTATATTGAAAATTGTATTTGTGTAGTTGAATAAAATAATGTGTATATGAAAACAAATTATATGCTATCCCTTATTGGGTTGTGTTTGGTTAAGAGGTATGTGAGATAGATGTTGTAGATTGTAAAAAATTTGCTGTTCGAAAAAAAAGAAGTTAGAGGCTGAAAATTAAGCGCACAACCATTTCCAGGATGACCTGGTGGTAAGGTGGCCCTAAAGTCTCATAGGAGGCCAACTTGGGATGGCCATGGAAAAGTCCAAAAACGGCCATGGGATTACCGGTTAGGCTGTACATCAAAGTCAAAACGCTCTATTTACCCGCTTTTAGATTAAGCATTGGTTGTTCATGTTTGTTCTACTGTATATTGTTAATGTAAATAAGCAATCACTTGTTATAACTTATTTATGTGTTATTGAATTGTATAAAGGTTGTTTTTTCATGCTTATGATTTCAAACTTGTCATTTTTCT
This sequence comes from Chrysanthemum makinoi, assembly GCA_910596185.1. Lineage (NCBI taxonomy): Eukaryota > Viridiplantae > Streptophyta > Magnoliopsida > Asterales > Asteraceae > Chrysanthemum > Chrysanthemum makinoi. The sequence goes on along the minus strand of OU343220.1, from coordinate 284,856,852 downwards.
GATGGAGGTACTTTTATTCTTACTAGCCGGGTACCCGCGCACAGCGGCGGCGATAAGTATAGTTATATGTGTTTGCTTACCCGTTTAGTGAATTCGTTCACAACACTTCGAATGTATATGTGTTAGTTGTAAGTGTTTGTTTGGGCCCGTAACTTTCCGTAGCTTTCCCGCACATCATTATTCCCGCATATAGAAATACCCTCAATCTCATCTTACGCTCAAACACTACCCCAAAAAAGTATATGATTTTGACGAATCAAGATTATATTGATTGAAATAAATGAAATAAATGTTAAAGTTGTAAAAATTTGAATTAAAATAAAATAAACCCATTAAAAAAATAAAAACTAAAAACTCATAAAAATATATCAAAATGGATGTTGAATTAAAGAGTATAAAATTTTAGAAAATACGGAGAAATTGGATTATAAAAAAAATAAGTATATACAAAGATATTTTAATTTAAAAATAAAGATGAATTTTTAGTTGAGAAATGACACATGTCATTTTATAATTGGAGCTCTTTATCTTAATTTTTAGTGGTTAGGAGTTAGGTTTGGAGTTTGTTAGAAGTTAGGCTTGGAGTTTGTTAAAAAGTGACACATGTCATCTCATGATTGGAGCTCCTTATCTTAGTTTTTGGTTAGAAAAACTCTTTCCATAATAAGCAAGCAAAAAAGTCTGAATTTTTAAGCCTTCTAATTTTAGAAGGCCTAAATGCATTATAAAGTAGTATAGATAATCTTATTTCAATTATTTGAAGTTGTTTTTTTCATTGCCGGTTTTCTCAGTTCTGATTAATCAATGTGTACTTATAAGTTTGTGGCATTATGGTAATTTAAATCCATCTTTACATCCTATGGTATCTTTTCAAATCGAATAATTAGTTTCGATGATAAAATCTTAGCTAGGTTATGTCCTTATGAAACAACGGAATCTACCTACCAAACGCTCCATTCACTTTTAAGCTAAATTTGGTTTTGGTTTATTGTTCAACGCAGCCACATAGCTTCCTGGAGCAGATGAATTGAAGATTGTTCGAGGTCTATTTTCGTCTCAGGTTCGTAACCAACAGCCATTTGTAATTGCATAATTCAGACAAAGGGGGTGTTTGGGATTGCTAACCCAAATTGGCAAATTCTTTATATGATTATTCAAAGAGACACACGCAGTTTAAAAATCAGTCTTGGAGCTTGTTTATGTCAAACTCTCTATTTGATTATATTTATAAAGCATAAGAAGCTATCCCAAACACTCCCTGATGTGTATGTCTCCTGATATCATACTTGTAGAAATGATAAGATAAACGTAAAAATGTACTGTTTTAAAGATGTAAGGGGTTTTACAAGACCTGCAGTGGATATACAGGCTAAATCATATGACCGCTATTGAATGGTTTATTAAAAATAAGTTTTGTGATATTAAAATTTATAGAAAACAGACTATTATGTTTAAATAATCTAACAAATGAATGAGAATGCCCTTATGTTTAGTGTTTTGAATTATCAAAACACAATAAATATCAAACAGCTTAGTAGAGGCATGCCCAATTTTACTATTTTCGCGACTTGTACTGTTACAGACTTGCAGTTGATTATTTCACGTGACATTATTGGTTTTATTTCTGACTTGTATTGTGTTTCAATCTACAGCTACATAAAGTCATAGTGTAAAGGAAACTGGCTAGGATTTCATCTTCCGATATCCCACAGATTGATTATCGATCATCGTCATAAGAGAGATGAAGAATAGCGAGAAATATGATGTGGCAGATGATTCTTCTTCATTCAGTTGTTTACCAGATGAAATCGTACTTCAAATTCTTAGCAAATTAGTCGATTTCAAAACCTTGTGCCTTTGCGAACTCGTTTCCAAACGTTTCGGGAGGATTGTCCTTCAAGTCGACACAATTTCCTTCACTTCCTTTACTGATCCTTTTGCAAACCGGGCCACTGAGGAATCGAACCCCACTGATATTCTTGCTTCATTCGGTTCCTATTGGTCTGCTATAAGGTGTTTGGTGAATTTTGGAAGGGTGAAATCTCTACGTATCCAAGTTCCATCTTCCTTTGATAACAATCATTTGTTGTTCAAGTGGAAGATTAAGTTTGGAATCAGAGTCAATTCATTTATATTTCTTTCACCAAATTCAGTTTTTCCTAACAAGGAATTATATGTTAATGCAAATGGTCAAGAAGAAGAAGAAGAAGATATGGAGTTATGTCGCAAGAAACTTCATATTGCATTTCAATGTTTGAAGGATGCTGTTGTGAACTTTAGGTTGTTGGTGACTCCCATCACCAATTTGCCATTGTTACAAGATGTTTCCATTACAGATTCAGGTCATAAGGGGAGAGTTTCTCTTAAAGGGGAAAAAGTTGCTGAGATGAGGAACTTATCCAAAGCTGAAGTGAAAAAGTTACATGAAGATACTCCTGATAGGATGAGTGAGTGTTACGTCCCTTTGCTGGAATTGCCTGTATCAGGGTACGTCATGAAGGGAGTAACTCTAATTCTGCTGGGGAAGAATGATCTCCTTGATGATGATATTGATAGTTTTTGAAAATTGAGTAATGATTTTGAAGATAAAGAGGAGGTTGCATATAGTGAGGCTATGATAGAGATTGTAAAGAAGCATAGGAGCCGAATTGTGAGGGTTAATTAGGATGAATCTTCTTGCTGCTATGTGTTTCTTCGGTTGTTTGCATGCTATTATAAAGCCTCTTGTTGAGATATGCGGAGTTAGTTGTGTTTCACGATTGCCAAGATTCTTGATATGGTTGTCAATGAAAATTATATAAGTTATGTAGTGATTAAAACTGGTTTTAGTGAACTGTTGCTGTAACTCTGGATTCCAAATTACTTTTAGGGTGAAGCACTTAAATACATTGAGTTTATTTTTCCCGTGTCTAAAATCGATTGATGTGATTCTTGAATTAGCTTGAGACCTGTTTACAAGATGTTGCTTCTCTTATGTACCATTGTATGTTCTGTCTCAAATAAGCAAGTCTTCAGCAATAGTCATTGCTAGATTGTGGCGTTGTGGTTCTTGCGTTAGCCCTGGCTTAACACAGTTCTAAAAAAATGACTGATTTATCAAGTTTTTAGCTTGGTTACATTCAGTTACCCACCTTGTCAAATTCATAATTCTCAAAATTGATCTTGCTAGCTATATGACAAAGTGACATCCTTTAAGAAAATGTTTGTCTGGCTTCTTTGGTCTTTTAACAACGCTGTTCAACTATTTGTTGGACTCTAATACGGGGCGTAGTAATACCCATTTTAAACAATTTTTGCTCCACAAGATGTCCTTGCTACACTGGGTTGGTTCATGCATGGTTGAACCCATTTTTGAGTTGGTTAAATCATCCCGACAACCAAAAAAAAAAAAAAAAAAAAGTTGTGTGGTGTGGGTTATACTTGTTTTTAAGTGAGATATTTGTATGATGGGTTTGGTGTTAACTATTACGTGAATTTAGTAGTGAGAGTGAATGATGATGTGGTACACGACCACACCACCACCAAACCTTGTTACATCTGGTTTTGCTATTTGCTAACTTCTACCATTATATTTCACAAGTTTATAAATCTCCATTTTACTAGTAGACAGTAATTAGATTTGTTGAATGAAAAAGTTCTTTTTTTCTAAAGAAAATATACAAACCGTGTATCAAATTTTGGTATCCAATACGTATAATTAGACACTATACATAAGCAATCTACATCATACCCCCGGTTACACCTTGAGACGTGGGATCGTGCAGTCTACTTCATACCCACCGTTACACCATGACATGTGAGATCGAGTATTGTTGTACACAACCCATGAAAAGTGGCTGATTAGAACTTTTTTAAGTTATCTGAAATAGACAAATGTAAAAGATTGAGGACCAATTTTGCCAAATGGGAAAAAATAATATCGGTTTATAAACCAAAATTAGGATTAGTTCACAATTTTAGCATATATGTTGTATAACAACGAGCCTAGTACCACAATGTGAACAACAAGCAAGGAAATATAAGAGAATATGAAAGGGAAAGATATAACTTATTATTGGTGTGTCTTCACAATACATTAGGTGCCTCTATTTATAGGGACCTTAACATGAATGGTATTAAGTACAAAATGGGATGTTACAAGACCAATCATAAAGGGAGGTTACTAGTTAGGAGATATGAATGTGAAGATTAATGTGTACAATCATATAATAAATATTCATAACATTCCCCCTTGATTGTACATCATTCAAAATACGCTTTGGATACAGCCTCATTAAAAACCTTGCTAGGAAAAAACCCAGTGGGAGAAAAACCATAGCTAAGGGGAAAAAGAGTGCACATCGTATTATTCCCCTCATAATCACTTTACTTGAGCTCACTAAAATGCCGCATTCCGATGCCATATACCAATTTCTTAAATGTTGAGGTAGGGAGTGCCTTGGTAAATAAAAGCGCTAGATTGTCGCTTGAACGAATCTTTTGAACAATAATATCGCCATTCTTTTGTAAGTCATGAGTGAAAAAGAACTTCGGTGAAATGTGCTTGGTTTTGTCACCTTTAATAAACCCTTGCTTCAGTTGACAATGCATCCCAAACACTTTCTCGGCTTGCTTCATGTATCGCTAGAATTTCTGCATGGTTGGATTAAGTCATTTGAGATCTTCTTCTTAACTAAACGCTATGAAATTGCGGTTCCTCCTCTTGTAAATACATATCCATTTTGAGATCAATAATTGTGAGGGTCAGACATATTGGAAGATATGTAATCTCCTTATATAACTCAAATACCTCTAATCAATATCCTATAAGATATGGACATCCATATTATAATTATCCATAACACTCCCCCTTGGATGTCCATTTGAAGATTATGCCTTGTTAAAACCTTACTAGACAAAACCGAGGGACAAAATCTAGTGAAGGAAAAAAATACATAATTCCTTTATACGTCGGGATGTTGCCTCATTAAAACCTTCCTGGGAAAACCCTGTGGGGACAAAACCATGGTCAAGGGAAAAAGAGTGCAACGTGTATCTTCTACCCCGATGATCAAATCACTTAAATCTCTTAGTTGGTGCAATCCAATTTAATAAACCAACTTCTTTAATGTCAATATAGTAAGTGTCTTGATAGAATATATGTTTGATTCTCATATAAACAAGTGTTCTCTACTTAACTTTCACATATCAAGAAGGATTAAACATATGTCATACTTATCATTATATGAGCATATCTTCGTACTTCACAAGTTATATAGTATCAATGAATGCAAAGTAAATGATACATTATATCAATTATGACCACTAGTGAGAACAATCAATGTTTTGTATACATTTAACTATGACACCTATAAATAGATATTATGATCATCATCTTTATAAGTAAAGGGGCCTTTATTCATCAATTGACCTCATAAACATAAGCTTCATTTATCTATATAAAGATATATAACATCTTTCTTTAGCTTTCATTATGCACAATGATTTCATCTTTAAGATGTTTAATTGATAAAACATGACAAAACTTTGTATTTCATTTCAACGTAGTCAACCGTCTTGAAAAACCTCCTCATGAGTTTCATAACATTTACCTCATCAAACCATATGTAACTTATGCCATATTCAAATACAAATCACTTTAAAACTAACTTGGGTAAATTTTGTTATTTCAATGGCTCATTTTAAACTAATACAATATTGCCTTTCACTTATATAGTGATTTATTCAACTTGATCAAGTGTTATTCTTGAAAACTTTCTTATATGCTTTCAGCATTTCAAATGACGAGACATGCTTCATGCATTTTATATCCCTCATGGGATCCCAACTTCAAATGAGCTCTATTCATTTGACGCATATCAATTATTTATCAGATTGCCAGACTTATACAATATTAAAATACATTATTTGATCCACCACATGTCACAATTTAATTTCGCTATCTCATAACGACAGATGCATATCCAATAAGTTTACACCTTTATGTATACTGACTTTAAGTCCCAATCACATGTCTCATCACACGAGACTTCAATCATTCAGTATTTATTTGCGTCATTAAATTTGGCCATTCATTAATCCAAGATCCTCACATTCATTTTAGCGTTATATTATTTACTTGCATAATCATTCATATGTAATAGTACTATCGACGTCGATTTATTTATTTTCGATTCCACACTTTACTAGACATTATATTATATCATTTATTGAGATCTTATATAATTTCATTCACCCGGGAATTTTCAAGAACCATCATGTCTAGTGTCTCTTTAAAAGACTATGGGGTCTTTATTACCTCGATTCGACCATCTTAATTTTCTTGCTCCATTTCATTTATTCATTCGAGGACTTTTACTTGGAATCGATTAGTCTATCATGCTGCAGCCATGCCATAGACTCACTATCAATAATTGGTTGTCATGTTGGGACATACATTATAATTGGAGCACTAGCAGCGTATATATGATCTAGTCACTTCTTTAGGTCACTAAACATATCTGGCAAGTACTAGATCTGGAATATAAATTGTCCCTTAAACTTCAAGTTCATATTCATTAGTGTGAGGATCAACATTTATATTATCATAATTTATTCCAAATTTCTCGCTGCTCATTCTCCCCCTGAATGAATTATCAATTTCAACATCCCAAATTTGTGTGTGTTGTGATGGATTTACAATACATGTTCAACACATTTACACAAAACTTTATATGGGAAATATATGGTCAGTGACCAAGACTATTCTAATGGGGAGGATTCATATAGATTGTTGGCAGATGCGAATCATTTTTTTAATATGCCCCATAAACTAAAAGTTTTGTTCTCACAATTATTGGCTTTGAATCAACTGAAGCGTTTTATAAACGTTTCAACAAAAGCAATTCGTGTATGAACATTGGATACGTAAAGTTCAACACTTATTTCAGTGATTTTCCAACATATAGAAGTATTCACCACCATTTCCAAATATACAATCTGGAAACCATGCTAGCATTTAATAAGGTGAGCCATTAATCACGCTAACCTTAAGTTGCGTATTTGATGATCTTTTTGACGATGCATCGATTTTAAAACTCAAAATGATCCACATGGCGGATGTATATGCCTACATACATCCCCTTTATATTCTTTCTGAAACTTTATAGGACAAAGTCCTCACTTCAATATGGTGGTGATATATGAACAATTAACTTCTATTGAGAACAATCAATTTTATCTTAGAAGAAATTTATAGTTCTTCTATACATTTCGCATGTTCATTGATCCGGGATGGTCCACCGGTTATGCCAATTCCTACAATAATCTTGGCTCATATTGACACCAAAGAATCAATTCGAATATGGTACATGTACTAATTAATACATTACATGAGACGATAATTAGAGGCAATTCATAGTTATCATAAAATCAATAATAGACCCTATATTTGTATATTGGGATAGAATTGCATGTCCCTGTTGTAAGTTAATGCCAATAAGTAATAAGTCTATTTTTCCATTATTTTCTCTCAAACTAGCAATAGGCCATACGTACTTATATGATTATATTCCTATTGTACAAAATTTTAATTAAGAACCTTGGCAGTTAATGATGATCTTTCCATGTATCTTTTATAAATCGCAATAAAAACATCTACATTATAGTCAAGATTGAATAAAAACACACACACTATGAATTTAGTTATGGAAAATCAATAGTCGCCCGTGCCGTTGACCGGCTGTCCTTCGCCGGAGGTTTGACTTCCCAGTTCACCTGAACCTCATTTATTTATTTTAAGTAAATTTATAAAAACCCTTGTTGTTGTTGTTGTTAAATGTATATTGAAAATTGTATTTGTGTAGTTGAATAAAATAATGTGTATATGAAAACAAATTATATGCTATCCCTTATTGGGTTGTGTTTGGTTAAGAGGTATGTGAGATGTTGTAGATTGTAAAAAATTTGCTGTTAAAAAAAAAAGAAGTTAGAGGCTGAAAATTAAGCGTTAACAACCATTTCCAGGATGACCTGGTGGTAAGGTGGCCCTAAAGTCTCATAGGAGGCCAACTTGGGATGGCCATGGAAAAGTCCAAAAACGGCCATGGGATTACCGGTTAGGCTGTAAATCAAAGTCAAAACGTCTCTATTTACCCGTTTTAGATTAAGCATTGGTTGTTCATGTTTGTTCTACTGTATATTGTTAATGTAAATAAGCAATCACTTGTTATAACTTATTTATGTGTTATTGAATTGTATAAAGGTTGTTTTTTCATGCTTATGATTTCAAACTTGTCATTTTTCTGATGGAGGTACTTTTATTCTTATAATCTTATTTCAATTATTTGAAGTTGTTTTTTTCATTGCCGGTTTTCTCAGTTCTGATTAATCAATGTGTACTTATAAGTTTGTGGCATTATGGTAATTTAAATCCATCTTTACATCCTATGGTATCTTTTCAAATCGAATAATTAGTTTCGATGATAAAATCTTGGCTAGGTTATGTCCTTATGAAACAACGGAATCTACCTACCAAACGCTCCATTCACTTTTAAGCTAAATTTGGTTTTGGTTTATTGTTCAACGCAGCCACATAGCTTCCTGGAGCAGATGAATTGAAGATTGTTCGAGGTCTATTTTCGTCTCAGGTTCGTAACCAACAGCCATTTGTAATTGCATAATTCAGACAAAGGGGGTGTTTGGGATTGCTAACCCAAATTGGCAAATTCTTTATATGATTATTCAAAGAGAAAACACGCAGTTTTAAAAATCAGTCTTGGAGCTTGTTTATGTCAAACTCTCTATTTGATTATATTTATAAAGCATAAGAAGCTATCCCAAACACTCCCTGATGTGTATGTCTCCTGATATCATACTTGTAGAAATGATAAGATAAACGTAAAAATGTACTGTTTTAAAGATGTAAGGGGTTTTACAAGACCTGCAGAGGAAGATAAGTTGGTTTGTTGGTGCGTTAAAAATGGATATACAGGCTAAATCATATGACCATTTATTCAATGTTTTATTAAAAAAATAGTTTTGTGATATTAAAATTTATAGAAAACAGACTATTATGTTTAAATAATCTAACAAATGAATGAGAATGCCCTTATGTTTAGTGTTTTGAATTATCAAAACACAATAAATATCAAACAGCGAGTAGAAGCAGGCCCAATTTTTACTATTTCGCACGACTTGTACTGTTAGAGACTTACAGTTGATTATTTCATGTGACATTATTGGTTTTATTTCTAACTTGTATTGTATTTCAATCTACAGCTACATAAAGTCATAGTGTAAACGAGACTGGCTAGGATTTCATCTTCCGATATCCCACAAATTGATTATCGATCATCGTCATAAGAGAGATGAAGAATAGCGAGAAATATGATGTGGCAGATGATTCTTCTTCATTCAGTTGTTTACCAGATGAAATCGTACTTCAAATTCTTAGCAAATTAGTCGATTTCAAAACCTTGTGCCTTTGCGAACTCGTTTCCAAACGTTTCGGGAGGATTGTCCGTCAAGTCGACACAATTTCCTTCACTTCCTTTACTGATCCTTTTGCAAACCGGGCCACTGAGGAATCGATCCCCAATGTTATTCTTGCTTCATTGGGTTCCTATTGGTCTGCTATAAGGTGTTGGTGAATTTTCGAAGAGTGAAATCTCTACGTATCCAAGTTCCATCTTCCTTTGATAACAATCATTTGTTGTTCAAGTGGAAGATTAAGTTTGGAATCAGAGTCGATTCATTTATATTTCTTTCACCAAATTCAGTTTTTCCTAACAAGGAATCATATGTTAATGCAAATGGTCAAGAAGAAGAAGAAGAAGATATGGAGTTATGTCGCAAGAAACTTCATACTGCATTTCAATGTTTGGAGGATGCTGTTGTGAACTTTAGGTTGTTGGTGACTCCCATCACCAATTTGCCATTGTTACAAGATGTTTCCATTACAGATTCAGGTCATAAGGGGAGAGTTTCTCTTAAAGGGGAAAAAGTTGCTGAGATGAGGAACTTATCCAAAGCTGAAGTGAAAAAGTTACATGAAGATACTCCTGATAGGATGAGTGAGTGTTACGTCCCTTTGCTGGAATTGCCTGTATCAGGGTACGTCATGAAGGGAGTAACTCTAATTCTGCTGGGGAAGAATGATCTCCTTGATGATGATATTGATAGTTTTATGAAAATTGACGTGAATGATTTTGAAGATAAAGAGGAGGTTGCATATAGTGAGGCTGTGATAGAGATTGTAAAGAAGCATAGGAGCCGAATTGTGAGGGTTAATTAGGATGAATCTTCTTGCTGCTATGCGTTTCTTCGGTTGTTTGCATGCTATTATATAGCCTCTTGTTGAGATATGCGGAGTTTGTTGTGTTTCACGATTGCCAAGATTCTTGATATGGTCGCCAATGAAAATTATATAAGTTATGTAGTGATTAAAACTGGTTTTAGTGAACTGTTGTTGTAACTCTAGATTCCAAATTACTTTTAGGGTGAAGCACTTTAAATACATTGAGTTTATTTTTCCCGTGTCTAAAATCGATTGATGTGATTCTTGAATTAGCTTGAGGCCTGTTTACAAGATGTTGCTTCTCTTATGTACTATGTATGTTCTGTCTCAAATAAGCAAGTCTTCAGCAATAGTCATTGCTAGATTGTGGCGTTGTGGTTCTTGCGTTAGCCCTGGCTTAACACAGTTCTAAAAAAATGACTGATTTATCAAGTTTTTAGCTTGGTTACATTCAGTTACCCACCTTGTCAAATTCATAATTCTCAAAATTGATCTTGCTAGCTATATGACAAAGTGAGATCCTTTAAGAAAATGTTTACCTGGTTTCTTTGAGTGTTTAACATACTCTGTTTAATTATTTGTTGGACTCTAATACGGGGCGTAGTAATACCCATTTTAAACAATTTTTGCTCCACAAGATGTCCTTGCTACACTGGTTTGGTTCATGCATGGTTGAACCCATTTTTGAGCTGGTTAAATCATCCCGACAACCAAACAAAAAAAAAGTTGTGTGGTGTGGGTTATACTTGTTTTTAAGTGAGATATTTGTATGATGGGTTTGGTGTTAACTATTACGTGCTTATACTTGTTTTTAACTAAGGAATGGTCGGAGTTCTTTATTTCAAGAGGAAACTCTAAAAAGATAGGCATATGCCAATTCATGCGACAAGCACACAACATTCTTGGGTGAAAGGCGAAAGAATAGCTTGCAATGTGCTTATTGCTTAGTTGCGTGCCTTTAGTTTATGCAGTTTGATGTTTATATACAACTTTCGTCATTCTCAACTTCTACTACTCGGCCAATGTGAGATTAACCGCACTTTCAATGTTTCTCACTTTTCACCATTGTTACCAATCTTTCTTTTTTAAATTCTATTTTCAACAAAGATTATGATTAATTTTTTTGTTGTTGTTGAAATCTCTCTTATACCACTACGTAGTGATACAATAAATTTCATTTGGGCCTATTGGCTACTTTGTTATGCAAATGTTTTTATTTTTATTGGATTGGTATCCTTTTCAAAGCATTTTTGTATTTTGTAGGATGTTTGTAAAAGCAAAATACATGAAATTATTGGTGGTTTTGTGAGTTGGGTTAAGATAATCGATTAGCCGGATATCATTTAGAATCGTGTAATTACTTTTCAAAAGAAACTATTCGACCCCAATGTCCTGGTATTACGAATATCTTTTAGAGATAAGAAAAAATGTTTGTCTTTTTAGACACAAATTTAAGAACCCATTCACTTCTAAGTGTTTACGTTTTATGTGTGTTTGTTAGATATTGAATCTCTTATATAGAAAGGAAACTCAAACTTAGTCAATGGAATTATGAGATTAATATGCCCATTAATCTTCTTATAATGTTCTTCCATTACAGCAATAATGGTTACACAACCAATTAAACGTGGTCATAATGCATTAGTTAATGTTGCTCTTAAATAAGTAGAAGTCGTTACAAGTTAGTTAAAACTATAATCCAATGTCTTTTTTTTTTTTTTTTATTTAATTACATAATTGGTCCTTAAGGTTTACCGGATCTTGCATATAATGTCCATGTATTTTTTTTTACGGGTCATGTCCTCGTGGTTTTCTGGTTTTACGGATCCTATCCAAATATCTAACATCCGTTAAAAAAGGACTGACGTGGTAATTTGTGATTAACATGAAGGGTTGAAAGAGTATTAAAGGAATTCTTCTCATTAATTCCCACCTAAACACAATACACACTCTGTTTTTACATAATCATTTTAACCCAATTGTTTTCATTAAACTGCACCGCACAACACACATTAACCTTTCTAAGATGGGTGATCCACAAAAATGCTCACTGCGACCACCAGGAACTGTGTTTGATCCATCAACAGAATATGGTACGTGTTCTTATGTTGACCAAAATTGATCAATTTTGCAAAATTGATCAATTTTGACCAATGCATTGATTCATTTTATTGTATCTTTGAACAGGAACGAAAAACCCTAATCTTTTCACATTGGAGATAAACCATGGTGGTTTTTTCACTATGGGGTCTGGAAAACGCTACTGAAATGGTAAGGTAAATTGGTTTGATTGGGTTGATGCTGATGAATGGTCTATTTTAGAACTTAGTGACATGCTACGATTCTTAGGTTATAAAGAAGAAGTTATGTTTTATCATTTTAGAATCCCTAACACTAGTTTTGATGATGGCCTTAGACCCTTAGTAACAGACAGTGATGTAAGAGACATGATTAAGCATATATACATTGAAGGTTATTGAGGTGTTCATTGAGTTTTGGTTGACAGTTTTCCCTGATCCCCTCTTACAAAATGAAACTAAGACCAAAAGTGTTGAAGTGGTAGTGACAAAACCTTTGATTAAAACACCTTTGACTCAAAAACCTAAGACCAAAAGTGTTGAAGTGGTATTGAAAGAACCTAAGTCAAAGAGTATGAAGAAGTTGCCCATTAGGAAAAAACATTTGACTAAAACACCTAAGAAAAAGTTTGTTAAAAAACTGTCTAAGAAAGCATTAGAAAAGAAAATTTCATTGTTTGATGAGTGGCCTGGGACTGAATACATAGAGAATGACAATGTTGAGGATAATTTTGTGATAACTGCTCCAAAACCATTGGCTGCTGAGACTGAATGTAGAAATGACAATGAATTTGATCCCTTATTTTCTAACCAAGAGAATACTGAAATGGGTCAATCAAGTGGTTTAAATAGAGGTGATGATGGGAATACTGAACTAGATAATGATGTAAATAGAGGTGATGATGAGACTGAAATGGGTAAACCAAGTGGTGAAATGGGTCAATCTAGTAGGATGAAGAAAGTTGGCAAGAGGAGTACTGAAGTAGATAATGATGTATTCATAGATCAAGATAACAATATAGAGGATGTTGTTGTTGATATGAATGATTTTAGGGAGAATTATCTTAGGAATGTTAGGTCTACAGTAGAAGATGAGCCAGAAGAAGAAGATGTGGACCTACATGAATTTGATAGTGCATCAGACTGTGATGGGGATTATGAAGCAGATAGAAATAGAGCTTTGAGAAAGTTGGAAAAAATGCAGAAACAAGGTATGATTTTACCTGGAAACTTTTATGTTGGTGAAAAGTTTGGATCTAAGTGGCTTGTATTACAAAGGGTTTATAAGATAGCTGTTGAGCAAAGGAGGCAGTTACATGTTAAAAATGACAGCATTAGGGTTAGAGTGATATGTAGGGGTCAAACACCAAAATTTAAACCTTTTCCCTAATTCAATGTGGATGCAAGTGGTTCTGGGCCTGTTGAGAAAGCAAGTGGTTCTGGGCCAGCTGATGGGCCAATAGTCAATGATGAACAGAGCTGCCAGTGGAAGTTATTAGTTTCTAAGGGAACCCAAGATGAGACTTGGAGGGTTAAGACTTTTGATGACACCCATTCATGCCTTCAATCTAGGGTAATTAAAAGGTGTACAACCACTTTCTTATCAAAAGATGTAGTTGATGCCATTGTTCCTAACCCCAACATTCCCACATCTGCCTTTAGAGATTAACTCCAAAAAAAGTATCAAATGGGTTTTTCAAAAATGAAAATCTATAGAGCTAAAGTAATAGCAAAGGATAAGGTAACTGGTGATTATGGTGAGCAGTATGCAGATTTAAAAGATTGTATCTTAGACTTGAAAAAGATCAATCCAGATACAACCGTGAAACTAGAGTTGGAAAAACCAGATGATCCAAAGAATAAGTATAGACAGTTTAAGAGAATCTATGTTTGTTTAGGAGCACTAAAGAAAGGTTTTAAAGCTGGAAACAGAGATATGTTGGGTCTTGATGAGTGTTTTATGTATGGATCATGGCCTGGTCAAATATTAACTGCAGTGGGTGTGGATGCAAACAATGAAACTTATTGAGTTGCTTATGCTGTTGTGGAAGCAAAATCAAAAGAATCTTGGACTTGGTTTCTTGATTACTTGGGTGATGATCTGGACTTGCAATCAAATTCCAACTTTACATTCATATCAGATAGGCAAAAGGTAAGTGCTATACTTTTTCAACTTTCAACTGCATATTAAATGTAGTCACTTATTAAATGCAATCACTTATTGTTTTTACTAAGTTTAAATGCAGTAACTTATTTGTTTATGTTTACTTATATGGTTATAGGGGATAATATCAACTATTAAGGCAATGTTTCCTAGTGCTGAACATAGATACTGCTTAAAGCATATCTATGACAACATGAAACTTGTCTGGAAGGGTCAGTTATACAAAGATTGTTTATGGAAATGTGCTACATCAACAACCATTCCAGTTTTCAACAAGAATATGGAAGAGCTAAAGAAAATTTGTAAAGATGCTTATATTTGGTTGAAAATTTGTAGTTGTATTTTGTCATCAAACTCATGTTATGTGTAACATATTGGATTTCATAAACACATCATAACATATCAAATGGGGCGTATAGTTTAGAGGTTTAGAGAGAGAAAGTAGGATGGGAGCCTTTCTAGAGAGAGAAAATAAACAAAAGAGAAAAGATTAGATTAGAATGAAAGGTCCAACCCTCTACCTTGGGAGGTAGAGGGTATTTATAGTTACATAATAAACGTCCTCCTTCGGACTGTGGAGCAGGCATACAGCGGGTAAAGACCCGTCCTTCCTCCACGGTGTTGCACTAAACTAAATAACTAACTAAATAACTAGTAAATAACGTAATGTCTACGAGCTAACTTATGCTAGATTATATTTGGGGTGACCGATACTTCACTATGGAATTTTCTAATTCCTAACAATCTCCCCCTAAGGGAGGTCACCCCATGTTTTACATTTTGAATCCTAGCATTCTATGTTATCTTCAGTCTTGAGCTCGTAGACTTGAATTCTTCAACTTCTGCATCTTTGTGCTTTAGCAGTGACTCTTCATAGTCCGAGTGCTTTGTACTTTCAGTGGAGGTCTTTGAACTGATCCACATCTTTGATGATCTTTGAACTTTCTTTGAGATCATCAGCCACAGTAAATCTCTGGATCACCCTTTGTTGTGTTGCCATCATGTGAAGTTGTGACTTTCGGACCGACATGCTCACACTTTTGGATCATGACATCTTTTCATCAGAGTAGCGGAAGCTTTACTGGCTCATGATATTTGCAGTGGCGTAGCGGAAACAGAGTATAAAAATATCAGAGCCAGTAGATATGCACAAGTCATGAATTCTTCAATTAAGTGTAGATGCTGTGAGCATGCGGCTTTGGATTGACTCCTCAATTTTGATCAGCTGCAATCGTCGGGGTGTACCTGCATACGACAGTTAGCAATAAAGCGCACAAAAGTATCTTTGATCACTTTCGTTGAATTGAGGTACACGGCCCACGGTTCCCCGTTGAGCAGTACAAGTACTGCATGTGATCAGGTAGAATTCTGAAGAATCTCCTTGACAGGGTTTCGCAGCTGCTCTAGCTGTTCTCAAACCGGAACGTCTCAAAGAAGACAACACGGAGTGAGTGAACCAGCGAATATGAGATTCATTGATTGATGAAAAGAGATTTGAAAGACAATCGTGTACCGCTCAATAGAAATTGTTTTTGCAATACAACGAAGGTTTTAATGAAAATCAATTATCAATCATAAACACCTTTTATTTTGAAATATGAGTACACAGTCGACGTGCTAAAGAAAAGAGTTTTAAAGCACAACGACCGGTTTTTCAAAGGTATCCGTCAATCCATAACCTGAACCAGGATTGAATCATAATTATGACTCGCCCCATTCTTTCTATTCAGTTGTCACATGGTTGATCTATTGGATAGATCTCACATGCCACCACCCAGGGAGCTTGTTTGATGAAGGCTCCAGAAGGCTTTCCATCTTCATTGTGAATATGTTTGCATATCACTCAGATGTTCTGGCAGTACCACAAGGATAATGCGTAGGACTCATAAGATATAATCTCTCTTTCCACATTGTGTGAAATAGAGAGTCTTCATTGACAGTGCCCTAAAGAGATATTGTGGATGATCTCTTGGCTCTATCAATTGTACACATTTGGTTCCTATGCCGGAGACTAGGGAGAGGGTCTCCTTCTTCAATATCAACGACCTCTAAGAGAAAGTCGATAGATTATGTCGGTTCCCCGTTGATTCGCTCCCGAACCGTCAAGTTTTATCACACGAGCTGACCACTTGTGAATGGCCAACCGTAACAAACTTAAAACAGCTCAGGAGGCAAATGCAATGAAGATCAGGAGAGTATAGTGTTTCCCCGGGTCGTTATGTCCCAACGAGCTGTGCAAGAATAATCAAACGTGTAGTGATCGAGAGATTTGAACGGAAAAGAGTTTGATTTAATTATAACTAAAGAGAAAGTATACAAATTACAGGGGCTTAAATGCAAATTAAAGAAAATTAAAAAGATAAAAAAATATTAAATAAACGCTATCACTATTTGCAAAATGATGTTTTTGATTTTATAAAACAAAATAACTTAAATAAACTATTTTAATTAAAACGTAAACTTAAATTATCTAAAAACGTGACTTAAAATGAAAACGCACGTTAAGTATAAAAATTATGCGAGTGCGCAAGTAAAATAAAAATTTGTGAAATAAAAAATCCTACGAGTGTAAAAACAATTTTCTTACTTACTATATGACAAAATAAAATTTTAGGAAAAAGCGGAATATTTTTTTGAGTTTTATTTTATTTTCTACGAATTAAAAACGATTTTATACCAATTAAATGATTAAAAATACTAAAACATTTTTGAAAAATCTGAAACTTTTACAGAAAATGCTTGAGATACTACTGAGTCTAGGAAAAATCAAAAACTACACTAGTGCTTAATGAAATAAGCTGTTAAAAAGCGAAATAAGTTAACTAGCATAAAACTACAAGGTACCTTAAATATTAAACGTTGCAAACTAAACCAATAAAGACCAAAGGGCGCAATGGTACGGTGTTGGTGTTGAGGCATGGGACTGTGAGGGGACTGACCTGGGTTCGAATCCCAGGCAGTACCTTTTTGCAAAATATTTTTTTTTTTGGATTTTTCTTTTACAAAACTAATTTAAGGATTTAAACAAGTACTTTTTACAAAAAAAACTCAACCTTTGAAAGGCTGAAATAAGCTGCTGCAGCAGCAGTTCGAAAAAAAAAAGAAGCAGCTAAAGGGCTGTTTGGGACAGCGGGATAGAGGACATAAAATGTTTCAACAAGCTTCGTGACTAAGCTAAACTACTGATGACACGTTTAAAATACCTAAAGTACTAACGAGATCTGAAATAAAAGCGAAGAACCGGGGCTGTATGGGACAATTTTCACCAAGGGAAACAACAAAAAAAACTACAATAAGCTATCCTAGACTAATGAAGCTAGGAAGCACCTAATATAGACCATTCTAAATTACCTAAAACATCTTAAGTGGAATTGAAATAAACAAGAAAATGGACCTAATTAGAAAAACTTAAAAATTAAAACGCTGGAACACCAAAAAAAACAACAGGCTGCTGTTGTGGAGTGCTCACTGTAACAGTCCCCAAAACAGGCCAAGGTGGTGCTATTCGAGCTAAATCTAAGTGAGCTACGGTTGCGACAAGCTTATGAGCTCATGGGATCGAGAAGGCAAGCTGGGGGGCAAGCTTTTGCCCCCACAAAATTCCAATAAGAAGTTAAGCTATACAAGCTAAGGGCCTGTCCAAACGGGCTTGTGGGACAGAAGTTTAACAAGCACACCTTCAATTCAGATTTAGCACCAAAATAAGCATAAGAAAGAACAATGATAAGCAGTTGAACTAAGCAATTATATCATCTAATTAAATAAGCTAAAGAAGAAAAAATAAGCTAAAAAAAAGGAGAGCAGTTGGCTACAAGGGGAATCCTAAACTCGGAAAAAGAAACAAGCTAATCCTAGGGAATAAAGAACAAACTAAGCTAGTCCTAAATAATCCACCCTGAAACAATTAATAGCATTAAATCGAGCTAAAGAGATTTATGATGAGCTAAAAGAAAGAGGCAGAGGATAGCTACTGACCTGCTGCAGGCTCAAGCAGCAGGTTGGAAAACACCGTAGTGAGCTTTTTTCTTTGAAGCTTATTAATAAACTTGACAATGAGCTCCCAAGCAAAGTCAAGCTGCTGATGAGCAGGCTTGAAACAACCTTAAGCAGAAATTTAAGCTCAAACCAATCACCCTCTTTGGGCAGGACAATATGTCAAATCAGTTTTCTGATTTGGGAAACTTAAAAACTTACTTGAGATTATTACCAATAACTCATTTCAGCTTAAACAAACTTATCCAAATACTCAAAATAGTAAATTAAGAATAACAGATTCTAAAAGCAGGAAAAAGAAATGCAGGACTGAAAAAAAAACTAAAATTGAATCAAACTGGTAATTAAATTAAACTTGAAACTACATTAAAGCTAAATTACAACTGAAAGTAAAAAGGAGCTAGAACAACCCCATTCTCGACTAAAAACAAAAACTAAATTACAACTAAGAAAACTCTAACTAAAGACTAACTACAAAAAAAACTCCTCACTTCTCTGTCTTCTCCCTCTTTTATAGCTCTCAACAAAGTTTTCCTCTATCATTCTTGGCCATAGATGTGGTCAATTTGATCTCAGCCGTTTAATTGGCATTTGGCGCCAAAATGGTACAAATGGGGTCTGGTGAAATTGTGACAGGGGAAGGGGTGCATTAAATGTGGCTTTGGAGGGTTGTGGTTGGAGGGGACAAGGCGTGGAGTAGGGTGAGCTAGAGTGGTTGAGTTGCAGAAAAAGTGGTGATGGAGAAGGTGGTATTGGGGGTAATCTGTGGGGAGGGAAACGGTTTAGGCTTTTGGGCTTATTTTTGGTTTTGGGTTTGGGGTTAAAAAGGGTCCGGTTGGTTATTAGCTTAGTAACACAAGGACCATTCTTGCAATTCATCCAAACTAGAGGGACTAAAACTGAACTTTTCCACAAATTATTATAAGGACCATAGATGACAAACTTTATTAACCAAGGACCATAAATAATATTTTCCATTTTTTGAAATCCCGGGGACTTGTTTTGCCATTTTTGAAAGTTGGGGGACTGAAACTGCCAATTGTGCAAACTTTGCTCGTTTTTCATCTGATTTTAAACATTTTGCATCTGAAACATATAAAATACAATTTTGGGATATTTCCAGTATTTTGATGCATTTGGAGGTTTTTAAATGATTGCAGCTTCAGATTTGACCAAAAATGATGAGTATTTACACACTCATCAATCCCCACACTAAACTATTGCTAGTCCCTAGCAATCTTTTGAGAAAAACTTAATGGATTTGAATCTCTTTACCAAAAGCCATTACTTCTGGAGTAGCCAAATGTTTCAGTTCAAGTAAGAACTATGGTACACTGATAACCATGTGATTTTGAGCAAACCACCAGCTTCCAACGGATTTGATTTGTCTTTACCAGAAGCCGTTTGCTCTGGACTAGCCAACTCTTAGATAAATTATCAATATTATCTTTGGTGAGTCGATTACCAATTATGGTTTTTCCAATGCCTTTACCACAAGCCATAAACTTGCGGGCTAGCCAACTCTTCACTTTTAAGGATATGGTGAGCTGAATACCATACAATTTTGGGCAAATTGCAAGCCGTCAACGGATTTGAGATATCTTTACCAAGAGCCGTTTGCTCTTGGATTAGCCAATCCTTTTGTTTATTAGACATGGCGGACTGATAACCATAAGCTGAGTAAGTGCAAAACACTTACTCCAAAAAAAAATTTGGCCAAAAATGGGGGAATTAGGCGGTATAACTACATGATAAAATTCGTGAGAATTCACCCCCACACTAGAAATGAATATTGCCCTCAATATTCAAAGTACCGGCGGTTATGCCGAAACATAGAACGTAAAAGGGAAATACTACGGCCATTTTTTTTTGAATTTTTTTTTTTTTTTTTTTTTTGAAAACTTATATACAACAGCGGGGGGCAACTCCCCCACACTAGGGGGGCCCACACGGGTGAAAACCATGTTTAATATGTTTTGATTACCGAGTCGCTAGCTTGACTCGACCCCGTATTCATTTGTTCTTGGGGAAGCAAAGTGGAAAACAATCTCCATCGGACTTTCGTTCAAGATGTTTGGACAAATATTGAAGTGCGTGAAAGTTCCACACCGATGAGATATACACAGATCCGGCTCACAGATGATAAATGAAAATGCCGGGGTCAAAGATAGTGTCTTCATTCCCGAAGGAGTGAAGAAGAGAGGAAGTCACCAGGTAGGTGAAGAAAAGAAAGAAAGTCATGATGACGATCATGATAAGATCTTCTTCCTCAGGATCAAGTGCAGTTGCACTCGTTTGGATTTTATCGGTTGAGCTCTTTGGTTTGGAAAGCATCTCGGGAGGGAGGGTTGGAAAATTTGTCATAGAAATACAAACTCTCATGTTTGAAAACTTTTCCCCCCGATCATGATTTTTGCCATCCAAGCAATCATACTCCGGCGGAGTCATGATATGAGTGAGTTCACCGGCGAACTCCTCATGAAGAGAATCATTCACATGATGTGAATTTGTGAATTCTTGTTCCACTGTAGACTCATCACTATCCTCAATCTGAGTATCAAAGAGTGGATTCTCAGAAATTAAAGTGAATTCAGAGTCGATTCAAATAGAGGATTGGTGAAAGTAGCTTTGAATGTTTCGGAAACAAAGTGATCAACATTCTCTATTGGACTGTTGGGATAAGAAGTGAGTGAACGATCATTATCAAGGAGACTTTCAGTCTCTCCTAGATCGGCTTTGAAATCAAAGAGACTATCATCACTTTCCGATGAAAGTGGATTGATGTGAGTGAGTTCATCGGTGAACTCCTCAAGAAGATGATCAGATTGTGGGAGTGATGCCTCAACATACTCGATGTTTCCATAAGAAGCACAATCGTCGCTAAAATCGAAGAAAGTTTCAAAATGATCTTTTGAACACTCAAGAGGAGAAAGAGAATCACACATATGATCAGAAGTTCCCTGTGACTCTTTTGGGATTGGGACAAGGTTCTCAACACTAGACTTTATGAATTCGTCCGATTCCTTTCGGAACAGTTGTCAAGATGCTCGCGCCCCCATGCTCAGAGAGTGAGTGTGAACCGTGTGTGATAGCAGTTGTATGATAATGAATCTCAACTGCTGGGATATCATCTGATGAACTTGATGAATCTTTATAGAATTGAAGGATATCAAGTGTATCCTCATCATCACTGTCATCAGGAATAAAACGAAATTGAGAGCTAGATCTGGCTGCTTTTTCTTTTGCAATTGATTCCCTAATAGATTTTCAAACGCAATTTGGGAATTTATTTTAGCAGCCTGCTCTTCAGCTAACAATTCTTCCATGGATTTTTGATTTGGATTATCTTGGGAATGTTTACATTCCTTCAAATCTTTCACTAAACCCAAAAGATCAAGGAGAAGATTTTGAGGAAGTGGCTCAGGCTGAGGTGGTGCCTGATTCATTTGGTACTTTAGAGGTTGGTCATGATACGAAGAGTCGTAATTGTTACAAGGAAATGGATTCCTTGTTTGACAATCAGAGCCACAGTGTGGACCTCCACAATACTCACAACAGTAAAACTGATGTGGCTGTGAGTCATATGTGTTGTAGTCATAATTGTTATCAGGAAACTGCTCATAGACAAGCGTGTTTCCCGATTGACAATCAGAACTGGAGTGTGAACCACCACAGTACTCACAACAGTAAAACTGCTGAGTCTCACAGTGTGGTAGCTGATGGAATAAATCAGTTGTGTTATGGTAAGAATAGGGATCTTGGTTATAGACAGACCCGTTTCCTGACTCCACCATGCTACAACTGGGGCAATTGCCACCATTATAAGGACCACCACACCATTGACAACCAAGAGGGTGAGGATAAGACATAGAAAGAATCAAAGGTTTACAGAGGGGTAGGGATGAAGAATCAAAGATGTGAGAGGGTAGAGATGGATATTTTTGGATTTTTGGATAAACATTTTGTGAAAATAAGAAAGAAAATCTTTTTGGGTTTTTGATTTTATATATATGTAGAAACAAAAGAAAAATATTTTTGTGTTTTATATGTTTTAAGATGTTTTTGGGTTTTTGGATTTTTTATAAGAAAATATATATATAGATATAGATGGATGGTATGAACAAAGAGTGAATATTCAAATCACTAATCTGCTAAGCGTAGGATAATTAGCACAGCTCCCCAGCAGCGGCGCCAAAATTTGATTCGCTCCCGAACCGTCAAGTTTTATCACACGAGCTGACCACTTGTGAATGGCCAACCGTAACAAACTTAAAACAGCTCAGGAGGCAAATGCAATGAAGATCAGGAGAGTATAGTGTTTCCCCGGGTCGTTATGTCCCAACGAGCTGTGCAAGAATAATCAAACGTGTAGTGATCGAGAGATTTGAACGGAAAATAGTTTGATTTAATTATAACTAAAGAGAAAGTATACAAATTACAGGGGCTTAAATGCAAATTAAAGAAAATTAAAAAGATAAAAAATATTAAATAAACGCTATCACTATTTGCAAAATGATGTTTTTGATTTTTTTATAAAACAAAATAACTTAAATAAACTATTTTAATTAAAACGTAAACTTAAATTATCTAAAAACGTGACTTAAAATGAAAACGCACGTTAAGTATAAAAATTACGCGAGTGCGCAAGTAAAAACGTAAAATTTGTGAAATAAAAGTCCTACGAGTGTAAAAACAATTTTCTTACTTACTATATGACAAAAGAAAATTTTAGGAAAAAGCGGAATATTTTTTTGAGTTTTATTTTATTTTCTACGAATTAAAAACGATTTTATACCAATTAAATGATTAAAAATACTAAAACATTTTTGAAAAATCTGAAACTTTTACAGAAAATGCTTGAGATATCTAGTCTAGGAAAAATCAAAAACTACACTAGTGCTTAATGAAATAAGCTGTTAAAAAGCGAAATAAGTTAACTAGCATAAAACTACAAGGTACCTTAAATATTAAACGTTGCAAACTAAACCAATAAAGACCCAAGGGCGCAATGGTTACAGGTGTTGGTGTTGAGGTGTGGGACTGTGAGGGGACTGACCTGGGTTCGAATCCCAGGCAGTACCTTTTTGCAAAATATTTTTTTTTTTTTATTTTTCTTTTACAAAACTAATTTAAGGATTTAAACAAGTACTTTTTACAAAAAAAACTCAACCTTTGAAAGGCTGAAATAAGCTGTTGCAGCAGCAGTTCGAAAAAAAAAAAAAAAAAAAGAAGCAGCTAAAGGGCTGTTTGGGACAGCGGGATAGAGGACATAAAATGTTTCAACAAGCTTCGTGACTAAGCTAAACTACTGATGACACGTTTAAAATACCTAAAGTACTAATGAGAGCTGAAATAAAAGCGAAGAACCGGGGCTGTATGGGACAATTTTCACCAAGGGAAACAACAAAAAAAACTACAATAAGCTATCCTAGACTAATGAAGCTAGGAAGCACCTAATATAGACCATTCTAAATTACCTAAAACATCTTAAGTGGAATTGAAATAAACAAGAAAATGGACCTAATTAGCAAAACTTAAAAATTAAAACGCTGGAACACCAAAAAAAAAACAAAGGTGCGTTGTGGAGTGCTCACTGTAACAGTCCCCAAAACAGGCCAAGGTGGTGCTATTCGAGCTAAATCTAAGTGAGCTACGGTTGCGACAAGCTTATGAGCTCATGGGATCGAGAAGGCAAGCTGGGGGGGCAAGCTTTTGCCCCCACAAAATTCCAATAAGAAGTTAAGCTATACAAGCTAAGGGCCTGTCCAAACTGGCTTGTGGGACAAAAGTTTAACAAGCACACCTTCAATTCAGATTTAGCACCAAAATAAGCATAAGAAAGAACAATGATAAGCAGTTGAACTAAGCAATTATATCATCTAATTAAATAAGCTAAAGACAGAAAAATAAGCTAAAAAAAGGAGAGCAGTTGGCTACAAGGGGAATCCTAAACTCGGAAAAAGAAACAAGCTAATCCTAGGGAATAAAGAACAAACTAAGCTAGTCCTAAATAATCCACCCTGAAACAATTAATAGCATTAAATCGAGCTAAAGAGATTTATGATGAGCTAAAAGAAAGAGGCAGAGGATAGCTACTGACCTGCTGCAGGCTCAAGCAGCAGGTTGGAAAACACCGTAGTGAGCTTTTTTCTTTGAAGCTTATTAATAAACTTGACAATGAGCTCCCAAGCAAAGTCAAGCTGCTGATGAGCAGGCTTGAAACAACCTTAAGCAGAAATTTAAGCTCAAACCAATCACCCTCTTTGGGCAGGACAATATGTCAAATCAGTTTTCTGATTTGGGAAACTTAAAAACTTACTTGAGATTATTACCAATAACTCATTTCAGCTTAAACAAACTTATCCAAATACTCAAAATAGTAAATTAAGAATAACAGATTCTAAAAGCAGGAAAAAGAAATGCAGGACTGAAAAAAAAACTAAAATTGAATCAAACTGGTAATTAAATTAAACTTGAAACTACATTAAAGCTAAATTACAACTGAAAGTAAAAAGGAGCTAGAACAACCCCATTCTCGACTAAAAACAAAAACTAAATTACAACTAAGAAAACTCTAACTAAAGACTAACTACAAAAAACTCCTCACTCTCTGTTTCTCCCTTTTTATAACTCTCAACAAAGTTTTCCTCTATCATTCTTGGCCATAGATGTGGTCAATTTGATCTCAGCCGTTTAATTGGCATTTGGCGCCAAAATGGTACAAATGGGGTCTGGTGAAATTGTGACAGGGGAAGGGGTGCATTAAATGTGGCTTTGGAGGGTTGTGGTGGAGGGACAAGGCGTGGAGTAGGGTGAGCTAGAGTGGTTGAGTTGCAGAAAAAGTGGTGATAGAGAAGGTGGTATTGGGGGTAATCTGTGGGGAGGGAAACGGTTTAGGCTTTTGGGCTTATTTTTGGTTTTGGGTTTGGGGTTAAAAAGGGTCCGGTTGGTTATTAGCTTAGTAACACAAGGACCATTCTTGCAATTCATCCAAACTAGAGGGACTGAAACTGAACTTTTCCACAAATTATTATAAGGACCATAGATGACAAACTTTATTAACCAAGGACCATAAATAATATTTTCCATTTTTTGAAATCCCGGGGACTTGTTTTGCCATTTTTGAAAGTTGGGGGACTGAAACTGCCAATTGTGCAAACTTTGCTCGTTTTTCATCTGATTTTAAACATTTTGCATCTGAAACATATAAAATACAATTTTGGGATATTTCCAGTATTTTGATGCATTTTTGAGTGTTTTTAAATGATTTGCAGTTCAGATTTGACCAAAAATGATGAGTATTTACACACTCATCACCCGTGAGAATGAAACAAGCCCTTTTAAGAGGAACTTGAGTAGCTTGGGAAGTTTAGTGCAGTGCGTCACTGGGTCCATGACGTCTTGTCTTCAATACCAGTGTTACCTTAGTAACCACCAGTAGCATATGTATTGAACCCGGTTTCTGCCCTAAGGTTGAATTAATTTAGGGCTATTTGTTTTCACCCTTTTCTCATTCAATTCTTTTTCATTCTTCAACCCCTTCAGTGCTTACCGAGATTTCATAACTAGAACCTTGTTGGGTTTATTCCAGTACTAGCTCTGTCTCAGTCCCCACTCTTCCCATATCTCACTTTTCTCCTTTTTTCATCATACCTAAGGACTCTACACTATTTAGTGGATTGTCCCTGGGTAGATCCCTCCGGCACTGGCGGGATCGTGGGAAAAATACCTAACCTAACCATCCTTATAACTACATGCATAAAGTAAATTGGTCGGTCTTTTGGTATTGCTCTTTCCTTCTCGAAACCAATTGAAAAATCATTTGGAAAATCAATCAAGGTACTTGTGATATAATATCAAAGCATTTAGTACCTTAATTGTTTATATCATTTAGAAATGCTCCCCCTCAATATGTGCATATGATTTTGAAATTGTTTAGCACATGGAGGCAAGAGTTCTTTTGAAATAAATTCTTGATCACAATTTCCATGGAAAAAGCCATTTGATTTTCTTTGGTAAATTCTCCCCCTCAATATGTGCATAGGATATTTGAAATCATTTTATCACATAGAGGAAAGAGTTCTTTGAAGTACTTTTCACGATTGCCAATATAAACCATTCGCTCCCCCTCAATATGTGCATCGATATACGAAAGAGTTTGGCACATATTAGAGAGAACTTGCACTTTGAATCAAAACATTCATCTTTTATCAAATTTCATAATTAAATCACAAATTCTCCTCCGATCAAAAATATCAAACCCTTTGAGATTTTGTATCCCAAGTGATTTAATTAGGTTTAGAAAACATGGGAGAATATGTGGCCTGGTTTAAAAACTCATCTTGTTTTAGGATAAATGCTCCCCCTCAACATGTGCATTATATATATTGAAATCTTTTGGCACATGGATGCAGGAGTGCCTTTGAAGGACTAAAACAGATTTGAGATTTAAATCACGATCTCTCCCCCGATCAAAAATATCAAACCATTTGAGATTTGTGATCCCAAGTGATTTAAATCATTTAGAAAAGTTTGGGGAAAGACGTGGCAAGATTTAATTTTTGAAATAGACTGATAAGGATCAATATAAAACATTAAAGATTGTTAGTGTCAGGTATGATAGTTTTTAAGAGATCTTTAAGTAAAATAAAACAATTTCACAATCAAACAAGACAGAAAAAATTTCATTTTGTAAGATCTTTGAGTATTAAAGAAAATCATACCATGACATAACATTAAATCTTTAGATCACCACTTTGTTTTTGTACAATCCGGACTTTTATGAAGAAATATTGTTTGAAAATAATATATTTTAAATCACTCTCCCCCTCAATCGATGACCGTAGTCGATGATTGAGTGACTTAAGTTTTGATAAAATGAAGTCCGGTGATTTTCAAAATTTAGTCCAATTTATTTTCAAAACCAATAATTTTCCATTTTCAAAACAATATTATTTGAAAATTGTTTAAAAAATGGTATCAAATTTCCTGCACAAAGATACGTTAGGTGGTTGAGAAGCTTATGTTGTTGCTGTAGGGCTTGGAAGAAAAACCGTCTGTAGATGCAGTGAGACTTCATACGTTGCATTTTAATGCCAACTGAGGTCAAATTAAGCTCCGTTCTTCATTTTCTGATGAAGAAAACCATCTGCGATGCAAGTGAGACCTCTTACGTTGCATTTTCCATGCCAACTCTCCATAGAAGTCCAATTAAGTTCCGTTTCTTCATTTGTCAACCCAAGATATAGTTACCTTTCCTTTCGGCATCCAATCATCTTCAATTGTGGGATCCGGATCGGAAACATTCTTATATACCAAT
The DNA here is from genome assembly GCA_910596185.1 of Chrysanthemum makinoi. NCBI lineage: Eukaryota > Viridiplantae > Streptophyta > Magnoliopsida > Asterales > Asteraceae > Chrysanthemum > Chrysanthemum makinoi. Next base: position 284,829,022 of record OU343220.1, on the reverse strand, counting down.
ATACCTGCATACCTTAGAGGACACAAGCAGATATATGGTGGTTGACATCACCCAAACAGCAATCGACTAATAACAGTCAATTCAACATATCAAACAGATCATATAAAGCATGTTCATAAAACTCTAATCATCTAATCCTGACAATCATATCCTAGGCACCTAGTCCTTCAACATAGGTTAACATCATTTTCAATTAAGCACATAGGATAATTAGAAAAGCTCGTTAGATGATATAAATTAAAAAACATTCTCCCCCTCAATCAATGACTCATTTTATGAAAAGATTAAAAGCGCGGAAATCATTGATTGAGTTTTCAAATTTATGAAAACACCGATACTGATTGATTTTCAAGCAACTCATTTACCACCATTAAGTTAAAACAAATATTTTTCTGAAGAATTTTAGACGGAAAAACATTTGTGTAGGAACAACAGCCTTTTTGACGACATGTTTTCCTTGTTTTGTATTAGGATAAGTGCACGAAAAATTTTGAAAATTTGATTAGCGCAGCACTTTCCTTTCTTGAAGAGCGGGTTGCCATCTGAAATAATAGCAAGCCATAGTTTTAGTGCGGGTTACAGTCTGAAATAACTGTAAGCCATAGTTTGAGACATGTTTGGAAAAAGAATATTTACACCTCCTGCTCGAACTTCATCTATGGTCCCTGCTATTGTTTAATGACATTTCTAAGACCGCAGATGTTATCGATACCAGAAAACATGTCTTGAGAAAACATATTTTTGGTATTTTCAATTTCTGTTTTATGGGCTTTTGTTGATTTTATATTTTTCTATTTTGTTTTTTGTTGGTTTTATATTTTTGTATTTTGCTTTTTGAAAATTATTTACAAAAAAGAGATAGTTAAGAAGATGACGATACAAGTACCGAGATAAGGAAATCGTTCAGCACTTTGTAGAAGATAGAAGTCATCATCTCTTAAACTTTCACCACCAAAGCATTCGAGACTCTTGAATCGTCGTAAGAACTTGAGCCTTCAAAAAGTGAATCTTTGGTAGCTTCCCCTCAAACCGACAAACTAAGAATAAAGATCATTTCCCCAAGAAGTAGAAATGAATGAAAACAATCTCATTGAATGAAGCTCGCACCTCGAGAACACACGAGAACACCAAAAAAACAAGTTGAAACATTGATCGTCTCAGTGGTTATCAAATCCGGAATAACTGATGAAGTCCGATCACATGAACCTGTTGTGCGTCCCCGATGTACACATTACTCTTCGAGATTGACAGTTTTCTATTCAGGGAACAATACATCAACATCTTCATTTTACCTAGTTCATTCCAGATATCTTCCATATAACCAATCAGCCTATAATGTACACAAGTACCCAACCAGAGTAGAGACAACGACATCACAGTAACTGGTTGAATCACTGATCTTCTCTGTGGATGTCAACTCCGAAATAACTGATTAAGCTCGATCATGTGAATATGTTTGCATGCTATTATAAAGCCTCTTGTTGAGATATGCGGAGTTAGTTGTGTTTCACGATTGCCAAGATTCTTGATATGGTCGCCAATGAAAATTATATAAGTTATGTAGTGATTAAAACTGGTTTTAGTGAACTGTTGCTGTAACTCTAGATTCCAAATTACTTTTAGGGTGAAGCACTTTAAATACATTGAGTTTATTTTTCCCGTGTCTAAAATCGATTGATGTGATTCTTGAATTAGCTTGAGGCCTGTTTACAAGATGTTGCTTCTCTTATGTACTATTGTATGTTCTGTCTCAAATAAGCAAGTCTTCAGTAATAGTCATTGCTAGATTGTGGCGTTGTGGTTCTTGCGTTAGCCCTGGCTTAACATAGTTATAAAAAAATGCATGATTTATCAAGTTTTTAGCTTGGTTACATTCAGTTACCCACCTTGTCAAATTCATAATTCTCAAAATTGATCTTGCTAGCTATATGACAAAGTGAGATCCTTTAAGAAAATGTTTACCTGGTTTCTTTGAGTGTTTAACATACTCTGTTTAATTATTTGTTGGACTCTAATACGGGGCGTAGTAATACCCATTTTAAACAATTTTTGCTCCACAAAATGTCCTTGCTACACTTGGTTGGTTCATGCATAGTTGAACCCATTTTTGAGCTGGTTAAATCATCCCGACAACCAAACAAAAAAAAAGTTGTGTGGTGTGGGTTATACTTATTTTTAAGTGAGATATTTGTATGATGGGTTTGGTGTTAACTATTACGTGAATTTAGTGGTGGGAGTGAATGATGATGTGGTACACGACCACACCACCACCAAACCTTGTTACATCTGGTTTTGCTATTTGCTAACTTCTACCATTATATTTCACGAGTTTATAAATCTCCATTTTACTAGTAGACAGTAATTAGATTTGTTGAATGAGTTAGGTTCTTTTTTTCTAAAGAAAATATACAAACCGTGTATCAAATTTTGGTATCCAATACGTATAATTAGACACTATACATAAGCAATCTACATCATACCCCCGGTTACACCATGAGACGTGGGATCGTGCAGTCTACTTCATACCCACCGTTACACCATGACATGTGAGATCGAGTATTGTTGTACACAACCCATGAAAAGTGGCTGATTAGAACTTTTTTAAGTTATCTGAAATAGACAAATGTAAAAAGATTGAGGACCAATTTTGCCAAATGGGAAAAAATAATATCGGTTTATAACCCAAAATTAGGATTAGTTCACAATTTTACGACAAGCACACAATATATGTATTTGGTTGCAATTCCCCCTAACAAAAATTATCTTTTACGATTTTGAGTTCGATTTCTTCTAAGATGATTTAGGTATGTTCCTCGACTAATCATTCAATTTAACTATTCGATTAATGTTGATGTATCATAGTTAAGATATATCTACTTGTTATTCCAGAAACATTAAAGAATAAATTCAAATATTCGCAAGTTTATGTCTAACGTTTTTTCAAAGCTGTTGAATATGATATAACTTTTTTATTATTCATTTAGTCGATTACATCACTTTTTTAGATGTTTGCAATGTGCGTTGACATGAGAATATATTGTGATGAGTTTGTGACCAGTTTCACTTGTTTATATATTTTTTAAACTAAGAAAACATATCAGTTTCTTTTACGAAAGTAGGATAAATACTCGATAGCACTTTACTCCGTATTAGTTAAAAGTTTTAAGTTTGACATTAAGTTGAGAAAGTAACAGGTATTAAATTTTGAACTGAAGATTGGTCGGAGCTCTTCCTTTGGGAAGAAGCTCTCCAAAAATAGGCGTATGCCAATTTATACAACGAGCACACGGTATTCTTTAGTAAAAGGCGAAAGAATAGTTCGCTTTGTGCTCATTGCTTGGCTGCGTGTCTTTCAACCAATGCAGCTTGCTCTTTATATACAGCCTTCCTCACTCTCAGTTTCCACTATCCAAGCGATGTGGGATAAACCCAACCACCACTTGTCTTGGAGCAACAATACATTAGACTAATTGCAAGGAATAAGTTTCAATTGCATAGCTTCCTTGGCTTTATTCCGAAAGAAGTTTTTGTGAGAACTTACTTATTTTATGCATTCATATATTGTGTACAACTGAACCATCTTCTTTGTTCTTACCCTAGTTTGATTGCATTGCAGCTTAGGGGCAACTCGTTTGTGACGATTCCTTGGAGAAGCCCTCATGTCACGATTCGAGAAACTTTCGCTCTTCATTAGTTCCATATTGTGGACTTGTGGTCCTACTTTAACACATTTCTTTTTCTTTGTGTTAGTATTAAAACCCCCTCTTTTCTAATACTTTTAATTTGGTAAATTTGCAGGTTACTTCTTTTGGGCAGCATGGATTGCTTTTCTAAAACCTGATTGTAAGGTACGAGTTTACTATAAACATTAGTATAATTTAGAAATATATTAACTTCAGAAATTGAACATCTAAATAAAATCTAGAACTACACTGATTGGTTATTCACTTATTCGGTTGGAGTCTTTCCTTTTGGGAAGAAGCTCTCCAAGGCTTCATTAATTATGCGCGCAACTAAGTCCCCAGAAAGCTATCTTTGAGAACCAATACAATCTTTGTTCATGTCAGCAAGGCTTCGTTCTTGATGGATTTGATCCAAAGGAAGTAATGTGGTTCGTTTGGAAAAGGTAATTGAGTGACCTTAAAATAATGTTTCTAAAAATGTGCTTTTCTAAATGATTAACATTTAACAAATTTATGCTTAAAAACAAGAGGACTGAAAGTTAACAAGTGCTTAACTTTGTAACTGACGATGCAATCGCGGAGGAGAGAATTACTCGCTATTGGATCCATCCTGCTAGCAATCGGAGCTACCACTCAGAATTTGCTCCTCCTAAGGTTCAAGGCCTAGATGATGTAAGTTTTTTCAATAGTTTTTCTCGAGCTTATTGAAATTTTATTAAACCCGTTGCAATCTTATGCTGATAAGTTCTTCGTGTTGCCAAACCTTTGGAGATGACGATGAACCTTTGATTTAACATGAAGATGACAGGCAGTGCTGAAATCAAGGCTGGAGGCATTCTACAAACACACTGAACTGGTATGTTGCCATCCCCCTTCCCATTTACTACTACTAAAATCTGATTCAGATAAATTACTCTTTGTTTCAACACACTGCTGCGATGTTATTACATACAGTTACTGCAAAGTTTGTGTACATGATAAAGCTACAAAGCCTTGTGTTTTGCTGGAATTAGTGACAATATGTCTATGTTTGGTAAATTTATCAAAATGGGTAAAATTATATAACGGGCAGTAGACAAGGTTCTGTTTGACTAGGCTTAACTTTTTTACTCATGGTCTTTTGAATTTCATAATAAACTGCTAATAATAACCATGATTTCAAAAATGTAGTTAATATTGAGTTAGTGGTAAACACCTGAATATACGTTGGTACACTTTTGAACCGCTTGACCCATTGTCAATAAAACAAAACCCAACTTGACCCGTTTTTGCTAAAATGACTTGAAGTTGCTCCCCTCTATCACTCCGTTTTTTGAATGTGTTTGGCACGTCATTTATGTATTTAGTCCTTTGCAAAGTTCTGTGTATAGAAGTTCCAGTTATGATTATGCTAAATGAATAAATCCAATTGGTGTCTGCAGGTTATTAATTCTTATAGGAGAAAAGGTATTGTAGCAAACCTCCATGCATAAACTACTGCAGGAGGTAACTGCTGAGGTCCTATATTGAAAAAAACCCTTAAATAGCTAGTCGCTTGATGTATATTGAACAACTTTTCCACTCGTACCACAGTCCTTAGCATTTAGTATCCATCAAGAATGAACTAATTGTTCACATGAAGGCTTCTCCAAGGGCTTCGTTAATTATACTCATAACTAAGTCATCAGAAATAATTGCATAATAATATACATGCAAAAATTACACACCAACTCCATGTCTTCGTTGGCTCTATCTCTAAAGGGAGTTTTTGCAGCAGCCATTAGTCTTAGCATATAACCGATGGCCAAGTGGCACAAACACTAATCATCCTTAATAATTTGTGATTGGCGTGCCTTTTAGGTATCCAATCACCATTTATTAACGATGATGTTTGTTTGTGCAACTTGACGACTGACTGGTGATATGATATGATAAGAGTTGCTGTAGCTGTAAAAACTCCACTTGGAGTTAAAGCCAATGAAGATATGGAGAATGTGTGTACTTTGTGCAAGCATATTTTTATAAATTTGAACAATATTCACTGCAGCAGATTTCTTTACAAGGACTATGAATGTTTCAAATACTAGTATTGTTTGGCTACAAACTTATGCGCTAAATTCTGCAATATAGAGCCTGCTCAACTTTCAGGTTTAAAGCTTGAACTAAAGATTAGTTCGAGTTCTTCTTTTTGAGAAGAAACTCTCCAAAAATAGGTGTATGCCAATTTATGCAACGAGCACACGGTATTCTTTAGTAAAAGGCGAAAGAATAGTTCGCTTTGTGCTCATTGCTTGGCTGTGTGCCTTTCATCATATGCAGCTTGGTCTTTACATACAACCTTCCTCTCTCTAAGCTTCCACTACCCAGCCAATGTGGGATATACATATACTTATAAAAAGGGTGATTACATGAGAAGCATAGGTGGTCCATGGTCATCTATAGTTTACGCTTCCATTAGGTAGTTTATAGGATATCAGTGATTGTTTTGATTTTGTTCATCGATCACACCCACTACTAATTCATCATAAAACGTTTTCCGTGACCAACAACTTCAATAATACGATTTTCTTAACTTCCTTAGCTACAGTAAAAAGGGCTTTGCAGCAACAACTACTTTTATCCATATCACTAGTCGCCATGTGGCACAAACAATTGTCTTCTATAATAAGTCGTGATTCGGTAACTCATCGTTATCCCGTCACCAATTATTAAGGACGTGTATGTTTTTTGCCGCTTGGTGCAGTTGTGATAGGCTAAAAGTAATTTTGGCTACTAAAGCTCCTCTTGAAGTTAAAAGCAAGCGAAGCTATGGAAACTTATGCATTTTCCGCATTCAAATTTTGTACAAAGAAACCGTCTTCTGTGTACAATGGGAATTCGGAGGGTCTTCAATGATCTTCATAATTGTTGTCGATGAAAGCGTGATTTGCAAACCTTTCCACTCGAACCTTGAACTTAGGCAAATGATGATTTCCCAATTACAAATAAAGACTACAGGGTAGGCTAAGGTGTAAGGGTGTAACGAAATAATATATTAGGGTGACAAAATGAAAGGAATGGCTCAGAAGGGTGTATCTAGGGGTATCTTGCACTAAAGGGTTTCACATAGGGGTCGAAAAGTCGAGGTGACTAATCGATAGACTCACAATGGTGAGGTACATTTGGGTGATAATCTATAATGTACAAAGCTGAGAAAAGTCCAAATACATCGAGCTAACTCAAGCATACCTGCGTCTATGGTCTCCGAAATGATGCAAGGCCAAGTTCTAAAGTTTACAAACCTGCGGCACTCATAATTTGGTAGATTTGGGGTAAAATATAGGAAACGGATAAGGCTAATCTCTTCTAGCATGATTGCATTTTTAGCTCAGGGACAACTCGTTTGGGACTAGGCTTTGTTGTGGCTAAATCTTAGGAGAAGCCTTTACGTCACGGATTCGTTTCAAGCATTGTGCTTTCGAAATGAAAAGATTTTTGAGTGATACTTTACTTGCCAACTATAACACAAGAGCGATTCGGTACTTCATACACTGCTTGATTCATTTATGTTGGTAAATTTCTAATATACCTTATAGTTATACTCCAAGCGCTGCATGTATCAAATTATTCTAAGTTTTCTGGTTGAAAAGTGTTGTTAGAATCACTTAGGTCATGGAGAGAAGAAACGTCATTTACATGTGATTATATACTTGCATTCTATTTTGGAATTTTTAGTAGGAAAGAACATATTACTGCAATCTATAATGTTAACTACCAATATCCTTCATTATTTGCTTCTCTAATTCCCTTGTCTAACAATGTGGTTACATATACAGAAAAGAACATATATATTACTGCAATTTTATGTGTGCATTGTTTTTTGGTTACTTATTTGTATTAAGTTGCTTTCATGGTATTAAAAATAGTGATCAACCTTGGTCAGTGAAAGATACCCGGTCACTAATGATTAAGGAAAGATAGTGCTTATTCTACTCGGCGACTGGTGACATGCTAAGAGCTCCATTTCGCTAAAACTCCTTTTAGAGTTAAAGCAAATGGAGCTATGGAGAATGTTTGTATTTTTCTGGATGCATATTTTTATACAAACTGAATTGTACTTTATCTACATTTTGGCTTTATTGTTGGTCAGGGAGAACTTGTTTATGATGACATTGTTATTAATCATGCGTCCTTGAGTAAGCCTTAAGGCCTAAAAGGTTTCATTATGGGTTCCAAATGAAGGTGGTGCAACTAATGAAGCATTATGCTCTGTTGTAAAAATCGGTCCAGGCGGCCGATTAATTCCCGCATAATCGCTAATCGCTCACTAAACGCCTTGATTTATCATAATCGGCCTATTTAATCGTTTTGGTCAAAATCGCTTAAAAATCGGTCAACAAACCGATTAATCGGACAAAATCGGTCTAATCGGATTAATCGGACAAAAGCGCTTAAAAAGTGGTCAACAAAATCGCTTAAAAATCGGATAAAATCACTTAAAATTTGGTCAACAAACTGATTAATCAGACAAAATCGGTCAAAGGTCGTTTAAAACTGGTCAAAAAACTGAGTAATATTTATGCTTGACTTTGAAATTTGAAGAATTATGTATTATGTCTATATTTGAACACTTGAAATATTTGAACTTTGATGCAATACCCTTATCCCATACATATAAAATAATATAATATCTAAAATTACATTTTTGTGCATAAAAATTCCAATCCGATTAATCGTTAGGCCCTACCCAACCGCCTCACTAGCGCCTAGCGATTTTTACAACCTTGGCATTATGTCAACAAGGTTTCAATCTTGATAGATTCCATGGAAAGGACTGCATTTTAAAAGGAAAAAAGGTATATCAGCGATTTATGCTGCACGGTTATTACCCGAAGTAACGTTAGAGCTTATGGTTTTTATTAACAAATTTGTGTGTTGCATTGTTCCACATAGGTGGGGCGAGAGAAATAAAAGGTGTTTATAAGTTCATTTTCACATCGATGGTTGACTGTCTTAGAAAGCTTTTAAAATAAATATTTGGGTATATGACTTTTAAGAGTTTTCTTTGATAGTTTTTGAAAATCGTAACTATCACTTATATATAACTTTCATTTTATTCACCAACCCGATGCGGGACAATATCAAATCACAATTTTTGGTACGCTAGAAGGGTACCCGCGCAATACGGCGGCGGGTACCCGATGATTATTTTTATAGTGAACAAATGCTTTTCATGTGACCTTTTAAGCACAGTAAGACGACCGACATCTTCTTTTTTTATGTTCTTTTTTACAATAAATTTACAGATATCAAGAATTTCGTAAATTAGCCCGGGCGTTGTCGGGGCTCAAGCCCATTTGTCCCGTTGCCCGTTCGAGATTGAATATTTGTATAATGTGCTTTATTATTTGTATTAGTGACATTTAATGCAGGAATTGTGTTTAAGTTGGTTGTACAATATGCTTGATAATTTGTATTTCTTATGTAAGAGGTGTTTTAATAATTGTATTAATTATATTTATTGACCAGTAAATTAATTGACTATATTAAATAGCATTAATGAGGTGTTATGTTTTTTATTATGTGCATTAAAGTGGTGTATACTATGCTTTTTGTCTTGTACGTCTGAAAATTATGTGCATTGAATAATGTGATGTATTGAATTTTAAGCATTCCTCTTATAGTAAGTGTGTAGGCTTAATTTTTTAAGACTTCCTTTTAAAGAAAGTCCCAAACACTTTATATAGTAGTATAGATATAGTAGTATATCAAAATAAGATCTTAGGTTCCCATTTTTATTTCTCAGTTATAAGGTTTTTTCCGTAAATATTATAATTATATTATTTTTCATTAGCACCGTTATCATGTTTTAACAATGTTACAAGGTGGTTCTTCATTAGCTTTGTCAACTTTCTTTTTTTCTTTTAAGTAAATGATATTTAAGATATTTGATTATTAGTTATAGCTACAGGCCCGCCCGATGGGCGGCTAGCTTTAAGGATTCTTCAAGATAAGATTATTAACATAGTCTTTAAAATATCGTCAAACTTAATATATGCAAATACTTAAGAGTATCCTGGAATTGCTTTATTCCAAAAGATTAGATTCTCGTGTTGATAATATTGTTTCAACATCTACATATACAATATTATTTACTTTAAAATTAAAGATGTGAGGCAACACAAACCATCTTAGCTTGTAGTATTAGAAACTACCAGTTCTGAACCAATATCCTCGCAACAAAAGTTTCCCCAAAGTCAAAATTATGAACCTACTAATTTCATGTTCCAACTACGCACAATCTGTTAGCTTCCATTGCCATAGTAGCTCTATCCTTTGATACGTTAGCAACAAAAACTACAACCTTCGATAAAACAACACATTAGCGCCATTAAAGGCCTGCACAAATTTCGGGATTTAAAATAATTAGCTGGATTGGACCAAACTGTTACCTAATGAATAATGACCACATATATAAATCCCAACTAATTCAAGAACTAAAGCAAGTTCGGTACCAAACCTTCTTTGCTTATCTGATAACATATGAGTGAAATAAGCACCTCCCGGTGTGCCTATTTCCTTAAAATCCGAGAAAATAAAGCAAGAAGCACTTGCCAATACAAAAAAATCAAAGAATGCTTTCATTTATATAAGACACAATGCACACTCAATAATAAGCAATACACACATTGTTAATACAAATAAGCCGTAAAAACGTTTATTTATATTTTACGATTTTCTAATGTTTTGTCGATAACAAACGTAAAATCATTTTAACGAAACAAATAAAATACCTAAATAGTTTGAGCCAATAGTTTTATAACACACTAACGGTTTCACATAAAACACTAAAACAAGTATAAGTGATTTTATGACTTAGAGATACATATGTACAACAACTAGTGTTTACATATTGGGAAAACATACACATAACTAGTGTATACTAAAATGGGTAAAAACTACAAATGGTATTGACCCATAACCCATAGTATTACCCAAACCACTTGACTAGGTACATTACATCCATGAGATACATTGTATCTAATTAAAGAACCATGGATCAACCCATAACCCATGACCCATGACCCATGACCCATAACCAAAATACCCATGGGCAAAGAGGAGCGTCCCACGGATCCCTAGCTTTACGCTAGACAGATCCCTTGTGGGAGGGATCCGTGGGATCCAGGGAACAGTAAGCTTTCTCCTCTATAAATAGTGAGTCATTTTCTCCTTTTAGCTTGCCACTCTCACACATACTTACCCCAAGTATTGTAACTCTCTAACCACTGATCCTAAGGGAACTTTCTATGTAGTTTGTCTTTTGTTTTTGTGTGATTCTCTAGGTTCCTCTTAAAGGCGAAATCACCACTTCTTGAAGTCGAGCAAGCTCAAGTCCATGAGTTGCCATGCTTCGTCATCATCAAGACTACTGAGTTTCTCTTGTTGATAGTTCTTTCTTCCTCCATAGAAGTGTTGTGTCAAAGGCATTAGTGAAAGATGCTGAAGGAATCAAGAAGAAAGCATTAGTGAAAGGTACTTAAGGTCCGTGTCAATAGCATTAGTGAAGAATGCTAAAGGTGTCAAGACGAAGAAATTAGTAAAAGGTGCCAAGCGTTGTCTCAAAGGCATTGGTGAAGTATTCCTAAGAATCAAATCAAGTGGCATTAATGAAGAATGCCAAGGTCGTATAATCGATGAGGTGCATCCTTATACATATAGTATTAGTTTGTTTCCAAGGATGGTGATATCCTTGATGGTGTTGTAACAAGGAGTGGGTCTCCTTTGGGATTAAGTGTTGTGATGTGTTGGGTAGTAGTTCATCCATTGTAATGGAACTAAGTACTTAGCCTAGTACCTAATAAAGGGTAGGCGACGTTGTGTTAGGTGTGGTTCACCTTAGAGTGAAAGAACCCGGTGGTTAGCCTAGTACCGGAAAAAGAGTAGGCGACGTGAAGGCTCCTGCCATAAGGAGTTGGTGTCGTAGTGATTACGAACTCTCGAGTAGGTGACTCGGGGTGGAGTAGGGCAAGGAAGGTGTCCTTGTAGCCGAACCACTATAAATACTTGGTCGTGGTTATGTGCTTACTCTTTATCTTTCATTTATGTTTATATATCTATCTATCAACGTCCAACATAAACAACCCAATAGATTGACATAAGTTGATCTAAATGTTTTAAAACGAAGTTTTAATTGGTAAAACTATTCAACCCCCCCTTCTAGTTTTCCACAATTGGCATCAGAGCTTCGTTACCAAGTTTCTTAAAGTATGTTGTACTTTAAAAACTTGATACGATCCGTGTATGTTTGAAAACTACAAAGAAGGATTTTTCAAGTCATGTTTTAAAAATCATTATAATGTTTATTGTTGGATAATGATAGAATGTTCTAACACTTTCCTTGTTAAGTATTCTCCATACTTGGATTTGGGCTTACCAAGAAGATCATGAAGAATCTATCTAAATATTTCTTTTCGCAAAAAGAATGTTTAGCATTTCTCACACATGAATCTGGAGATTCCAAGAAGATAACAAAGTACTTCATCTAAATACTTCTTTTCTTAAAAAGAATATTTAGCAAAGGTATGATCGTTAATTATTTACCTTTGTTTTAGTGTTGTTATCTTAGTTGCATAATTAATCTCTATTAGTAATTACTTAAGTAGTTATCTATATTAAAGTCATCATCAAGAATAGTATTCTTCGATTGATTTGTATAAACTACACTACTAACTCATAATAATGATATATTGGTTATTCGATATCCTTAATCATTTTCCATCACAAAGGAATTATTGACACTTCATCTATGTTAATGAATTTCCGTGTGAAACTTCTTATATTATGATAAAATGAGATTCTATCATAATCTTTGATAAACCTTCCAAGAATTGTGACTAATTCTTAAAAAGGGAACCACGTCAAATAAGATTAGTATTAAATCATCAAAACCTCAAATCACAAGTTATAGAGCCTAAACATCAAACTCTAGCCGTTTTAGAACTCCCAAACCAAAGTTATCAAGGAATGCTTGAGCTGATTTTTGCTGTCATGCCGGATCCCTGTGCTTATACTAGCCGGATCCCAAATGAGAGGATCGCGGGATCCGTATACGTAAGACAAAGATAAGTTAAGAATGATCACTGTAGAAGTTCCACAAACTACTTTCCCTTCAAAGACTCACGAACAAAAACCCAATTACTGTTCACAGGAGCAATTTGATCATTTCTCTCAAGCATAACAATCACTTGTGTAAGTATAATATTCACTACATTGTTGACTTAATTCTTTGATTTCTAGGATTACAATTTCTTCATTTTTAGAAGTTGGGTTCAAGTGGGTTTGTCATAATTTGTTACCACATTGTTTTCTAAGATAATCCAAATCAAAGAATTAACATTGTTAATACAAATTAAACTCGTTTCTTGAATTCAATAAAAATGATTTGAGCAAAATTGTGATCAAACCCTCTAGGTTACTATTCATAATTAACACCACATTGTGGTTGTATTGTTTAGGAACAATCATGCCAAGCAACCGACAACAAGACTACCAAGACACCGCTCATTACATACCAATGTACCATAGAAAAGATGGACTTAGTCCCGAGGATAGGAAAGCCTTTAAAATGCTTGAAAAGAGACTCTTTCACGAAGGTCGAGTAGTAGAACCATCATTTCTTGCCAACACCGACATAAGGGAAGTTTTTGGAACTATTGGGTTTGATTGTTTATTGGACATAAACGAACAAATTTCCCCGGTCTTTGTACTCGAGTTCTACAAGACCATGAGGATAGTTAGAAATGAAGATGGATCCATCTCGATTGTCTTCATCATTAATAAGCATGAGTATACTCTTTCGGTTGTGGAGTTTGGAAGAATTGTAGGGGTTCCATATCAAGGTGTTTGCATGTACTCTAATGAGTGGTCTTTGGAAGAGTTACACACTATGGTTGATCATCATGGAATTTACCACACATTAATCCCGGAAGCAACCACGGTGAGGGACACCGTGTTCATGCCAAGAGCATCCCCATCAAGAGTTACTAGGAATTTGAAAGTGATCTATAGGGATCCCTTCCAAATGGAGCTCTCCCAGATGTATGCATTGTATAGGAAATGGGAGAATGTGGTGAGGCAGAATGTGGTGTGCCTAGTAGGAAACAAGGATCACCCCAACGCATGGCTAAGCTTCATGATCTATTGCCTAGTGACCGAGACTCGTTTCAACATTGCTTACTACATGATCAAGAGAATGGAAAGTGTAAGAAGCATGGACAAAATGGTGCTCCCCGTACGCAATGCTCCTAACCCGTCTTGCTAAATTCATCTTTGCATTAGATCCTTCTCCGCAATCCTATGATCATAGCTTTTGCAACAAAGTTATGGTGTCATTAACCGAGGGTAGAACTACAAGGTTTATGGTGGAAGGCAAGAGGCCTCACCCACCCACGGATTCCTCGGATGAAAGGGAGAGGCAAGGAGGAGGTGAAGGTAGTAGCAACCCACTCGAAAATACCGATCTTGACCCCTTGGACTACATTAACCAATTTCTGGACGTTCCTAGTGCATCACCTGAATGGCAACAAACCAAGGGAATCTTCAAGTGCTTCGCCAACTTCTTGAAGAAAAAGAAGTAGAGATGGTATGATAAAGAGTGGAGGACGGGTGAAGATGGGAAGGGGAGGAGAAATGAGGTAAGGTCATAGGACCTAAATTTGTGAAGAACAATTTCAAACAGTGGGTTGTAACACTTAAACAATGCTTGTGTAGAATAGTATGTAGGTCTTGCCATATCTTGGCACTAAAAAATCTTAACCTAGGAACTTGTAGAATGAGATTTTATGACTCCTTGAATACATTCAAGTGGTCGTCGTCACTCATTTTAGGAACTTTTAGCTCTCCCTACTTTGCTATGCCTTATATTTGTTGTGTTCTTGCATTTAGTCCTTATAGAAACAACTAGGAGAAGCATTTGTTAAAAAGTGCAAAGTTGCACATTTGCTGAAAGCCTTCTGATCTGCAGTAGGCGGATCCCAACATTATAACTAGCCGGATCCCTCCCAGAGGGGAACCGTGGGATCCGTGACTGCAGATGAGCAATACAGACTTGCTTACATCAAAATAGCTCACTAGATCACCTCACACTAGTCAAACATAAGACATTAGAACCAACTAAGTCTTCTTCAAACAATTGAAAACCTCACACTCACCCATAGGCTTGCCTAGGATATATTTCAAAGTGTCTTTGATTTATCAACTCATCAAAACTCACCATATTTCCGCTCCAACGTTCACACATTATTTATCACATCACATAACACTTAGTTTGATATATCCATCAATTTTAGCAAATTGATTTTAGTCACTTTGACTCAAAAATAAGCTCAAAACTAGTTTTTCATTTTTCTCTATTTTTTTGAGATTTTAGTAAAATTTTCTTGAGACATCCTCTGACTTCTAGGAACTAATTGCCACCATTCCTCATCTCAAATCAAATGGTATCTCTCTCAAGCACTTGGTTTGACTATCTAGAGTCAACTTTCCTACCCAAAACCATCATTAAGCACCATCACATCTTATGGTTGAACATTTAAGGCATACACCTCTCATGACAGAGTCAAAACCTTAAGAAACATAGTTATTGGACCTCACAAAAAGCATAATCATTTCATCAAAAAACTGTCTGACAGACGGATCCCTAGTTTATAACCAGACGAATCCCTAGTGAGAGGGATCCGTGGGATCTGTGTCTGCAGAAAGCTTAAATCGAGGGATCCGTGGGATCCGTGTCTGCAGAAAGCTTAAATCAGTTTCCCTCCTTAAAATTAAGCCACCCTTTTGTTTTCTAACCACTTTTAGTTATCATTTAATATCCTCCTAGAGCTAATCAATACCCTAAGTGCATGCTTAATCCATTTAGTGGCCAAGAATTTAATTCACTAATTCAAAATTATCCTTTATAAACCAAACACTCCTAAGGTTAAAACATCACAATCACCTAGGTCTCAAAAATCAGCAACTAGAAGCTCATATAGCATCCTTATCATCACCATGACTAAGGCTCTTAGCAACAACTCCTCAACCAAAGGCCCATCCAAAAGAAAAGGTCATATGATCCATGAAATCTCATCCATCGAATCATCTCCCATAAGAGATAACAATGCTAGAATCCCACCTCATCAAACCCATTCAACAAATGCTAAGAGAACCGCAAGGATTACCATCAAACCTTTCGGACTAGAAAAGGGATCATCTAGTTCAAAACCAAATATGGCTAGTTCTAGCAAGCCATCTAAACCTTCATTACTTGAGCATGGATTACACTCATTTAATGAGCCTCTTCCTCACCCAAACCTCTATTCATTAGAGCATTCACCACCAAGAACCTCCCACTCACCAACTTTCTCGTTAAATAGGGAACCACCTACAACACCGACTAGTCCATTATGGGAAACAAGGAACAATCAAGGACTTGATCATATGGAATAATTTCCATTACCACCCTCATTTTTGGAACCTCATCCATCTCAAAATGAAAACCCACAAACATTCATAGAGCCTCCTCAAAATATCCATTTCCCTCTGGTTCTAAACCAAGACAATAATGGTCCAAATTGTCTAATCACTCAAGGACTTGTTCAAGAAGCACGAAATGAGTTAAATTTCATGCTTAATCATCTTCTTGCAAAATTGGATCCAATCAACAAGTCCACTCATCCCTATACTCAAGCACATTGTTGCGTTTTAAGTTTAGTAACTAGTTAGTATTAGTAGTATTTGTATAGCTAGATCATTCTCTTAGTTTTAGAGATTTGTTTGATAATCTCTTGGTTTTATTGAATGATTACTTATATGCCATGTTGCTTTGTGTTTATGCTTGCTAATTATATACATATCTCACCTCATTATTAGCATTGTTTGGCATATCTTCATTGCTGAAGAATCTGTCACCAGACAACCGGATCCCTAGAAAAGGTCTAGACGGATCCCTCCATGAAGGGAACCGTAGGATCCGTGGTACAGAAGTACAAAATACTACTAACTTGAGTCTTATTTGCTGGAAATTATGCACTATACTCTTGTTTTCTAACCTTTATTTTATAGATTTTCAAAATACACATGAAGATTTTGACACCATAAAGCTAGGGGGAGCTTTATGTCAAACCATATTGCAAAACCATTTGCAACATAATCCCTATTTGGATTATACTTCATGACACCCCATTGCAACATTGCAATCTTCAAGGGGGAGCATTTTCGTCACAAGGACGAAACAATTTGCAAACAAAGTTGCAATTTGTTGGCTTATTAGTTTATATTTACTTGACGCCCTCACAAAGGGATGGACTCGTCAAGGGGTGTTAAGACGAGAACCATTCCCGTCACTTGCTCTCTTTACATCTTTTCGTTTTACATGTTTTTCATATAAAAAATGTGTTAGTTTCTTTTCGACGCTCTTTTTGTTTCGACAAAAAGGGGGAGAAGAAAGTAAAAACTCCAATTCGAACTTTTACGAATTTTAGTTTTTCCTTAAAATAATTTTATGTTTTGTCATTAACAAAAAGGGGGATATTGTTAATACAAATAAGCCGTGAAAACGTTTATTTACATTTTACGATCTTCTAATGTTTTGTCGATAACAAACTTAAAATCATTTTAACGAAACAAATAAAATACTTAAATAGTTTGAGCCAATAGTTTTCTAACATACTTACGGTTTCACATAAAACACTAAAACAAGTATAAGTGATTTTATAACTTAGAGATACATATGTACAACAACTAGTGTTTACATATTGGGCAAACATACACATAACTAGTGTATACTAAAATGGGTAAAAACTACAAATGGTGTTGACCCATAACCCATGGTATTACCCAAACCACTTGACTAGGTACATTGCATCCATGAGATACATTGTATCTAATAAAAGAACCATGGATCAACCCATAACCCATGACCCATGACCCATAACCAAAATACCAATGGGCAAAGAGGAGCGTCCCACGGATCCATAGCTTTACGCTAGACGGATCCCTTGTGGGAGGGATCCGTGGGATCCGGGGACTCAGTAAGCTTTCTCCTCTATAAATAGTGGGCCATTTCTTCCTTTTAGCTTGCCACTCTCACACATACTTACCCTAAGTATTGTAACTCTCTAACCACTGATCCTAAGGGATCTTTCTATGTAGTTTGTCTTTTGTTTTTATGTGATTCTCTAGGTTCCTCTTAAAGACAAAATCACCACTTCTTGAAGTCGAGCAAGCTCAAGTCCATGAGTTGCCATGCTTCGTCATCATCAAGACTACTGAGGTTCTCTTGTTGATAGTTCTTTCTTCCTCCATAGAAGTTGTGTCAGAGGCATTAGTGAAAGATGCCGAAGGAATCAAGACGAAAGCATTAGTGAAAGGTGCTTAACGTCCATGTCAATAGCATTAGTGAAGAATGCTAAAGGTGTCAAAACAAAGGCATTAGTGAAAGGTGCCAAGCGTTGTATCAAAGGCATTGGTGAAGAATGCCTTAGAATCAAATCAAGTGGCATTAATGAAGAATGCCAAGGTCGTATAATCGATGAGGTGCATCGTTATACATATAGTATTAGTTTGTTTCCAAGGATGGTGATATCCTTGATGGTGTTGTAACAAGGAGTGGGTCTCCTTTGGGATTAGGTGTTGTGTTGTGTTGGTAGTAGTTCCTCCATTGTAATGGAACTATGTACCTACCCGGTGGTTAGCCTAGTACCGGAAAAAGAGTAGGCGACGGTGTGAAGGCTTCTCCGCCATAAGGAGTTGGTGTCGTGTAGTGATTACGAACTCTCGAGTAGGTGACTCGGAGAGTGGAGTAGGGCAATGAAGGTTGTGTCGTGGTTATGTGCTTCATACTCTTTATCTTTCATTACACTTTTATATATCTATCTATCAACGTCCAACATAAACAACCTAATAGATTGACATAAGTTGATCTAAATGTTTTAAAACGAAGTTTTAATTGGTAAAACTATTCAACACCCCCTTCTAGTTTTCCACACACATGCTAAAAAAAAGCAATCCCATACACCCTCCAAGACAATCTTCAAATTTGTTACTCAATCGCAATACAAAAATAGTGCGATTAAAACTCGTCAAACGAAAAGCCACATTGTTACTGTATGAAAATAAGCCATTTGAATCCACATAGTCACCAAGAGGACACACATCCAAAAACTACCAAGAAAGCAAATAAGCACTTTCCTTGATCCAAACAGTAAAGATATGATATAACTAAACAATAAAGATGATACAAATTAGCACTTTTCCTGATCCAAACACTCTTTTAGGCTTTCAAAATATGCAATTATTTGATAAATTATCTCCAACATTTGAAGGTAAATCCAAATTAGCAAATTATCTCCAACTTCATAATAAAACTTGTCTACTGTATATTTTTAGCAAATTATATAATTAACTTGTCTACTGTATATATATTTTTTTACTTTCCCTGTTTTCTCCAATGCTAAATCATAATTAAGCTCAAAGTTAGAGATGACAAGTTTCACAAATGTTATATGCGGATAGATTGATTTGGGCAATGTTATATCTCGAAAGAGTCAAACGGGCAACGGGTTACATAGAAAATCAGCTGTAAAGGGAGTAGTTAAAGTGTGTTCGACAGTCGTCCTACCTCTATTTTTAATGCATACAATATCATACACCATTTTTTTAATAAAACAAAGACTATTGTTGTAATAATATAATGTTAGTAATCATGTAAAAAGCAGAAATCATTCATATAAGAATTTGACAAATGAGTATGAAATTGTGAGTCAGCCCAACCCGTACTAAAAATAGTGCGCCTTTGGAAAATTTACCCAACTTGCCCATTTTGCAGCCCCATAGTTTGTGTATCTGTGTATGTTGCAATACAGAAGCCTAGAAAAACCTCTCTATTGGTGAAAACTTCTTGCACCAAAACTTTTGCATACTTGGGATCATCACAAATTAAAATGTTGTCAAAAACAACTCCAGCTTTCACCCTCATCGGTCAAATAATTGTTCAGGCACCATGTAAAAAATCTAACTATGCGTTTTATATATGAAAAAGAGTATCCTCAACTAAGGTATGATAAGGGACCTTACCTGCCAAACCTCAATTACCACATACTTAATAGGCTTGAGCACATACAACTCATAATCATCTTCAAATTCTGTGAAGGTAAACAAAATATTAGTGGACCTGCTAAAGTCTAGTAATACAAGATATTTGATTATTAGTTATAAGGTGGTTCTTAAGACCTCTCCCTCATTAAATGTTACAATACCTTTCGATATAGATAGACTAAGTAAATATATATGAAAACCAGCCATCAAGATTGTCATCTCTTAACATTGGTGTGTGATAGAAAAATTTATAAAAGTCTTACACCATATCCTTTGTGAGCCAGGAACCTTAAGAAGAACAAGTTTTGAGTGGTAACCACGACTGCCATGAAGATGAATCCAACAACCGATAATCATATCTTCCAAGTATAATCTATTGCAAAGTTAAGAACCTGCAACTTCCATCCCTTTGATTAAGAAATCATAATAACCTTGAATCATTAGTATCCTGATGTAAATAGCAAAAACGCATTTTTTATAATCGAAATTCTTACAGTTTATGCCTTTTATCTGTATAATATCTTTCAGTTTATGCCTACATACCTCCAAATATAATCAAACTAAAATTTTAAACTAACAATTAGTTGGAGTTCTTCCTTTCGGGAAGAAGCTCATTAAAAATTCTCACTCTTAGCTTCCACTGCTCAGCCGATGTGAGACGATATAGCCGACCCCTCATGTAAGAACTATCACGGATTTTCACTTGCATTTGGTTGTGACTTACCTACATTTTAAACTTGCATCTACATGGTATACCATAAAAATTAGAAAATTTCACATGTTTTTCTCTGAATGCTTTTTATTAGATGATAGTTGATATCACCTATGTTGTAGTAGTATATCTATATTACTTATAATAGAGAAATGCACTTCTCTCATATTAATTATTTTAAGATTTTCATATATAGAATTTTAAGCAAATACAATATTGAAAGCATTATTTACAAGTATTTAAAGCACATATAAAACTAAAAACACACTACTCATATATTACAATTAATACACTATTAAAAACACCCCTTCATTCAAAAATACATGTGAAAAAACATAATTTACAAATAGTTGAAGCACAAATAAAACAAAAAAACACTATTCAACATATACAATTAATACATAATTTAATTCACCTCTTCCCCAAAATATATAACTATTTAACCACAATGTACAATCTAATTAAACTTCCAAAACATAAATCTGAATCCAGCAGCCCAAAACAAAATAACATTTGTTCGCCGAAAAATTTAGTCACATGGTACCCACCGCCGCATCGCGCGGATACCCTGCTAGTAATTATTGATAAGATTTTATCCCATTTTTTTTGCTATTTTATCATGCAAATGCAACATTTTTATATTCATTAATACTCTTTGATGTTGTGAAACAATAAAGTAAAAGGCATAAAGAAGAACACAAGATAGACCTGATGAAGAATTATATTATTCATCTCTCAAATGAGGTATGTATATATAGTTACAAAGGTGGAGTATTCCACAAGATACATTACTCTAATTAAGATAACTACTAATAATAATATATATGGACATCCATTCTATGTTTATCCATAACACTCCTCATTGGATGTCTATTTGAGGATTATGCCTCGTTAAAACCTTACTAGATAAAACCCAGTGGGACAAAAATCTAGTGAAGGAAAAAGAGTACATAACTCCTTTGTACGCTCACGGATGTTGCCTCATTAAAAATCTTGCCGGAAAACCCTGTGGGGACAAAACCATAGTCAAGGGAAAAAGAGTGCAACGCATATCTTCTCTCCCCCTGATGATCACATCACGTAAGCTCATTGAGTCAGTGAAATGTACATTGAATTTTCTTGATAGAATCACGTGAATAAATATTCTCTACATGTTGTTCGCATATAATGTATGTCATACATCAAGTACATCATTGTACTTCACAAGTTATTCATTGCCAACAATTCAAAGTGAATTATATATTATATTATGTATGACCACTAAAGAGAACTTTAAATGCTTCATACACACTTTTAAATCGATATTGTGACATCATCTTTTTAAATCAAGGGTTCTTTTCACATCATGTGACCTCATAAGAATGAGTGTCGTTAACCCATATAAGGATAGTTAGCATCTTTCTTTAGTTTTCATGATGCACACATAGTTCATCCTTTAGATGTTCAAATCATAATCTAAGACAAAATGCGTCTTTTGTTTCAAATTCAACTTCTATGCATTCAGTTGCCTTTATAATCATAAATCAAACTGCATGAAACTTAAACAATATTCAAATATAGATCTCTTTATAAAGTTTCATATGCAAACATAATTCTTTATTTGGCACAATACTATACATTAAGCCAATTATTAAACGTATGATAAAAACATGATTAATTCAATACAATCAAGTAGTGTTCTCGAGAACTTCTCTAATATGTTTTAAGCATTAAAAATCACTAGCATGCTTCATGCATTTATATCCTATAATAAAATCTCGTATGAGCTCTGTTCATTTATCTTTTAGACGCATATCGATTAATTACTATATTGCCAGACTTATAGATATTATATACATTATTGGATCCACCACATGAGAACATATCTCCTTATGATTATTTTCATGTCTTTACGAAAATATTGTGTGCCATTAGTTATGCCTTAAACACGAAAATTTCAATACTTTAATTTCACTTTATCATAAAGATCGATACATATCCAATAATTTTACACATTCATATGTACGGACTTCAAGTCACAGTAACCATGTCTCATCACAAGAGACTTCACTCTTTTCATTACTTCTTTGCGTCTTTACTTTTTGTGGCCAGTCATTTATACATCTGCACTTCCTGCAGGTATGCTTCCATGATCCTCACCATGATTATAGCGCTATCTTATTTATTTTACATAATCATTACCATATCGACGTCGACGTCGATTCCACACGTTACTTTTCGATTCCACACTTTACTAATCATTACCAAAGTTTTCATGCACCCGGGGTTTTCAATAACCTTCATGTTTAGTTTCTCTTTAAGAGACTATTATGGGGTCTTGTGGCCGAAAAAACACATAAAAAGCATGACAAACTTAATTAACAATTAATTACGCTATTTTATGTATTTAATAAACAATATGTAATTCTAATTATCATTATAATTCTAATTAACAATTAATTCTAATTAACCTATAATTCTAATTAACAAATTTAATTCCAATTAACAAATTAATTCTAATTAATAATTTAATTTAATTGGTGTGTGTCTTGTTATTTTTTATTAATAATTGACAAGTATTGCATATAGCTGTCAAAACAAAAATAAAATGAATAACCAATTAGATTTCATGCAGCATTTTAAACATGTTTATTAAAGAAACGTGTAACCCATAATCGCAAAAACGAGTTGACTCGTGATGCCACTGTTGAGATTTAATAACCTAGTTAGACAAGTTACGCAAACGAGCACGCATCGGAATTGGATCTAGTAATTGCAATTAGGTAAACACGTATTTAATAAACAATAAATAATAAAAAGGTAAATAGAAAACTAACCTTTGGCGACAACTGCACGCTAGTAAAAGAACAAGAAAACCAAAGAAACCCAAGTATCTAAAATAGATACCTCTACGAGTATCACACACAAACACTTAAACCAAGTACGTTCGATTAGAGCTAGTCGAGAACGTTTAAACAATCAACCCCTTGAATCACTTGAATACCACGAAAAATAAAACCGAAGAACACCTTTCTTCTTTTCTGCCCGAGATCAACCTTCTGTCCGAGAAGCTTTTGACAATCACCCGATATCGGATAAAACTATATGATATCCTCCCTTTGTTGTCCGATAAACACCAAACAGAAAAACCCAATCGATACCTTTGCTACACGATCACAGGGAACCATAAAGAGTATCAAATTCCAAACCTAACACAAACTTGGAATGAGATATTGCAAGTTTAGGGATCAACCAAGAACAAAACTAAACCCTAATATGATTTTGTAATAAATCCGATCGGGTATTGCACAGGGTAAGATGGATCGAGTTCTTGGTTGAGTTTAGGGATAATAGTTATGCGTACCATGTGATGTAGGTTGGGTTTGTTTATATAGGGTCTTGACCGACCCTTGTCTTGGGTTCAAGACTTGGTCGACAAGCAATAACCGAAACACCCCTACAACCCAATCATTTAGAAGACTAGGCCCAAGGCACTCCTAAACCGACAAATTTAACAATTTGGACAAGCCCATGGATCGTGTATAATGATCGGGTAAACATGCATGCATATCGGGTATATCGTATTCAAATAATAAACGTTCGGCACTGTAAGATATAACTTTTCACATACACATCATAACATTAACACAAGGTAGCATATAGATGGAATTCTAGAGAGAGAAAGTTAGAGGTTTAGGGAACTTAGTGAGAGAAAGTGAAAGATATTATTATGAGCTCCAACTCTCTACCTTGGGAGGTAGAGAGTATTTATAGTCTTACATAAAACGCCACACATCGGTCTGTGGATCAGGCATACAGTGGGTAAAGACCCGTCCGTCCTCCACGGTGTTACTTAACTAAATACTACTTAACTTAAAATAACTACGACTACGAGCTTTCTAACGATTACATATTATTGAGGTGACCGACTCTTTAATACCCGGAATTTCTAATTCCTAACAATCTCCCCTAAGGGAGGTCACCTCAATCATGCACTAAAATTACATTGAATACAAACAGATATGACATTAACAATTGTTCTTGCATTCTTGATGTAGTCCTTTGTTCCTAAGCTCGTAGTCATTGATTCTTCACATTGCATGTTTGGTTACTTCAAGTGGAGGTCTTTTACTGATCCACGTGATGATAATGTTGAGCCAGCTTTTGAGATCATCAGCTAGTAGAAAATCTCTGATACATCCTTTGTGGTGTTGGTATTATATGATGTTGTGACTTTAGGACCGACATGCTCACATTCTGGATCATGATATCTTCTCATCAGTGTAGCGGAAGCATTTGTTGAATCATGATATTGGCGGCAGTAGCCAGAAGCATGGAGTATAAATATCAGAGTCATTGATGCACTAATCATGATTTCTTTTGAGATGAATGTGTTAAGTGAGCATGCGGCTATGGATTGACGCTTCATTCGAACAATTGCAAACGCGTCGGTACTGCATACAACGGTTAGCAATAAATCGCACGAAAGTGTCTTTGATCACTTTCGTTGAATTGAGGTACACGCCCACGGTTCCCGTTGTTCGATACAATCACTTGTGATCGTATAATTCAAGAATTTCCTTGATGTGGTTTTAGCGCTCTAAATGTTCTCAAACCGGAACATCTCAAAGAAGACAACACGGTGAGTGAACCAAATTTGAGTCCAGATTGATGAAAAGATATTTGAAAAACAATGGTATTGCTCAATAGAAATTGTTTTTGCAATACGTAAGGTTTTAATGAAAAATCAATTATCAATCATAAAACACCTTTTGATTTGAAAAATTAGTACACGGTCGACATGCTAATGAAAAGAATTTTAAAGCACATAGACCGGTTTTTCAAAGGTATCCGTCAATCCATAACCTGAACCAGGATTGATTCAAAAGATTGAATCACCCCATTGTTTCTGTTCAGTTGTCACATGGTTGATCGGTATAATAGATCTCACATGCCACCTACCAGGAGCTTGTTAGATGTTGGCTCGAGAAGGCTTTCCATCTTCACAGTGAATATGTAAACACATCACTCGGATGTTACGCAATACCACAAGGATTATGCGTAGGACTCAAGATATAATCTCTCTTTCCACATTGTGTGAAACAGAGAGTCTTCATTGAAAGTGTCCTAATGAGATTTATTGATGATCTCGTGGCTCTAGACTCAATTTGTGCATATTTGGATCCTGTGCCGGAGACTAGGGAGAGGGTCTCCTTCTTCAATATCAACAATCTCTAAGAGAAAGTCGATAGATAATGTCGGTTCCCGTGAGAATGAAACAAGTCCTTTTAAGAGGAACTTGAGTGGTTTGGGAAGTTGAAGTGCGATCGTCCTTTGGGTCCATGACGTCTTGTCTTCAATACCGATGTTACCATCAGTTGTATATGAATTGAACCCGGTTTACGCCTAAGGTTGAATAATTGGAGGGCTATTTGTTTTCACCCTTTTCTCATTCAATTCTTTTTCATTCTTCAACCCCTTGTGCTTAGAGACTTCATAGCTAGAACCTTGTTGGGTTTATTCGATACTAGCTCGGTCTCAGTCTGCACTCTTCCCATTCCTCATTTTTCTCCTTTTATTATCATACCTAAGAACTCTACACTAACTAGTGGATAGTTCTTGGGTAGATCCCTCCGGTTCTGGCGGATCTTGGGAACAAAACCTAACCTTATCATCCTTATATCACCGTACATAAAGTAAAGTTGGTCGGTCTATTTGGTATTGTTCATCTGCCGTTGGAACCAATTGAAAACCATTTGAAAATCAATTCGGATACTTGTGATATATTATCAAAGCATTTTGTACCTGAATTGTTTTTGATATTTTAGAACAAGAGCTCCCCCTCAACATGTGCATCAAATGTTTGAAATTGTTTTGCACACGGAGGCAAGAGGAAGAAATTAACTTCTTTGTTTACCATTTTCTAAAAATATCACCATCACTTCCTTGATCAAATCAAGTAGATAAAGCATTTTGGGAAGGATGAGGTTTCCATGAATTTGCTCCCCCTCAATATGTGCCTCGAGGTTTGAAAAGAGTTTTACACATACTAGAGGAAACCTGCACATTGAGATAAATGATCACGTTTCAAATTATAGGTTTAAGATAGATGCTCCCCTTCAACATGTGCATTGAAAATTTGAAATCGTTTGTCACATGTGAGCAGGATAGCATGTACATCATTATAAAACCATTTACCTAATTATCGTTTAAATCCTTTAAATCACACATTCTCACCCGATCACAATTATCAAATCATTTGAGATTTGTGATCTCTTATTGATTTAAATTGATTTTGAAAGCTTTTAAGGAGAATTGTGACTTGATTATGAAAGCGTTTTAGATAAGGATCGGATTTTAAGACTTTAAACTCCATTGATAAAACATGCATGTATATCTTTTGAAAACAATTTAATGCCAAATAACTTTTTAATTTAATTGAAATCATTCTCCCCTCAATCAATGACATAGGTTGTTGATTGAGAGATAGAGATTTTGACAAATAAGTCGTGATGATTATCAAAAATAGAGACCGAGTTATTTTTCAAAGCATTTAGTTTTCGGCAGATAAATGTTTATAGAATCAGAGCATGGAATTTGAAAACATGGTAAAACATGGCTCTGTTCTTTCTTTTAAAACCGGGTTATTGCTTGAAAATGACAATAAACCATTTTTTCTCTTTCTCTCAAACATAATTTTTTTTTTTTTTTTTTTTGAAATTCGAACAACATCTAAAGTCCCGTGTCATTCTTTGAATGACAGCACAAAGACCGTAGATATTATCGAATCGAGAAAAACATGACAAATAGACAATATTTTTGAAGATTTTTCGATATTTTCAGATTTTTATGGATTTTTGAAAGTTTTATATTTTTCTATTTGGTTTTATAGGGTTTTATAATTTTGTATTTTGTTTTTCGAATAAATATTTACATGAGATAAATTAGTTTAAGAGAATGATGAAATGAGTATCGAGATAAAGATATCGTTCAGGACGTTGTAGAAGAAAGGAATCAACATCTCTTAAACTTTCGCCACCAAAGCATTCGAGGCTTCTAAGAAAATCGTCGGGACATGAGCCTTCTCAATTTGAATCTTTGGTAGCTTCCCCCCAAACCGACAATCATCGAATAAAGACCATTTCCCTAAGAAGTAGAGTTGAATACAAAGCGGTCTCATTGATTGAGGCTCGGCACCACTGAAGAACACGAGAAAACTGAAGTAACAAGTTGAAACATTGATCGTCTCAGTGGTTATCAAATCCGGATTAACTGATTCCGACCGATCACATGAACTGCTTTGTGCATCCCGATGTACACCTTACTCTTGAGATTGACCGGTTGTCTATTTAGGGAACAATATATCAACATCCTCATTTTACCAAGTGCATTCGCTTATATAACATATAATCAATCAGCACATAATGTACACATGTACCCAACAAGAGTAGAGACGATGACATCCATGTAACATGTTGAGTCACTAATCATCTCTGTGGATGTCAACTCAAATAAGCGGAATTAGCTCGATCAAATGAACATGTTGTGCATATAACCGGAAGCACTTTATCATAAACCGTATATAAGATGTCGATAGGCATTATCATCTCACGTTCCAAATATTCTTCTCACATTTCTTCCAAGCTGAACATCAAGTAACATAAACCAAAGGTCTCCAGAGACCACTTTCCCCAAATAGATGGAATAATATATCCTTCCCCCAAATGGTTTTGATACCTCGAATCGCAAAACATAATATATCCTTAAACTTGAAATCTTGTGAGAAGAACTCAAATAGCCCAAATGAATCTTGTGAGAATCAACTGCTACATAAACTCTCTCTGACTATCTTTATCAACCCATATGTAGACAATTTGAAGTGACCACTTTGTTGAAGAAAAACCCAATATACCAAACTTTAAACTGAAGTCGAATTCCCCGCATTTGTGTCTTAAGCTTGCACTTAAAGATGGAAGAGCGGTGTCGAGAATTTATGCACCAAGCAAATCTCTTAAGTACTCAATACTCAATTAAAGTATGAGACATTAACACCTCTTGCGATTATCCACAGCGTAATATCTGCGTGACAGAGTAAAACAACGTAACTCCTAATAGTGATAGTTAACCAGGTCTTCAACCATCCACCTCGATTGCTGGTAACTAGATAACCCAAGACTTCAACTCTAATTCTTAAGCTCGAGCAAGTTATCAAATAAGATCAGCCTTTGTGAGCGTCAACTTCAACCTCAAATAAGTGATAAAAGAGTAACTTCGAAGTAATCAACTTGTGTCAAATGCCCAACATGTGAATAAACATACAACCGGATGTACATTCACCCACTTGAATGAACCGAACAAATGATGCCTCAACATCAATGTATTCTTCCTAAAAGTATTCATGTAGAGACGGATATGGAGGATACACCAATAACTTCGAGCGGATGAGGTAGACATTTTCCTTGAAGTTCATGTGGTTGATTTATAGCATGCACGATGTGAGGAACAATAATCCATGAAGATTTGGCAAAGGAATACCAAAGAGTGGATCATTATTCATGAACAATAATCCGTGAAGATTTGGCAAAGGAATACCAAAGAGCGGATCATTATTCATGAGTGCAACCGCAATATTATGATAATCATTATCAACGCCTTGAGGAATAACAAGAGATAGGGCTTTTGAGTAGTGAGTTGTACTTCTTTGATGATGAACAGTTGAGTCAATAGAAACCGGAGCATGAGCTTCAGAAGCAGGATGATCAACATTCGTCGAAGGTTGAAGGTACTCATCAAACATATCTTTGAAAAACAATGAATCCCAAACATTGATTCCCAATTATCCTTAGTAAGTGAAGCATTAGGCGTTGGAGGAGAGTCATCAAAAATCAAAACAATGAATCCAGTTATCCTTAGTATATTCACTCATAATCCAAAAGAATATACACTCATCATCATCAAAAATAAAGTCGTATAACCATTATTCAAACATCCATCATCATATAGTATATTCACTCTTCTCCCCCTCAAAAATTGCATCCGAAGTTGCCATTTTGATTTAGCAAGTGAATAAGAGTATACATTAATGAATGTAGATCCATTTGATGACTGAATGAGCATGGGAGAAACATGAAGCTTGTTGATGAAGAATGTCGATGAGAATGGTCATAAACATGAAGATTTCTCTTCTTAGAAGATAAAGCGCCAAGCGTACACTTTTCTTTTCTTTGAAGAACAGGGCCTGAAGTGTTATCTGCAGACGCCATAATGATGAAGTCGAGGCTGAACCGATGTGAGCAGACGTCATTGTTTAGAGCCCGATCATATGTTTAGAGCGCCGAATCCAAATACCAAGGGACGATTTGTATGCGACTTGCTTTGGACAACAGTTGAAGACAGAGAATTGGAAACATTGGATCCCCACGTGCTCATGGGGTCCTTTTGGTTAGCACAAACAATCTTTGAATCGTGAGAAACCCTAGGTGCAATGTCATTGTCACTAGGAGCTAAACTAGTAGAAGCATCGGACTTAGTCGAGGGACATTTTGTGCTTAATGGGATTGTTCTACCAGTTGGCTTCCAAACCTTATCAGGCACTACTCTAGGCATAGTGGATCTAGTTAAGGGGCAAGGTTTGCCATTCGTGAATATTCGACTTGTTGGCTTCCACTGAAATCCTACATTGGTAAAACCTTCCTGTAGGTTTCGGGATTGCTTAACTGTTTCGCTCTCCAAACTTTCTTAAGCGGGTTATGAATCTTAGACCTCGAAATAACACATCACATTTATCATGATTACCAGAAATTAAACATTTTTTTTTGCATGTTTTGCAGACAGCATAAGGCCTCGAATTAATTTTAGTAAGCTTAGAGCTAATACTAGAACTAACACGATTCTTTTTGTTCAAATCAAACTTCTTGTCCCTATGGTGTTCTTTCACTTCCTTATCATGAACACTTTTAGTTTGCGTAATCCTATCCTTCTTTGCATAGCTTCTAGGTTTTGACCCGCTAACTTTAGTGTCAATCTTAACATCTGTAGAAGTAACGATGGGAACATTACATGGCTTCACTACTTTCTGCATTCTGGTCTAGAAGTCTTTGGGATCTGAAATTCTAGGAGGCACATCACAAGTTTCTTGCTTGAATTTAGATATGGAACAAGACATATCAAGGGTCACATACTTGGCTTTAGGCATAGAACGGATTTCATGTTTGGCACTAGGCATAGAACAAGGCTTCACAACTTTGCCTTTTTCACCTAAGGGTTTTGGACAAGTTGCAATTACACATTCAAGCAGCTCTTGAGATCGTTTGGCACGGATGCAAGCAAACCTAACTACACTATCAAGAGGTTTGTTAATGAAATCCTCTTCGACAATCTCACGGAGACATTCTAGACTATCCTTAAGGTGAGCACGGTAGTCATGAAAAGCATGTTCATTATTCCTAAGATGAGGAGGAATATATTTAACTGTCATAGTGTATTTGCAATCTAAGGGTGATTTTGAGACAACATTCTTATTGAAAACAAGTGGCGGTTTCCCATTTCCCTGACTTCTCAGATTCTCAATTTCCTTTTGTAAAGACGTTATTTTTCGTTGTTTTGGTCACGGGTGACGTTTATTGAATCATATAACTCTTTAAAATGTCGTTTAACCTTTTCATTTTCTTCTAGAAAACTTTCGTTTTCCTTTTGTAAAGCATTTACTAGGTTTTGAAGATGAAACGTTTGAGAATTCCGAGAATCTAAAGGAGGAGGCATTTGGGAGCCTGTCATATTGTTCGTTTGACCCTTTAATTGAGAGATTTGGGCTTTCAACTTTCGGATCGTGTTGCACTGAGCTTGAATCTGTTCATCACGTTTGTTAATTTGAAAACTGCATCAAACTCTGGAGCATCTGAAGATGTCTTGATATTTGAAGTTTTGACATTTTCTTTGAGATGTTGATATTTGAGTTGTAAATTAAAATGCTCAACTTCTAGTTTAGAAAAATGTTTAACCAAATTGTCGTGATCATCAGTTCAATTTTCTCGTTTAGTTTAGAATTAGTTTTTCAAGCTCAATGACACGATCATGGGAGACTTTCAGGGCCACAGATAGTTCATGAAATTTGGAAGCATTAATAGAGCAATTTGAAGCGGTGAAAAAGATATCTTGAGCAACACATTCAGTAATAAGAGTCTCATTTAAGGTATGCAAGTTCTTCCTCTCAATCTCATTATATTTTAGTGCACGCTCATAATCACTAACTTCAACTACCATTGCATCAAATTCCTTTTCCATTTCTTTAATATCGATTTTGTCCCCTTTTTACGACTCTCAAAATGATCTTTTAGTTGTTTAAAGAAAGGCATGACCTCAGTTAAATAACATTCTTTCATTTGCTCAAAACCCCTTTCCCTTGATTATCGTGGGTGTGATCCTTTTCATACAAGTTTTCTCAAAATCGGTAAATAGTTGAAGAATAACATATTGGTTGATTAAGGTCTTGCTCTTAGTGGCAATAGTTCTAGGAACTAAATGCATTGGTGTATTTGGAGGATACACAGTCGCTTTAGGGAATTTCCTACAAGGGGATTCATTTCAACAAGATTTTCAGCTTTTTGCAAGTCCATATCCTTTTTCCAGAACACTTGTTCAGGGGTCAATAGAGTCCGAGGCTTAAACATGTTTAAGGATATCCAATTTTCCTTAGTGTAATCATGGGGTTTTATCGTTATCTTGTTCTTTTTACACTCGGGATCTTCTAGCTTCTTATTCATTTTCTCCTAGTGACTTCATCGATTTCTTATCTTCCTCGCACTCAGTAGCAACTAGGTTTCTGTCTAGGCTTAAGGATCTCATTACCATCATACAATACCTTATGAGCATTTCTAGCCTTTATAATTACCTCTGGATTAGGTTCCTCAACAAGGGGAATGCTATGCTTATCGCTTAAGACTCTATGCTTAGTGATCATGTGAGCAATCTGAATGGTATTCCCTTGTACGTACAACTTATTTTCAAGCTTGTTTTTCAAAGTTTTTAGATTGGAAAAATCATTCAAAAGTTTTGATTCCTTAGCCTTGAATTCTTGCTTAAGCATTTTAACATTTTCTTGAAGTTCGTGTTTTTGCTTAGCGGTTTTAGAAAGCTTTTCTTGTAAGGAGTTTAACTCTTGTTTTAATACTTCTTCTCTAAACCTACTTTTTCTAATAGTTGTGCGTATTTGGACATCCATTTCCTGCTCACGGGTGGTCAACTCAAACTTAGCTTACGTTGTTCATAAATAGCAACCGATCCTTATATATGTTAAGCTCGATGGTAAGGGAATCATCAGGCACAAATCCAGCGTACTCATGCAGTTCATAATCATCATTTTGAGTAGAAGATGCACAACTAGGTACAGCAGAAACATCCATGCAACTTACATGAGCATTGACATGCAGCGTGACGGTGCATCTCTATCTTGGGTACATCCAAAGCTTCCATGGAGTGTTCCTTTGCATTAACTTGCACGGTTGTGCGGTGCACCTCTCTCTTTTGTGAATTTGAGCACGAAGATTCCATTTTTCCATTATCCGACTCATCATTTTTTGTTGTCATGACATTCCGCATTCAGCAACACCCGATTCTTCAACATATACATTACCCAACTTATCACAACAATCTTTCAACTGCACCGGACACTCATTCACGTCTTCATTCTTTTGAGCAGATTCTTCAATGTACTTTTCACATTATCCATGAGTTGGATAAATGTCTCAATGAATTCACAATTTCCATTCCAGTATGTTTTTTGAAGGAAATTCAGTCAAGTGTTGATCGTAATCTGCTGAATATTCCCCACCGATGAATGGCTGAAATTGTTTGTAGATTACTTGAAGAGCTGCACTTGAACCATCCTTTTGAACCTCTTTATTGGTAAGTTGCAGCTTTAAGTGTTCTAAGTTCAACGGCAAGCTTCTTGTCAATGTAGGTAAGTCCTGGCGGAAAAGAGCAC
This sequence comes from Chrysanthemum makinoi, assembly GCA_910596185.1. Classification (NCBI taxonomy): domain Eukaryota; kingdom Viridiplantae; phylum Streptophyta; class Magnoliopsida; order Asterales; family Asteraceae; genus Chrysanthemum; species Chrysanthemum makinoi. Next base: position 284,795,568 of record OU343220.1, on the reverse strand, counting down.
TACATGTTCGATCCCCCTATGGATAATGTTGAATGAGGTGGATGAAGTAGCCGATAGGGCTCAATGTTGCATTTCATTTGCATGGCATTTTGTAGCTTGGACTGGTGCGATTCTCTCTCATTAGATTATGAACACGGAGATCTCACATCCTCATTGCTTAATTCAATCATCTTTAATCGTTCGGTGTAGCATACATTATCATTGTTGTCCACAACATCATACAATTTAAGCACTACGAAATCACTGGGTCGTAGAGTAAGACATGATGTGGAAGGATGCACGGATTTTACCGTCTATGATTTAAACCGAGAAATAGAATCTTTCGCTGGATTTTACTAAAATCAAGACGAAACCGTTAAGCAATGACCAGTAGAGGGTGTTAAGATGACCGATGAAATGATACAATGAAAGACGATTGTGTGATAGGACTTATGATTGTTTGTGGGATAAGCAGAGATGTTGTTTGGTTGTGATTCGGATTGGTTTATGCCCGTTTTTCTTGAGAAATTTAGGTCTAAAAACTTAAAAACCTCAATAACTTTTGTTGGACGGATTTAGACCTCGAAGATTGACCCGAATGAACATAGTTCATTCGGCGTGCCATTCTCCTCGTTCTCACGGTCGTTTTGATGGGTAGAACGCTGAAAGCGGAGTTACGGTTCAAAAGTTATGGCCGTTTGAAGTTTTGACGGGAAAAAATCAACCAAGTCGCTACGAATTCTTGAACCAAGTTGCTAACAACTAATTCGCTACCACGCTAAGTCGCTAGAGTTCCAAGTCGCTAGCCGGATGTAAATTAAGTAAGTGGTAACTTCGCTAACACTCAAGTCGCTAGCAAAATTTCGGCAAAGATTAAGCTACTCAAGTAAGCTAACAATGCAAGTCGCTAAAGAGCAACTCGCTCTGAGACCAAGTCGCTACCTCCAAGTCGCTACCCGTAGTGGAGAGTCCACTACTTGTACTTTAACTCGCTAGATCTAACTCGCTAGCCCCAACACTGTAAGTCGCTACAAAAATGTGAAGCAAGTCGCTACCAAGAATATTATCCGTGAACTAAGTCGCTAGCATGAAAAACCATATAAACATCACTTTTCAATCCAAAACAACCCAACCAAGATGATTCAAGCTTACCAAATGAAAACCTAAACACTTGTGATGATTCTAAACATAAAAGTACCAACAAAATTCAAACTTTAACACAAGAAATCAACCAAATGATGAAAAAAAAACCACTAAACTTTTTCAAACTCAAAAACCACCTAAAACCACTATAAATCCAAAGATGTGCAAGATATGATCTAACCATGGCTCTTGATACCAATTGTAAGATATAACTTTTCACATACACATCATAACATTAACACAAGGTAGCATATAGATGGAATTCTAGAGAGAAAGTTAGAGGTTTAGGGAACTTAGTGAGAGAAAGTGAAAGATATTATTAGGAGCTCCAACTCTCTACCTTGGGAGGTAGAGAGTATTTATAGTCTTACATAAAACGCCACACATCGGGCTGTGGATCAGGCATACAGTGGGTAAAGACCCGTCCGTCCTCCACGGTGTTACTTAACTAAATACTACTCCCTCCGTCTCAATTTAATTGTCCATATTTCCATTTTTGGATGTCTCAAAAAAATTGTCCACTTTCCCTTTTTAGTAAAAACTAGAGAATATAAAGGGGGAATATTCTATTTGTGTGGTTGAAAATTAAAGTTGCCCCACTTTTATTAAACTTTGTGTTTTCTCTCTCATGACAATTAAATTGAGACGGAGGGAGTACTTAACTTAAAATAACTACGACTACGAGCTTTCCAACGATTACATATACTTGAGGTGACCGACTCTTTAATACCTGGAATTTCAAATTCCTAACAGGCACGTACTCTCGTGTTTAACGTGTGTGCCCCATAGGCTCACACACTTCTAGTCGTTTACGTATGGTTTTAACTCCCACAAACCCACAAGTGCCTTTATTTTCATTGGATTGATACCTTTATTTTTGGCTACTTTTTAGGATATTTGTGAAAGCAAAATTTATGAAACTATTGGTGATTTTGTGTGGATCCAACAATTAGCCAGATATCATTTAGAATAACGTAATCACTTAAAACCTATTCAACTTAATCTCTTAGTATCACGAGTAATTTTTTGGGATAAGACCAAGTGTTTGTTCTTGATTTAAGCACAAATCTAAAAACCCTTTCATAACTAAGTGCGTGTTTTCATGTATATATTGAATCTCTTATATAAAGATGAAAACTCAAGTTTAGTAAACGAAATTATGAGAATTAGTTGATCAATTAATTTTCTCATAATGTTCATTCATTATAGCGATAGTGGTTACACGACCAATTAAACATGGTCACATGGAGTAGAAAAAAAGTTAAAAGCTCGATGGCTTGGTTGGCGGATTTGGCGCTATGCCCTATAACGCAAAGGACAGTATTGGCTGGTGCCATAGGGTCGTGCCATAATCAATGTAAAGTTATAAGTTTGTTTTAAATCCATCTTTACATACTATGGTATCTTTTCAAATCGAATAATCAGTTTCGATTATAAAATCTTAGCTAGGTTGTGTCCTTATGAAACAACGGAATCTACCTACCAAATGCTCCATTCACTTTTAAGCTAAATTTGGTTTTGGTTTATTGTTCAATGCAGCCACATGCAGATGAATTGAAGATTGTTCGAGGTCTATTTTCTTCTCAGGTTCGTAACCAACAGCCATTTGTAATTGCAGAATTCGGACAAAGAGGGTGTTTGGGATTGCTAACCCAAATTGGCAAATTCTTTATATGATTATTTTTATAAAGCATAAGAAGCTATCCCAAACAATCCCTGATGTGTATGTCTCCTGATATCATACTTGTAGAAATGACAAGATAAACGTAAAAATGTACTGTTTTAAAGATGTAAGGGGTTTTAGAAGACCTGCGGTGGATATACAGGCTAAATCATATGACCATTTATTCAATGTTTTATTAAAAAAATAGTTTTGTGATATTAAAATTTATAGAAAACAGACTATTATGTTTAAATAATCTAACAAATGAATGAGAATGCCCTTAGAGCACTCCCATCCATAACACCATAACACCAATAACACCGTCCACGTCAGCGCCACATCAGCTTTAACATTTAACATTAACATCCCCAAAAAACACTCTTATCCATAACATCCCAATAACACCATAACACCAATAATATTTCATATTTTCAATTTCAACCCCTAAACTAAAACAAACACTTCAAAACTAAAACAAACATTTCATTAAAACTAAAAACATATTACAATACGAGATTAAAAAATAAAAAAAAAAAAAAAATACAACAAAAAAAAACACACACACACACTTTTGCAATCGAGATTAAAGGAAATACGATCTCACGAGGTTTCAAGTTATATTTTGCGATGATTCGATCTTTTTAGTCATTGATCCACCGCGACCATTGGATCTTCCCCTCAAGATGCGCGTCATCAAAAACTTGATCTCTTCCAACCGGGTTATTGTGAGATCTTTTTCTGCGGCCCGATACGCCGCTTGAGACTTCTCGTTTCAAACGAAACTCGTTTGCCATAGTTTGGTGAAATAAGCGACGAGCTCGTTCCTCCAAAGTGCTTGTTCCCCAAAGGTACTTGTTGTAGTCTCGGATAGTGCTTTCTTGGTAGCACGTTTCTTTCCCATGGGGCGTGGTTGTTCATCATTACCAAACAAAGCCTCGTTTGTTTGGCTTTCAGGTTAAATCAACCGGTTCTGGCGTCTCTCATTTCTTATAATGACGCAAAACATCCCAAGCGTCATCGGACAAAAAAGGTTCTCCTCTGTTTTCCTCATGATACCATTGCTTTGCCCGTTTCATCACATCCACCTCACTTTCACCGCTTCGTTGCTCTCGTTGCGCACGTACGTAACAAGAGTTGAACTTTGTGCATTGCTTCAGTGTCCAAAACAATCCCCGGCAACGGCGCCAAAAATTGATTCAGTGTCCAAACCAATCCCCGGCAGCGGCGCCGAAAATTGATTTGAATAGAAAATCAATAATAGAAGTGTGTAGTATACGGGTAACTCAAACGTGTCAGGTTTGAGTACCGAGATCGTTCCGAACGAGGGTTGAATGGAGTAAACAACTCACGTCGCGTAATCGGGATTTGAATAAGATAAGGGGATAAAATGATATATTCTAAACTACGGGATAAGGAAAGCAAATGGAACATATAATCTACGGGAAAACCTAAGAACTAAGGCAAACTATACAAATCTACGCTAAAACGCAAAAACGGGAATTAAACGAAACGCGAATAAAAAGCAAAAACGACTAATCTAACTCTTAAAATTAACCTAAAACTACTTTTATGCTAAAAATGATATTAGAAAACTAAATATGAATTAAAACTATTTTTTAGGAATTTTCTTGATTTTATTTTAATTAAAAACTAATTATTAACTTTTAAAAATAAAACTAATTATCTAAAAATTATGAAAAAGAAAGGGAAAATTATGCAATTACTTTTCAAAAATCTAAAATAACATAAAAGACTTTTCAAAACTATTTTTTTTATTTTCTGATTAATTTCCTATTTTCTATGAATTTAAATCTATTTAATTCTAATTAAAATTATGAAAAATACCAAATAAAAGGAGAAAAATAAGGAAAAATGTTTTTTATGCTTTTTATATTTATCTTAAACTATTAAAATTGAAAAAATTAATTTTTGGAACTTTTTCTGAATTAAATGCAATTAAAGCTAATTAAAAATGATTAAAAACTGAATTTAAATAAGAAAAATACTAAACAGTAACTAAAAATTATGAAAATTTCAGGAAAATTCTAAATTATTATTCTAAAGCTGAGAAAAATGAGAAAACAAGGGCTAATGTGGGAGAATCTAAGGCTGCTATGTAAACTAGAGGAAATAAGCACTAAGGAATAAGCTAATAAGCAAGACAAGGCACCAACTGATCAAATAAGCTAAAGCATGCTAAAACTACTCTAACTCAACTGATTAAAGCTACTCCTAACACCTAAAGAGCAATCTATCTAGGATTAAGCTAACTGTCAAATAAGCAAAACTGATTCTGACACCACTGTTTAAGCACTAACAAACTGCTTATTCAATAAGCAACAGGGACAACTAAAAGCATGGCTCTCAAGCCAACCTAGCAGAGATCACTTGTACCAAATTACATCTACTGAGGACAAGTGATGAAGCAATTAATGACCAAACAAAAACTGCATAAATGGAAAGTGACTGATGCATAAACAGATTAACAGAACAGGTACTGACTTTAAGCTATTGTAACTACTGATCCAATAAGCTAATGCAAAAACCAAAAATTTGGAATTGAAGACTACCTAGCAGACTACAATTGTACCAAATCTCAGAACCTATCTTCTTGAAATGAAAAGTCTACACTAGCTGCAAGTTTTGAAAAACTCTGACTCAAACTTGGTTTTGACTTTTTAAAATCAGTAATGAGCTTTGACTTATGTGAGATTTAGAAGCAAATCATGGACTGAATAAGATGCAATATGTTGAAATGATACTTTAACAAGCTTGGTTATTAACTTCTAAAACCTATATGATAGATTTCAAAAACTGATTTCAACAGTTAAAAGCTCAAGATCAGTTTAAAGCTAAAGTTGACTAATGATGAAACTAAGCACCAAATAAGGACAGATATGAGTAAAAGGAACTAAAACAAGCCTGAACCAACTAAGCTACTCCATATTTATGACCTTTAAAACAGTTTATAAACCTAAACCAAACACTAGTTTATACTAACTAGAAACATTTAAATCACTGAAATCATGATGAAACTGAAACAAAAGAAGGACAGATATGCACCCAATGAGCTATACCAAGCCTTAAACTACTGATCTAATCCACTGTTTTGACCTCTAAAGCAATTCAAACATGCAAACCAAACACTACTTCAAGTTCACAAATGCAATTTAACATGATGACTTCAACTAATAATGACCTCAAATGAATTCAGAATCTCAAAAACAACTTAAAACTCAGCTATAACATGATCTTAGAACAGAGATTAATCCAAAAACATTTTGACTAAGATGTTTGACTAACTTTGACTTTTGAGAAAACTTGAAATTTAGAACAAGTTGGGACACTAATAAGCTCCCATAAGCTTCATCAAGCTTATGTGAGCTTGATATTGACTGAATTGAAAACTTTCAAATCAAAGTAACCAAAGTGACAAGAAATTAAATCGAAATAAGGTAAATTGCATTAATAAAAACTGAGTTTACAAATTAAAATCTGAAATTACAACTGAATAACTACTCAAATATTAAGAATGACAGAAAAGTAAAAGATCAAAACTCCTCTAATACATAAGGAATTGGATAAATACAAATGTGAGCCAAGGGTCGTATATAAAGCTGAGGTGAGGAGAGGCCATGGGATCCTTTGGGAAGATGCTAGAAGGCAATTGTGAGCCACATATCAATCCATGATCACTTCAACCAATAAGAGAGCTCCATTATCCTTGATGAGCTGTTTAAGCCAATGGGAGAGCTTGGTTTGTCCACGTGTCATTCTTATCTGACAGGTCAGGTTCTAGAAGCTTGATAAGATTCTTAGTACCAAGTTTAGTGTTTGGGTGTGGGGATATGGGTGGTGTTTGGTTGGAGAAGAAGCAGGGAAGAAGGTGTCCTGTGTTGGGCGCGTTTGGGTTTATAAAATTATTGTTTGACTTGGGTGTTGGGTGTTTGACCGGGTCTAAGTAATAATAACATCGGGTTTAAGTGGGATCCGGGTAGAGGGTTGGTTTAGCCGGGTTGTGTAGTTTAGTTAGGATTGGGCTTGGATCTTTGGATCTGGTAGGTGAAATAAAGGGATTGGGCCGAGAGTTGTTAAGTGTTTTTTTGGACTTGGATTATAGGATAGTATTAGGACTTGTAGTGTAATTATTTAATGAACCAAGGACCAAACATGTAAAAGCTGTAACTTCAAGGACCAACGGTGTAAATCTGAAAATATCTTCTAGGGACCATCTTTGCCAATCCTCAAATAAACCAAGGGCCAAATTGCAATTTGTTGAAACTTGAGGGGCCATTTTTGCCAATTCATCAAACTTTGATCAAATCTTCACAAATCATCCTCAGAGATTAGAAATCTTCATAAATGCTCAATTTTGACCTTCCGGCTCAGCTTAAGCTCTCTTAATCTCTCGTGCTCGGATTTACGTCTGATTTGGGTCATTTTTGCGTGTTTTTACATATCCATACCCGCACAAGCACAAACTCAAGAAAACCACAAATATTAGCAATAAACGGCTCTTTTCTTGGTTGTTTTGGGTCTATTTTGATAACAAAAAGGTATGTGTTTTAGCACATACCAAAATACCCAGACGAAACTATTGCCGTGTCCTCACGCAATGCAATCAACTCACGCTTCTAAAACCAAGGATTTCAATCTCTTTCTACTAAACCTATGAAGAAGTAGCAAAGATTCCTCAAAAGAGATTAAGAAAGCCTTAATTCTAAAAACGCCCCGTTTACCTTTTAATTCTCATATAGATATTACGATTAAGCACATTCCGGTTATGAATGACGGTTTGTTGAACTTTCATGTCGATCAATAACTCCAACATTTTTCAAACGACATGTTAGGATCACGGAGTAGAAAACACAACACAGCGTGAAGTGACCATACGGATAGAATACATCGTCCGATTTTCACAAGTCCCAAGCTAAGCGTAAAACCGAAATCATTGTTACATACGACTCTAGATGCTAACACTACCCATGGAAGTTACTTGTGTAATTACCTTTTGTTCCCATTTTCCTATTTCCTCTATAATTTTTTTATTTTTGTGAGAAATGAATTTCTTCAAATTCTCGTTTCGATAACTTTTATTCCGATAAAGATACAAAGCTAAGTCGATAATTAGTTGTCCGCCTTCCCTCAAGAACCATTGTCGTAAAAATGAGGTCCACATCAAGGAATTTTATTCACTTATACTTGATTTTTCATTTTCATTTTTCTTCATTTTTTTTTTCAACATTAATTTTCATTCACTTAGACTTTTACGTGTATGAGCTATGAACCACGGAGCTTCACGGGGTAATTCCAAGACTATAGGCTTCATGAAATGAGGATCCCGTCTGGCTAGGCTAAGACCTCACTCAATCCTGGCTAAAGATCCAAGGGTCCGATCTCGACACCGCAGCTCACAACTATACTTATTACATTATTACTTAGCACTGATTTCTCATTTATTTATTACGGTTCCTTGATGTGTACCCAATTTTTAAAACAAAGATTCTTTTAAGAAGAAAAAGAACTAACTATCGCCAAAAACTCGACATCTCTAATTATTTAGACAGATATGGGGTGAAACAATTTTGTGGGAACAAAAAGCCATAAGTACCTTCGATGGGCTCTAAAGAGAACCAACTACTCCACGCTTAGCATCTAAACTCATAAGTAACTCTATCATTTCTCGATCTCTGCAAATTTAAAATCCCAAATAATGAGATCCATAGATGCTTAGCCGATAATTTTTAGATTATCTATGGTTAAGGGAACAAGCTAGGGCTCAACACGCCTGGTCAAGTCAGAATTCTATTCCTACTCTCACCAAATGAAAGTCAACAAGGTTTCAAAACATATATTAACTTAGCAAATGCTTCGTCTAATGAAATCAAGTCATGCATATTTAAAGTCACTCAGGGAAACTTGCAAAATCTTGGCCTTGTGAGCTAGAATTGGCATTTTATAGCTTCTTATCTAAGAGACTAGCAAAACTTTTCAAAAAAGACTTAACAAAAGCTTACAAAAATTTTTAAATTTTGCTCATTTTTGCACAATTTTTCTTTTCTAAGGAAAAACGGGTTCTGAGAGAAACACGAATGAAATAAGCAAGTGCGGACAAATCAAATCGAAGATTACCCTACCCCAGACTAGAACGAAACATTGTCCTCAATGTTTAAAACAAGGGTATCAACGAAAATCTAAAAGCCGTTTATTAAGTATGCTCAAAGATAAACGTTAGTCGATAAGATTAGGATATTGGATTTCCATCAGCATCGATCATGAGACTCGAGTAGAGAAATGACAAACTTCGAGCACGAGAGTCTTCATATCGGGAACATCCTACACAAACATCACAAACAACCAAACACGAGAAATCGAAGAGGCTAACCCCTTCGCGTCACTTATTAGAAAATAGAAAGAAGATAGATGGATAAGCATGGGGTGCCTCCCACGCGCCTCTTGTTTTGATCACCGAAGTCGCTAGCTTGACTCGTCCCGCATTCATTTGTCCTTGGGGAAGAAAGTGGTAGAGATACTGTGGTCAAAAGCGGTGTCCTCATTCCCGAAAGAATGAGACTGGGTGGGTTGGGTGGTGAAGAAAGTGTCGGGCATCAGCACAAATGGTATATCATGAAAGAATGATCCATCATCCGGTGGTTTAGCGGGTGGACGAAAGGATGACGGATCAGAGTGAGAAAACCCCAAAGAAGACGGGAGCTTATGGTAAGGAGGTGAAAGTGTAACAATGAAGGCATCCAACGGAGGATCCTTATCTTGAATAACGGTTTTAGCATAAAGCTCATCTATGTCTAATATCCCGGGTTTAAAGATTTTGTCTTCACATGAAGGCTCAACGGGATACATGATGGTGGACTCATCAGAAGAAGGAGAGTCAAGAGAACCATCAAGAACAACCATAACATCCTCAATACCCGGTGGTATTGGGTCATCAATAGGTAAGTCGATTTCTTCCATATCAGAATCACGTGGCGGTTTATCAAGAATATCGTCTTCAACCATTTCAAAATCAATCTCCATAATAATCTCCGATTGGATTCAATACTTTCTTCAACATCACATGGCGGAGAGAAAGGTCGGAACACAGAGATGGGACAAGTGGTGTGCTCTGAGAGCTAGCAATATCCACCACTTCCGTTGTGGTCTCCGAATCGGACTCAAAATCTTGGTCGAAAAGAGGATTAACTTCGCAAAAGGTGTAATCGTCCTTGAATTCAAAGAGTGGATTTGAGAAAATCCCGAAAGTAACCTCGGAGATGTCAAGAGAATCACATAAAAGCGAATCACAATCACTATCAGATATATCCTCGGAATCGGAAAACATCTCATCATGATCATTCGAAATATCAAGAGAAAGCTCATCACAAATATCATCAACAACCCCAGACTCTCTTGGGATTGGGATAAGGCTCTCAATACAAGAAGATTCCGTTTCCGGAATAGTACTAAGAGGCTCGTCCCCCATTATGAGAGAGTCAACGGGTTCGACAATGTTTGAAGAAATAGAATCATCGACCTCTTCCAAAGGAACGTCACTTCTCTCAACCGGCGTGAGTGAAGGGGAAGGGTCGGAAATGAAAGGCTCAGAAACGGGAGGGGTTTCATCCGACAAACTTGCATAGTACTCTTTCATTTGGATGGAATCCTCATCATCATCGTCGATGTAAGTCGCGAGCCATCGGGCACGTCTTGCAAGTGCCTGCTCCTCAATTCGTATTTCTTCAAGACATTTTTCAATCTGATTTTCGTTCTTCTTCTTCAATTAGTTCTAACATAGATATTTCGTTGCGAGATGCTCGATCTTCGGCAAGTAATTCACCATACGCTTTTCGATGAGGATCTTTTCTATACCATGTTTATCCATAAATTCTTCGAGTGTATTAATACATCTTTGGAAACTATCTTGAGTAATTTGTGGAGGTTGTGGTTGAATCTCTTGGTATTGTGGAGGTGGGTTATAAGCATAGTCGTAATTATCACAAGGAACTTGCTCGTAAGCAATCGGGTTCATCGACAATCGGAATTAAAGTCGCGGACCTCCACAATACTACAAATATGTTTGTTGTGACGGGTTTGGTGAAGTATATGGATAAGGTTCATAACCAAAGGTTGAGTTGTTATATTGAACTTGACAGTCAAAACCTTGGTGAGGACCTCCACAAGATACTCTAGTATGACTCCGTCTCATGGTATGGGGATTGGTTAGGAAATCGGGTATCATTGTAGGGATATTGGTCGTAGACAAACTCGTCTCCCGTATTTACAATGCTACAACCGGGACAATTCCCACCATTTTGAGGTCCCCCACACCATTGACAACCATAATGGTAAAACGAAGACATCGAGAAGAATTATCTGAATGAGAGGGTAAAGAGATAAAGAATTGACGGTTCAGAGGATAAAGAAGAATATTTTTGGGTTTTAAAACAAATTTTGAAAAGGAAAATCTTTTTGGGTTTTTATAAAAGAGATATGTACAAATATCAACGATAACTTCACGAGGAAGGATCTTCAAATGCACACGATACGAGGCGGAATACGAAAACTTCGCTACAAGCCCTCCCGTGGCGCCAAAAATTGATTCAAAGATGTCCAAAACAATCCCGACAAAAATTGATTCAGTGTCCAAACCAATCCCCGGCAGCGGCGCCGAAAATTGATTTGAATAGAAAATCAATAATAGAAGTGTGTAGTATACGGGTAACTCAAACGTGTCAGGTTTGAGTACCGAGATCGTTCCGAACGAGGGTTGAATGGAGTAAACAACTCACGTCGCGTAATCGGGATTTGAATAAGATAAGGGGATAAAATGATATATTCTAAACTACGGGATAAGGAAAGCAAATGGAACATATAATCTACGGGAAAACCTAAGAACTAAGGCAAACTATACAAATCTACGCTAAAACGCAAAAACGGGAATTAAACGAAACGCGAATAAAAAGCAAAAACGACTAATCTAACTCTTAAAATTAACCTAAAACTACTTTTATGCTAAAAATGATATTAGAAAACTAAATATGAATTAAAACTATTTTTTTAGGAATTTTCTTGATTTTATTTTAATTAAAAACTAATTATTAACTTTTAAAAATAAAACTAATTATCTAAAAATTATGAAAAAGAAAGGGAAAATTATGCAATTACTTTTCAAAAATCTAAAATAACATAAAAGACTTTTCAAAACTATTTTTTTTATTTTCTGATTAATTTCCTATTTTCTATGAATTTAAATCTATTTAAATCTAATTAAAATTATGAAAAATACCAAATAAAAGGAGAAAAATAAGGAAAAATGTTTTTTATGCTTTTTATATTTATCTTAAACTATTAAAATTGAAAAAATTAATTTTTGGAACTTTTTCTGAATTAAATGCAATTAAAGCTAATTAAAAATGATTAAAAACTGAATTTAAATAAGAAAAATACTAAACAGTAACTAAAAATTATGAAAATTTCAGGAAAATTCTAAATTATTATTCTAAAGCTGAGAAAAATGAGAAAACAAGGGCTAATGTGGGAGAATCTAAGGCTGCTATGTAAACTAGAGGAAATAAGCACTAAGGAATAAGCTAATAAGCAAGACAAGGCACCAACTGATCAAATAAGCTAAAGCATGCTAAAACTACTCTAACTCAACTGATTAAAGCTACTCCTAACACCTAAAGAGCAATCTATCTAGGATTAAGCTAACTGTCAAATAAGCAAAACTGATTCTGACACCACTGTTTAAGCACTAACAAACTGCTTATTCAATAAGCAACAGGGACAACTAAAAGCATGGCTCTCAAGCCAACCTAGCAGAGATCACTTGTACCAAATTACATCTACTGAGGACAAGTGATGAAGCAATTAATGACCAAACAAAAACTGCATAAATGGAAAGTGACTGATGCATAAACAGATTAACAGAACAGGTACTGACTTTAAGCTATTGTAACTACTGATCCAATAAGCTAATGCAAAAACCAAAAATTTGGAATTGAAGACTACCTAGCAGACTACAATTGTACCAAATCTCAGAACCTATCTTCTTGAAATGAAAAGTCTACACTAGCAAAGTTTTGAAAACTCGACTCAAACTTGGTTTTGACTTTTTAAAATCAGTAATGAGCTTTGACTTATGTGAGATTTAGAAGCAAATCATGGACTGATTAAGATGCAATATGTTGAAATGATACTTTAACAAGCTTGGTTATTAACTTCTAAAACCTATATGATAGATTTCAAAAACTGATTTCAACAGTTAAAAGCTCAAGATCAGTTTAAAGCTAAAGTTGACTAATGATGAAACTAAGCACCAAATAAGGACAGATATGAGTAAAAGGAACTAAAACAAGCCTGAACCAACTAAGCTACTCCATATTTATGACCTTTAAAACAAATTTATAAACCTAAACCAAACACTAGTTTATACTAACTAGAAACATTTAAATCACTGAAATCATGATGAAACTGAAACAAAAGAAGGACAGATATGCACCCAATGAGCTATACCAAGCCTTAAACTACTGATCTAATCCACTGTTTTGACCTCTAAAGCAATTCAAACATGCAAACCAAACACTACTTCAAGTTCACAAATGCAATTTAACATGATGACTTCAACTAATAATGACCTCAAATGAATTCAGAATCTCAAAAACAACTTAAAACTCAGCTATAACATGATCTTAGAACAGAGATTAATCCAAAAACATTTTGACTAAGATGTTTGACTAACTTTGACTTTTGAGAAAACTTGAAATTTAGAACAAGTTGGGACACTAATAAGCTCCCATAAGCTTCATCAAGCTTATGTGAGCTTGATATTGACTGAATTGAAAACTTTCAAATCAAAGTAACCAAAGTGACAAGAAATTAAATCGAAATAAGGTAAATTGCATTAATAAAAACTGAGTTTACAAATTAAAATCTGAAATTACAACTGAATAACTACTCAAATATTAAGAATGACAGAAAAGTAAAAGATCAAAACTCCTCTAATACATAAGGAATTGGATAAATACAAATGTGAGCCAAGGGTCGTATATAAAGCTGAGGTGAGGAGAGGCCATGGGATCCTTTGGGAAGATGCTAGAAGGCAATTGTGAGCCACATATCAATCCATGATCACTTCAACCAATAAGAGAGCTCCATTATCCTTGATGAGCTGTTTAAGCCAATGGGAGAGCTTGGTTTGTCCACGTGTCATTCTTATCTGACAGGTCAGGTTCTAGAAGCTTGATAAGATTCTTAGTACCAAGTTTAGTGTTTGGGTGTGGGGATATGGGTGGTGTTTGGTTGGAGAAGAAGCAGGGAAGAAGGTGTCCTGTGTTGGGCGCGTTTGGGTTTATAAAATTATTGTTTGACTTGGGTGTTGGGTGTTTGACCGGGTCTAAGTAATAATAACATCGGGTTTAAGTGGGATCCGGGTAGAGGGTTGGTTTAGCCGGGTTGTGTAGTTTAGTTAGGATTGGGCTCGGATGCTGGATCTGGTAGGTGAAATAAAGGGATTGGGCCGAGAGTTGTTAAGTGTTTTTTTGGACTTGGATTATAGGATAGTATTAGGACTTGTAGTGTAATTATTTAATGAACCAAGGACCAAACATGTAAAAGCTGTAACTTCAAGGACCAACGGTGTAAATCTGAAAATATCTTCTAGGGACCATCTTTGCCAATCCTCAAATAAACCAAGGGCCAAATTGCAATTTGTTGAAACTTGAGGGGCCATTTTTGCCAATTCATCAAACTTTGATCAAATCTTCACAAATCATCCTCAGAGATTAGAAATCTTCATAAATGCTCAATTTTGACCTTCCGGCTTAAGCTCTCTTAATCTCTGGTGTTTCGGATTTACGTCGATTTGGGTCATTTTTGCGTGTTTTTACATATCCATACCTGCACAAGCACAAACTCAAGAAAACCACAAATATTAGCAATAAACGGCTCTTTCTTGGTTGTTTTGGGTCTATTTTGATAACAAAAAGGTATGTGTTTTAGCACATACCATGCATATCCTGTTCAACGATGTCCATTTGCTTGACATCATGTCCTTGGTGCGCCGTTGAAAGTTGAGTCTATTGAACTCATTTCTGACCCAATACCAAAACGTATCTCTAGGTTGGCACTTTCCAACTTTTGGATCCTCCGAAACAACTATGTAACACCTTGCAAGTAATGCTTCCTCTGCTGAATTCCAACGATTGGTAACGACAACCTCCTCATCAGAATCAATTGGTTCGGGCTCGGGGTCTTTGGATTTTTGGATTTTAAGCAATACGACCTTTTCCTTTTTGGTGGAGATATGGGTGTCTCAGCAACATCTTGTGTTTCAGGTTTGTGATTGTTGTGATTTGTGTGAATTCAAGGTTTTGAAAGTTGGAGTTTAAGGTGTTTTGTTGGTTTTGTTGTTGCCAAAACAAAGTAATGTTTTTGTTGTTTCCACATTTCTTGGCTTGATAAGCCTAGTGGGTTGGGGTTTGAAGATGAACCAGCGTTAGGTTAGATGATGAACCGGGTTTGAGGATTCCACCCATCATTGAGAAGATTGAAGAAAGTATCGCGTTGCCTCAGGCATTGTTTTTTTGCGGTTAATTGAAGTTGAAAGATTGAGAGTATTGAGAGGATTTAGAAGTGGAAGTGTGAATAAAATGGTGTTTTGATTGTGTATTTATAGTGGTAAAAAAAGGTTTTTGAATTTTTTTTTTTTTTTTATCAATTCTAGCCGTTAGGGACTAAAAATGAATTTTTTTAAAAGTTAACGGCTAGTAGCCGTTAGAGGGACTAGATTTGAAATTTTTTGATTTTTTTTACCTTAACGCGTTAAAAGGATAACGTTGGGGGATTAACGCCGAGACACAAACACACTTCCAAGGGTAATAACGGGCCAACGCCGTTATTTTTGGCTATAACGCCGTTTCGGCGTTAACAATGGAAGTGCTCTTATGTTTAGTGTTTTGAATTATCAAAACACAATAAATATCAAACAGCGAGTAGAAGCATGCCATTTTTGACTATTTCACACGACTTGTACTGTTACAGACTTACAGTTGATTATTTCACGTGACATTATTGGTTTTATTTCTAACTTGTATTGTATTTCAATCTACAGCTACATAAAGTCATAGTGTAAACGAGACTGGCTAGGATTTCATCTTCCGATATCCCACAAATTGATTATCGATCATCGTCATAAGAGAGATGAAGAATAGCGAGAAATATGATGTGGCAGATGATTATTCTTCATTCAGTTGTTTACCAGATGAAATCGTACTTCAAATTCTAAACAAATTAGTCGATTTCAAAACCTTGTGCCTTTGCAAACTCGTTTCCAAACGTTTCGGGAGGATTGTCCATCAAGTCGACACTATTTCCTTCACTTCCTTTACTGATCCTCTTGCAGACCGGGCCACCGAGGAATCGATCCCCACCAATATTCTTGCTTCATTGGGTTCCTATTGGTCTGCTATAAGGTGTTTGGTGAATTTTGGAAGAGTGAAATCTCTACGTATCCAAGTTCCATCTTCCTTTGATAACAATCATTTGTTGTTCAAGTGGATGATTAAGTTTGGAATCAGAGTCGATTCATTTATATTTCTTTCACCAAATTCAGTTTTTCCTAACAAGGAATTATATGTTAACGCAAATGGTCAAGAAGAGGAAGAAGATATGGAGTTATGTCGCAAGAAACTTGATATTGCATTTCAATGTTTGAAGGATGCTATTGTGAAGTTTAGGTTGTTGATGACTCCCATCACCAATTTGCCGTTGTTACAAGATGTTTCCATTACAGATCCAGGTCAAAAGGGGAGAGTTTCTTTTAATGCGGAAAAAGTTGCTGAGATGAGGAATTTATCTGAAGCTGAACTGAAAAAGTTCAATGAAGATATTCCTGATAGGATGAGTGAGTGTTACGTCCCTTTTGCTGAAATTGCCTGTATCAGGGTACGTCATGAAGGGAGTAACTCTACTTCTGTTGGGGAGGAATGATCTCCTTGATGATGATATTGATAGTTTTATGAAAATTGACGTGAATGATTTTGAAGATAAAGAGGAGTTTCATGTATAGTGAGGCTGTGATAGAGATAGTAAAGAAGCATAGGAGCCGAATTGTGAGGGTTACTTAGGATGATTCTTCTTGCGGAGTTAGTTGTGTTTGACGATTGCCAAGATTCTTGATGATATGGTCATCCTTGAAAATTATATAAGTTATGTAGTGATTAAAACTGGTTTTAGTGAACTGTTGTTCTAACTCGGGATTCCAAATTACTCTGGGTGAAGCACTTTAAATGCATTGGGTTTATTTTTCCCAGTAATTTAGTTTATGGGTTTTCAAAAATTGTTTTATGTGATTCTTGAATTAGCTTGAAGCCTGTTTACAATATGTTGTTTCTCTTATGTTTGGCTGTACATTTTTTGGCCATGCACTATTATGTGTTCTGTCTCAAATAAGCAAGACTTCAGCAATCGGCATTGCTAGATTGTGGCGTTGTGGTTAGTTTTATCAAGTTTTTAGCTTGATTAGATTCAGTTACCCACCTTTTCAGATTCATAATTCTCAAAACTGACCTGTATAACTATATGACAAAGTGACATCCTTTAAGAAAATGTTTACTTGGTTTCTTTGGTTTTTTAACAACTCTGTTTAATTATTTGTTGGACTCTAATACGGGGCGTAGTAATACCCATTTTTGCTCCACAAGATGTCCTTGCTACACATGGTTGGTTCACGCGTGGTTGAACCCATTTGTGAGTTGGTTGAATCGTCCCGACAAACCAACGAAAATAAAAGTTGTGTGGTGTGTGTTATACTCTCTTATATGTTTTTAAGTGAGATATTTGTATGACGGGTTTGGTGTTAACTACTACATGAGTTTAGTGGTGCGAGTGCATGATTATGTGGTACCCGACCGCACCACCACCACCAAACCTTATTACATCAGGTGTAGCTATTTTGCTATTTGCTAACTTATACCATTACATATTTTCACAAGTTTATAAATCTTCATTTTACTAGTAGACGTAACAAATTTGTTGACTAATAAAGTTTTTTTTCCAATATGTATAATTAGGGGCGAGCTTTCGGACCGAGGACCCGACCCGACCGGCCGATTCGACCCGGTTTCGACCCGACCGAGCCAAACTCGGTTTTGTATCGGGTTGCACTTTTCCGGACATGTCGGGTTGGGTCGGTTCGAAAACCACCAAAACCGACAAACCCGAACAGACCGAAACTGACCCGAGTAAGTTTTGGTTCGGTCTCGGTTTGATTTTTGGGTGAATTTCGGTTTCGGGTTTCATCGGGTCGGGTCGGGTTTGACCCGATGCTCACCCCTATGTATAATTAGACACCATGAGATGTGAGATCATGCAGTCTACTTCATAACCATCGTTACACCATGAAATGTGAGATCGGGTATTGTTGTTGTTGTATGTTGCAACCCATGAAAAGTGGCCGATTAGAACTTTTTTAAGTTTATCTGAAATGGACAAATGTAAAAGATTGAGGACCTATTCTGCCAAATGAGCAAAAATATTTAAGGAATTGCAAGGCCGGAGGTCCTTTTCTACCGTTGGTAGAACCGGAAGCAGCCTCTCTACCATAGGTAGGGGTAAGGCTGTCTACGTATTAACCTCCCCCACAAAGACTTCTAAGGTTCTTCTCAAATGATTTCGAGTATATGGGCTTACAATGTGTTGCTGATTACGAGTATCAAAACCGGCAAGGGGAAGGAGACACGTATCTAGCGCAAGTAAACTTGATGAACTTAGTACTTCTAAGTGATTGAAGATATCCCGGGAAGACAAATGTCATTACCGCAGAGAAACTCAAGGTTTGACTCATGGCGTTTAGTGTTCTTATTCCAACTATGTGGGGAAGAGATGGAAGAGTTAGTGCTGTGATAAAAGAGGTACACAAGTGTGTTATGATTTGATGCTATCGCAATCATCGGGAGAGAGATTGTGTACATTGGGGACGCCAGTTTGTTTCACTTGAGTGCTTAATCCGTGATTGAGAGATATAATCACTTATTCGGAGTTGAAATCCGTAGAGATAGTCCTCCTCGCAGAGATAATCGATGATTCGCATGCTTCTTCAATGTTATCGGTTATTCTCTTTTGGGCATTCCGTACTTCGGGTTCTTGTGCTTCATACACTTTCTTCAGGGGAGAGAAAAGTATACATCGGGGTTATTCTTTGGCTATTGGACTTAATCGACTACTTCGATGGTATAAGTTTCTCTGTCTTCGGGTATATGTGTATTCGGGTTCGTGAGCTCTAGTCTAAGAGACTGACCGCATCAATTCATCTACTTGGGGAAAGTGGTCTCTTGACAACCTTTTGGTATGGATCACTTTAGAGTTCAGTGTAAAAGGTATTTGAGAAGAGGTATTCAAATGTGGGATGATACGTTGATGTTCTTCTTCTTGATGATATATCCCCGAACGAAGAATCTCGATTATCGTTCTTAAAAGGAGCAGCGGGATTTATGATAATGGTGTGCTTCTCTGTGCACCTGGCTAAGGAAAGCTTGAAATAGAGCTTCGAATCTGCTCAACTAAAGGATTTTCGGTTTAGGGGGAAGCTGCCAAAGTCTCTCTTTCTCAAAGGCTCATGTTCTATCTTCTATTCCGGAGCCTCGGAAGCTTTGGTGGTGGAAGTTTAAGAGATGACTAATTCTATCTTCTCGACGTCTTTGCCGATATCCTTATCTCGGTACTCGTATCATCATTCTCTTAAACTATATCATCTATTCTATCTGTAAATATTTTTCAAAAACAAAATAGAAAAATATAAAACCAACAAAAACCCATAAAAATAGAAAATTTGAAAAATACCAAAAATATGTTTTCCACGACATGTCTTCTGGTATCGATAACATCTACGGTCTTAGAAATGTCATTCAATAATGGCACGGGACCATAAATGAAGTTCGAGCAAGAGGTGTAAATATTAAAAAAAAAAAAAAAAGTCTAACACTATGGCTTACAGTTATTTCAGACTATAACCTGCGCTTCAAAAATTGCTTGCGCATTTCTTGATCAGTAACCGTGCTTAAACCATGGCTTGCTATTATTTCATATAGCAACCCGTTCTTCAAGAAAGGAAAGTCTTTGCACTAAACCAATTTTCTAAAAATTTCGTACACTTATCCTAAAACAAAATGAGGAAAGTATGTCGAATGACTGCTGTTCCTACTCAAATATTTTTCCTTCTAAAAATTCTTCAGAAAAATATTTGTTTTAACTAAATGGTGGTAAATGAGTTGCTTAAAAATCAATCAGAATCATGTTTTCATAAATTTGCAAAACCCAATCAATGACTTCAGCTTATTTAAAACTTTTCAAAGAGTCATTGATTGAGGGGGAGAATGTTTTTCAAATTTACATCATCTAACGGACTTTCTTATTCATCCTACGTGCTTATCTGAAAAATATAATTGCCTATGTTGAAGGACTAGGTTTCTAGAATGTGATTGTTAGGATTAGATGATAATAGAGTTTGATGGAAACATAATCCCATGCCTTTGTATGATTTGATTGATATGTTGAATTGACTTTTATTAGTCGATTACTGTTTGGGTGTTGTCGACCACCATATATCTGTATGTCTACTAACATATGCAGGTATACTGGATTATAAGAATGTTCCCGATCCGGATCCCACAAATGAAGATGATTGGATGCCGAAAGGAAAGGGCAACTATATCTTGGGTCGACAAATGAAGAAACGGAGCTTAATTTGACTTCTATGGAAAGTTGGCATGAAAAAATGCAACGTAAGAGGTCTCTCCTTGCATCATGATGGTTTTCTTCATCATCAAATGAAGAAACAAAGCTTAATTGGACCTCTATGAAGAGTTGGCATGACAAATGCAACGTAAGAAGTCTCACTGCATCGTGAGATGGTTTTCTTCAAACCTACAAAGAACAACAACAAAGCGGCTCAACCACCTAACGTATCTTTGTGCAGGACAAGTAGTGGATGATAACATTTTTTAAACAATTTTAAATAATATTGTTTTGAAAAAAGGAAAAATATTGGTTTTGAAAATTGTAAGATATTGGTTTTCACATACACATCAAACCATAACACAAGGTTGGTGTATAAGTGGAATTCTAGAGAGAGAAAGTTAGAGGTTTAGGGAACTTTAGTGAGAGAAAGAAAATTCTTATTATGAGCTCCAACTCTCTACCTTGGAAGGTAGAGAGTATTTATAGTCTTACAATAAAAGCGCCACACGTGGATCAGGCATACCGTGGGTAAAGACCCGTCCGTCCTCCACGGTGTTACTAAACTAAATACTACTTAACTTAACTGAACTACGTCTACGAGCTTTCTAACGATTACATATACTTGAGGTGACCGACTCTTTAATACCTGGAATTTCTAATTCCTAACAATCTCCCCCTAAGGGAGGTCACCTCAAACATATACTAAAATTACATTGAATATAAACAGATATTACATTAACAATTGTTCTTGCATTCTTGATGTAGTACTTTGCTCGTAGTCATTGATTCCACTCATTGCATGTTTGGTTAATCCAAGTGGAGGTCTTTTCTTGATCCACGTTATAAAAATTTTAAGCCGACTTTTGAGATCATCAGCTAACAAAAATCTCTAAGACATCCATTGTGGTGTTGGTATTATGTGATGTTGTGACTTTCGGACCGACATGCTCACATTATGGATCATGATATCTTCTCATCAGAGTAGCGGAAGCTTTCGTTGATTCATGATATTGGCGGCGTAGCGAAGCATAGGAGTGAAAATATCAGAGTCATTGATGCACTAATCATGATTTCTTTTGAAATGAATGTGATAAATGAGCATGCGGCTATGGATTGACCGCTTCATTACGATCATTTGCAAGCGTAGGACGTACACGCATATAACGATTAGCAATAAATTGCACGAAAGTGTCTTTGATCACTTTCGTTGAATTGAGGTTACACGCCCACGGTTCTCCGTTGATCGATACAAATCTTACGTGATCGTATAATTCGAAGAATTTCCTTGACAAGGTTTGCGCTCTAGGCGTTCTCAAACCGGAACGTCTCAAAGAAGACAACACGGAGTGAGTGAACCAACGAATAAAAATTCACTTATTGATGAAAAGATATTTGAAAAACAATCGTGTATTGCTCAATAGAAATTGTTTTTGCAATACAACGAAGGTTTTAATGAACATCAATTATCAATCATAAAACACCTTTTGATTTGAAATATCATTAGTACACGTCGATTTGCTAATGAAAAGAGTTTTTTTTAAAGCACAAAGACCGGTTTTTCAAAGGTATCCGTCAATCCATAACTGAACCAGGATTGATTCAAAAGATTGAATCGCCCCATTGTTTCTGTTCGGTTGTCACATGGTTGATCTATTTGATAGATCTCACATGCCACCCACCAGGAGCTTGTTTGATGTTGGCTCGAGAAGGCTTTCCATCTTCATTGTGAGTATGTTAGCATATCACTGGATGTTCGCAATACCACAAGGATAATCGTAGGACTTAAGATAAAATCTCTCTTTCCACATTGTGTGAAACAGAGAGTCTTCAATGAAAGTGTCCTAATGAGATTTATAGATGATCTCGTGGCTCTAGACTCAATATGTGCATATTTGGTTCCTATGTCGGAGACTAGGGAGAGGGTCTCCATCTTCAATATCAACAATCTCTAAGAGAAAGTCGATAGATTATGTCGGTTCCCGTGAGAATGAAACAAGCCCTTTTAAGAGGAACTTGAGTGGTTTGGGAAGTTGTAGTGCAGAGCGTCACTGGGTCCATGACGTCTTGTCTTCAATACCGATGTTACCATTAGTAGCATATGAATTGAACCGGTTTACGCCTAAGGTTGAATAATTGGAGGGCTATTTCTTTTCACCCTTTTCTCATTCAATTCTTTTTCATTCTTCAACCCCTTGAGTGCTTACCGAGACTTCATAGCAAGAACCTTGTTGGGTTTATTCGATTACTACTGTCTCAGTCCACTCTTCCCATATCTTTTTTTTCTCCTTTTATCATCATACCTAAGAACTCTACACTAACTAGTGGATAGTCCAGGTAGATCCCTCCGGTTCTGGCGGGTCATGGGAACAAATACCTAACCTTATCATCCTTATATCACCATGCATAAAGTAAAGTTGGTCGGTCTATTTGGTATTGTTCATCTGCCATTTGGAACCAATTGAAAACCATTTGAAAATCAATCAAGATACTTGTGATATATTATCAAAGCATTTTGTACCTGAATTGTTTTGATATTTTTAGAATAAGAGCTCCCCTCAACATGTGCATCAAGTGTTTGAAATCGTTTTGCACACGGAGGCAAGAGAAAGAATTAACTTCTTTGATTCCATTTTCTAAAGATATCAACATCACTTCCTAATCAAATCAAGTAGATTAAGCATTTTGTGGGAAGGATGAGGTTTTCAAAGTTTGCTCCCCAATATGTGCCTCGAGGATTGAAAAGAGTTTTGCACATACTAGAGGGAACCTGCACATTGAGATAAATGATCACGTTTCAAATCATTGTGGTTTAAGATAGATGCTCCCCCTCAACATGTACATGGAAAATTTGAAATCGTTTGGCATATGTGGGAAGGAGAGCTTGTACAACCTTATAAAACCATTTACCGAATTATCAGTTTAAATCCAATTTAAATCACACATTCTCCCCGATCACAATTATCAAATCATTTGAGATTTGTGATCTCTTATAGATTTAAATTGATTTTGAAAGCTTTTAGGAAGAATTGTGACTTGATTATGAAAGCGTTTTAACTGATAAGGATCGGTTTTTTAAGACTTTAAACTCCATTGATAAAACATGCATGAATATCTTTTGAAAACAATTGAATGCCAAATAACTTTTTAATTTAATTGAAATCATTCTCCCCGAACAATGACATAGGTTGTTGATTGAGAGATAGATATTTTGACAAATAAGTCGAGATGATTATCAAAAATAGAGTCCGAGTTATTTTTCAAAGCAGTTAGTTTTCATTGAGATAAATGTTTAAAGAATCAGAGCATGGAATTTTGAAATACATGATAAATTATGGCTCTGTTCTTTCTTTTGAAAAGCGGTTCTTGCGAAATGACAATAAACCATTGTTTCTCTTTCTCCCATTTTTTTAATTATTTTTTTTATTTTAAAATTAACAACATCTAAAGTCCCGTCATTCTTTGAATGACAAACGACAAAACCGTAGATATAATCGAACTGAGAAAACATGACAAATAGACAATTTTTATTTTTATTTTTTTATTTTTATTTTTTTGAAGATTTTTCTTTTTAGATTTTATGGATTTTGAAATTTTTATAATTTTCTATTTGATTTTTGAGAGTTTTATAATTTTGTATTTTGTTTTTGAAAAAATATTTACAAGAGATAGATGAAGATAGACCTTTACTCCTCGTCTTCCTCCGAAGGCGTTTGAGTGTTTACGGTTGAAGGCTTTTCAAGCCTAGTCGTGGAAGTATGAACTCAAAGCGTTCTCTTGGAAGAGCTTTGGTGAAGATGTCGCTAACGATATTGAGACCTCACAAAATAGAGTTCCACCACACCTTTTTCCACTTGTTCCTTGATGAAATGATGTCGTATGTCGATATGCTTTGCTCTTGAGTGTTGAACGTTGTTGCATGAGAGAGCAATAGCACTTTTATTATCAAAGATCAGAGGATTTTGTTGAATTCAAAGCCATAGTCGGATAATTGAGATCTCATCCATAAGATTTGAGCACAACAAGATGACATGGCTATGTATTCACCTCTGTAGAGGAAATAGAAGTACTCATTTGCTTCTTTGACGACCAGCTCACAAGCTTATCACCCAAAAAGCGAGCACCTCCGAGTACTTGGCGAGTATCTTGACACCTGCATGATCGCATCTGCATAGGTACGTTAGTGACATACCGGTGTCCTTCAGGTACCAAAGACCCATATTGATGGTTCCTTGAAGATACCGAAAGACCCGTTTAACCGCTTCAAGGTGCTTTTAGTAGGCTTAGCACGGTATCTAGCACACATGCAAACAACGAACAAGATTTACGGTCTACTAGCGTGAGGTACATCGGGGATCCAATCATACTACGATATTTTGTTTGGTCAATCATGATCCCCGAGTGGTCCTCATCTAGTTTGGTTCGATCAATCATGGGAGTGTCAACAGGTCACTTGAATCAAATCCAAATTTCTTTAAGATCTCAGTTGCATATTTAGATTGATTTATGAAAATGCCTCCGGACTTTGCGAAATTTGTAATCCCAAGAAAAATGACATTTGTCCCATCATTGACATTTGAAATTTTGAACTCATTTCATTTGAAAAAGCGATCACATTCATTGAGGTCAGTCGAGGCAAAGATGATATCATCAACATAAATTTGAACATGAATTAAATGTTTGCCTGACTTCCTGGTGAACAATGTTGGATCAATTGCTCCTTTGCTAAATCCGGTAGATAGAAGAAACTTTGATAGCGTATCATACCATGCCCTTGGAGCTTGCTTTAAACCGTAAAGAGCCTTCTTCAAGCGATAAACGTGAGTAGGATGCTCTTGATTCACAAATCCTTCGGTTGGGGCGTAGACGACTTCTTTAAGATCTCCGTTCGAAATGCCGTCTTTACATCCATCGATAGACTACCATGTTCTTACTAGCGATTAGCCAAAAGATTCTGATTGCCTCAATTCGAGCAACTAGGGCAAAAGATTCTTCAAAGTCAATACCCTCCTCTTGACGGTATCCTTTAGCAACTAATCAAGCCTTGTTCTTCAACACATCACCATGCTCATCAAGTTTCACTTTGAAGATCCATTTTAGAGCAATAATCATAGCACACTCTGGAGCAGGTACTAACTCCCATACATCAAGTCGATCAAACTCATGAATTTCATCTTGCATAGCATTGAACCATCTTCATTCATGGCAGATTTAACATCTTTTGGTTCGATCTTTGAGAGTACGGAGTTGAAGAAGCACCATAAGGCATCGGTTGCAAGTTGTTTCCGTGGATCTTGGGCGAGAGGATTTCCAATGATGTTGTCTAATGGATGATCGTGAGTCCATTTTTGAGGTGTTCATGTGGTAGTTGTTGAGGAAAGTAGCGAGTCGATGTCTCCCAAGAAGATGGTTCGATGAAGATTCAGGAGCAAATATGTTTTCAAATGGAGCATCCTCGGGAGTAGCAAAGGGATTAACTTCATCATTGATGCGAAACGTTCCATGATGTACATTTGAAGAATGATGATTTGTTGATGAGGCCGAAGGATCGTGCAGCTTCTTGACTTAATGATATTGAGGCCGAGGATTGACTTCATTCACGGGAATATGACGACCTCTGTTGTAGGAATAGACACCTCATTAGTACTTGGATCATAAAGTTCATCAAACATAGGATCAAACAATTTCTTTAAATCATCTTCGGATGGAGGTACATATGGAGTTTCTTGAGAAGAGTTTGGAACAAGGGATGAACCAATGGGACTTTTTTGAAGTGCGGGTTCGAATGGATTGTCCAGAGCCATTTGACGGTCACTCATCAAACGTAACAGGAATTGTTTCCATGATATTTCGGGTTCTTTTGTTGTAGATTCGGTATCCCTTTTTGTTTGGTGCATACCCTACAAATACTCCAATGTCTGCTTAGCTCTAAGTTTGCCTAAGTCTTGACCCTCATTAGTTGGATAACACAATGCACCAAACACACGAAGGAAAGAGAGATTAGGTTTTCTGTTGTGGACAAGTTCATATGGAGTTTTTCCATGAACAAGTGTGAATCGGGAATGATTTTGTATGTAGCATGCGGGCAATAGCTTGAAGAAACATTGGAACCTTTGAGTAAATCGGCATTGTTCTAGCGGCTTCTACAAGAGTTCGATTTCGTCTTTCAACTACACCGTTCGGTTGAGGAGTTCGTGGAACACTTCTTTGATGGCTGATTCCAATGCTTTCATAAAATTCACTAAGTTGTTTGTTAACAAACTCAGTTCCATTGTGTCCGGATAATTACGACGGTTTTGTTAAGTCGAACCTATAGCTGTTTGATGAGTTTGATGATGATATCAGGAGTTTCATCCTTTGTCCTTAAGAACTTGACCAGGTGAATCTAGAGTAATCATCAACCACAACTAACACATATTTCTTCCCAAAGATATTCTCTGACTCTCATTGGTCCACATAAATCCATATGAATTGTATGAAGAACTTATGTGACAGAGTTAGTAGGTTTGGGTTTATGGGCATACTTCTTTCTTTTTCCCAATTGACATCTTTGAACAAAGATGATCCTTTTCATACTTTAGTCTAGGTAAACCTACAACTAAGTCCTTTCGGGAGAGATCATTGATGGTGCCGAAGTTCAAGTGATTGAGACGACGATGCCATAACCATGACTTTGGTTTTGAAGCCTTTGACAACAAGCAAATTGGAGAAGACTTCATCATATCTTCGATAGAGATGGTGTATAAGATTTGAACCCACGTGGAACCTCTTAAAAGTTCCTTACCATCAAGTTCTCTAACAAAACAGTATGTTTTTCAAGGCTACTTCTAGATCGGAATCACAGAATTGACCAACAGAGAACAAGTTATGACCAAGACCTTCCACATAGTATACTCGGAGATAACACTATCACCAACAACATAATCACCATAACCCATAATAGCACCGAAATGATCATTACCGAATCTAACTGTCCCGATGAATTTGCTCACGGAGTTCATGAGCCGCGACGGTCTCCACTCATATGCTTGGAAACGACTACGAGTCCGGTACCACGTAACGATTTGAACGATCCGCAGTTGAACACGAACAAGAATGGATAACTGAATAATTGGGATCCCCATGCAAGAATGGGTTCCATTTGGTTAGTAACAATGGTTGGAACACCCACATCGAAATAGAAACATCCATATCAAAAATTAGAAGCAATGGAATCATTGGGAATAGATGCAATGCTAGGTGTCAGATTTGACCTATTCAAAGTATGTTCACTTCTTAAGGGAATAGTTCTACCAAGAGGCATCCATTTTCTAGTGGGCATTGTCTCGATTAGTCTTATGACCAAAAGGTATCCAATAATAACCTATCTTTATAAAAGTTCTTCCTGTGGTTTCCACTTGCTTTCTAACAATCTTTCGTTTTGCCTTTTGCCTTCTTAGCATGATTATTAGCATTAACAATTTTAATGGGCATTAACATCATTAGACAAAACATTCACACCACATTCATGATTAGAAATGAATTCAAGCGGACATCATTACAAGGTTTGCAAATAGTATCGAATTGAATTAATTACAAGATGCGCCTAAGGCTAATACTTGAATCAACACGATTCGTTTTATTCAACTCAAGCTTAAAGTTCCTAGATTGGTCTTCTACTCTCTTCCAATGCACATTCTTAGCTTGCAAGGTCCTATCATTCCTTGTATTGTCTTGAGACTTTGACTTGCTTGCTTTAATGTCACCGATTACTCTGTAGAGGGAATGGGAACATTAGTTGGTTGATCTACTTTTGCATTCCTCAATTTTGATATTCGGGATCGAATTACATGCAGTAACACATTAGGTTACTTTCTTAACACTAGAAGTCTGGGATTTGACTCCTTTGAAGGCACACTAAGAGTTCACTTTCTTAGCACTAACATATCCGAATCGAACTACTTGAAGGCACATTAGGTTCACATTCAAAACATTGGGCATAGTGAATTTCATACTTGGCACTAGGCATAGAACAAGGAATCAAAGGATTAACTCTTTCACCTAAGGATTTGGGCATGTTGCAATTACACATTCTAGAATTTCTTGAGATCGTTTGGCACGGAGGCAAGCAAACCTAATTTCACTATCAAGAGGTTTGTTAATTTATCCTCTTCTACAATCTTACGGAGACATTCTAGACTATCCTTAAGGTACGAGAAATATGTTTGAAAAGCATGTTCATTATTCCTAAGATGAGGGGAATATTTTAACAAACAAAGCATATTTATTACAAGAATGACTTTGAGACAACATTCTTATTGAAAATTGGCATTTTCCTTTCCGACTCTTCAGATTCTCAATTTCCTTTTGTAAAGAAGTTAATTTTTCGTTGTTTTTGTCACGAGTGACTTTTATTGAATCATATAACTCTTTAAAATGTCGTTTAACCTTTTCATTTTCTTCTAGAAAACTTTCGCTTTCCTTTTGTAAGGCATTAACTAAGTTTTGAAGATGAAAAGTTTGAGAATTCGGAGAATCTAAAGGAGGAGGGATTTGGGAGCCTGTCATATTGTTCTTTTGACCCTTTAATTGAGAGATTTGGGCTTTCAACTTTCTGATCGTGTTGCAATGAGCTTGAATCGTTCATCACGCTTGTTAATTTGAAAAGCATCAAACTCGGAGCATCCGAGGATGTCTTGATATTTGAAGTTTTGACATTTTCTTTAAGATGTTGATATTTTAGTTGTAAATTAAAATGCTCAACTTCTAGTTTAGAAAAATGTTTAACCAAATTGTCGTGATCATCCGGTTCAATTTTCTCAGATAGTTTAGAATTAGATTTTTCAAGCTCAATGACACGATCATGGGAGACTTTCGTGGCAACCTTGAGATAATTCATGAAATTAAGAAGCATTAATGGAACAATTTGTAGCAGTGAAAAACACATCTTGAGCAACACATTCAGAAATCATATTCTCATTCAGTGTATGCAAGTTCTTCCTTTCAATCTCATTATATTTTAATGCTCGCCATAATCACTAACCTCAACAATCATTGCATCAAATTCCTTTTCCATTTCTTTAATATCCGAATTCATTCCCTTTTTAAGACTTTCAAATTGATCTTTTAGTTGTTTAAAGAAAGGCATGACTTCGGTTAAATAACATTCTTTAGTTTGCTCAAAACCTCTTTCTCCTTCCGTAATACCATTGGGTGTGATCCTTTTCTTGCAAGTTTTCTCAAAATCAACAAATAGTTGAAAAATAACATATTGACTAATTAAGGTCTTGCTTTTAGTGGCAATTGTTCTAGGAACAAGATGCATTGGTGTATTAGGAGGATACACGGTCGCTCTAGGCATTTTCCTAAAGGGGGTTGGTTTCAACAATATTTTCGACTTTCGCTTATCTAAATCCATTTTCCAAAACACTTGTTCGGGAGTTAACAATGTCTGAGGCTTAAACTTGTTTAAGGCAATCCAATTCTCCTTTTTGTAATCATGGGGTGTGATGATTACTTTCTTTTCTTTACATTTTGGATCATCTAGTTTCTTGTTTAACTTTTCCCTAGTGATTTCATCTGATTTCTTATCTTCCTCGGTGCACTCAGCGCAACTAGGTTTCTGTCTAGGTTTAAGGATTTCATTGCCATCATAAAGAACCTTATGAGCATTTCTAGCCTTTTTAATGACCTCTGGATTTGGTTCCTCAATAAGGGGAATGCTATGCTTATCGCTTAAGACTCTATGCTTAGTGATCATGTGAGCAGTTTGAATGGTGTTCCCTTGCATGTACAGCTTGTTTTCAAGTTTGTTTTTCAAAGCTTTTAGATTAGAAAAATCTTTCAAGAGTTTTGATTCCTTTGCATTAAATTCTTGCTTAAGCATTTTCACATTTTCTTGAAGTTCTTGTTTTTGCTTAGCAGTTTTAGAAAGCTTTTCTTGCAAGGAATTTAACTCTTGTTTTAATACTTCTTCTCTAAAATTACTTTTCTAATGATTGTACGCATTTGGTCATCCATTTCCTGCTCACGAGTGGTCAACTCAAATTTTGCACGTTGTTCATAAATAGCAACACGTTCTTTATAGGCAATTTAGTTCTAAACTACAGAATCATCGAGAGGCACATGCAAGTTAATTCATCAAAAACATAATCATTATTGACTGTAGAAGATGCATCACTTGGTACAACTTCACTTTCACTTTGTTTCACATATTGATCATATGGGACAACATTGATATTACCATATTTTCAATATTTGATTCAATAGTTTCAGTTGATTGTACTTTGTCATGCATCTTTTGCACATCAAGATCATCGTATAGTTTTCGTACCTCTGAGATGAGTTTGTCTTTGGATGGGCCAGCTTGTGGTGAAGATGAGACCTTGGGAGAAACCATTGGAGAAATGCTAGCCATAAAAATTATGTGTGTAGTAGGTCCATCATCCACATCAGAGTCGTATGCATCACAATCAGTGACTTGAAAGGCATTCTGATGATTGTGACCTATCTCCTGAATAGGCCGCTCATCCACATCTGCATCATAGGTCTTGGCATTGCCCTCAGCAAGAAACAACAACTCCTCTTCATCCAAAGCAGCACCATTATCCTGAGCTTGTACAAGCAACATCTTATCTCTGAAGTAATCAGATTCGAGGGCGTTTTGGAGATGTGCAGTTCCTTGCAATGTGTCCTTCACCTCCACAATTGTAACATTTGATTGGCTTTGCTTGACCTTGATTTCCATTCCTTCCTCTATTCGATTTGCAACATAACCTCTACCACTCCACCTCTTGCTTGTTCGTACTGTCGCTCTGAATGGCTATACCATAACCTTCCCATCTCTGACAGTGGCTTGATTATGTGGGTTGGAAGCAGTTCTGAGATTGTTGTTGGTGTGTGGAAGAGAGTTCATGTTTTGACTAATCAGAAGAGCCAGTTGATTAATGATGTTTCCCACGTGTGTGATCCGCGCCAAACCGTCAAGTTTTCTCACTCAAGCCGACCACTTGTGAATGGCCGACCGTAAGAAACTTAAAACGGTTCAGAAACGAATGCAATGAAGATCAGGGGAGTATAGTGTTTCCCCGGGTCGTTATGTCCCAGCGAGCTATGCAATGGATTACCTAACGTAAAGTGATCGAGGAATTTGAACGGAAAAAGGGATTTGGATTATTAAAACTACAGAAAAAGGACATAAATTACAAGGGCTAAAATGTAAATTAAAGAAATTTAATAAGATAAAATCTATTAAATAAACACTATCACTATTTGCAAAATGATGTTTTTGTTTTTATGTTTTTATAAAACTTAATTAAAAAAACTACGTAGCGTACAATAGAAAAAGTGAAACTTACACAATATTAACCCTAAAAATAAGAAAATGATATTTTTACAAACCTAATGATAAAATAAAATATATAGAAAAAGAAAATTATTTTTATGACTATTAAATTAATTATTATTAATTAAAAACTATTTTTAACTATTAAATAATAGCCTAAAATACAAGAAAATATGAAACAAAGCTAGAAAAATAAAATTTTGACTTAGAAAAATCTAAAATAACAAAATAGAATTTTCAAAACTATTTTTGTATTTTTCTGATTATTTTTCTATTTTCTAGGAATTAAAAACTATTAAAAACTAATTAAATTATTTAAAAATACAAATTTAACTAAGAAAAATATGGAAAAATATTTTTCTGGCTTTTTATATTTATCTAAATTTAATAAAAATGAAAAATTATTTTTTTGAGACTTTTCTTAATTTTTTGTATTAAATGCTAATTAAAAATGCTTAAAAACTAATTTAAATTAAGAAAAATAGCAAACAAGCTTGGAAAAATATGAAAATTTCAGGAAAACTCTAAAATTATATTAGGAATCTAGGAAAAATGGAAAAACAGGTGGTTGTTTGTAAGATTAAGCAACTGCTATGCAATGTGCTTATAAATAAGCACTTTTAATAAGCAAATAAGCACCAAATGCCACCAACTGATTACAGAAGTCCTAATATGCTATAATAACCCAAATGCAACTAAAAACAACAAGCCATAGCCACTGAATTGCAAGATACCAAGATTTGATGTTATGAGATTATTAGCTAAAACAGCTGTTTGGTCATTTTGCGGCTACTACAAAATAAGCACTCAAATAAGCTAGAAATCAAAAACAAAAACTTGGAACCTACACTAGACCTAGCCAACTACTTATGAGCCAAATTAGAGCCTTGAACAAGCTCAAATGAGCTCTGTGCAGACCTGCACAAAACTGTGAGAGCTCAGCTTAAGCTGAGATTTGGTGAACAGGGCAGATGAGACCTAAAAGACAAGCAGTTTTGAGCTTTATAAAAATTCACAAAAATGTATAAAAATGCTAATAACAAAATAGACCAGTTGAACTTTTTAAGACAACAAGATTCACATAATTTGTGCCCAAGAATGAATCCAAGAAAATTCACCTCGAGGCTCAAACAGGCTTTCGTTTTTTTTTTTGACTTTTGAAGTGAAAATGAAACTCGACTTTTTGAACTTTGATTCAAATGTAAGGACTGATCTAGGTGTTATATGATGAAATGACACTAAAGCAACCTTTATCTATGTATTTTAAACACAATTCAAGACTTTGATTCTCAAAAACTCCAACAGTTAGCAGTTTAAGACAATTTGAGATGCATATTGACTTTAAAGGTGTGCGTGCTCAAGATTATGACAAATATGAGTTAATATGAGCTAAGTAAACTTAAAACAACAAGATTTATACACTGAACAAGCCCTGAACACAGCTATATCAGCAATTCCAAACACACCTTTAATTGATGCTTTGCAATTTTAAATCATACAAACACTGAGCAAACTTGTGTTAATGATCAAGCTACATCTATATATCCTAAATACTTATTAAACTGATTTGAACCAGTTTTCACTACAAATGAAGGTAATGCAAAGAGACCTTTAAAATCACTTACACATGGTCCTTAGCCACTATGGCTTGAAACTGAAACCAATGAACACTAACCTAATTATATCAACCCAGGATTCAATCAACCCAAATCAAGCTTTGCTTCACCCATTGACCATATCTGCATCATTTTTCCCCATTTTGACTTTTGTTGCCCAATATCCAAAATGAATTGAAACAAGTTATGTGAAACTTTTGTATGAGAAATTGAAATGGAAACTTTCAACAGTAAGCTTTAAACATGAATTCTTAACATAACTTGAATTTATAACTGGAAATATTTTATAATGATACAATACACTTAGTTTGATACAAAGAAACAAAATACAACAGGTTTTACACTAAGTTAAAGACTTTAAGTTAAAAACGACATTTAGAGAAAATTAAAAATTACAAGACTCTTTCTCTTGCTTCCCTTAGCTTCTTTTTATAATCCAAGCCTCTTTTCTCTCTCTTCTGAATAGTTCCCATCAATTTCCTCAGCCATTGGATGGCTTAAAATGATCCTAGCCATTAAAACAGATTTTGGCGCCAATTTGAGTTTTTGACAGTTAAGTTGAGTGAGGTGGGAGGAGATGCATTAAATGCATCTTGGAGGCTTGTTGAGGTGGGGGGGACATGGTTGAGTGGAGTTGAGGAGGGGGGATGGGAAGCCTGTGTGTTGCAGGAAAAGCAGTTGGAGGGGAAGACTTTTGGCGCCTTTGGTGGTTTAACCAGACATTTGACTTGGGGGCTAATATATGAAGGGGTCCAAAATGCTATTGACAGGGGGTCACATGGCTTATATGGCAGGGGGTCACATGTGTTTTGACAAGGCCAAGGATAAAAGGATATTAATAATCATAGGGACCATTTGTGTAAATTCTGAAAAACAAGGGACCATGGCTGCCATTTCATCAAAGTTGCTCCAAGGGCTAAAAGTGACAATCTCAAAAAGTACAAGGACCAAACTTGATATTTTCCAATTTCCAAGGGCCATTTTTGCCAATTTTCAAACTTGAAGGACCAATTTTGTAATTTCTCAAAACTTTTGATATTTTTCACCAAAGGACTAATTTTGACAACTTATGATTTTAAAAGGACCTTTGGTGATTTTTCTTTTGAAATTATGTGCTCAGGGACTATTTCTGACAACTTTTGAAACTTGGGGACTGAAACTGCCAATTATGCAAACTTAGCTCATTTTTCATCTGATTTTGAACATTTTGCATCTAAAACATATAAAATGCAATTTTAGAATATTTTCAGTATTTTGATGCATTTCTGAGCATTTTTAAACGTTTTGCAGTTCAGATTTGACCAAAAATGATGAGTATTTACACACTCATCAATCCCCACACTAAACTATTGCTAGTCCCTAGCAATCTTTTGAGAAAAACTTAATGGATTTGAATCTCTTTACCAAAAGCCATTACTTTTAGAGTAGCCAAATGTTTCAGTTCAAGTAAGAACCATGGTACACCGATAACCATGTGATTTTGAGCAAACCACCAGCCTTCAACGGATTTGATTTGTCTTTACCGTAAGCCGTTTGCTCTGTACTAGCCAACTCTTAGATAAATTATCAATATTATCTTTGGTGAGCTGATTACCAATTATGGTTTTTCCACTCCCTTTACCACAAGCCATAAACTTGCGGGCTAGCCAACTCTTCACTTTTTAGGATATGGTGAGTGGAATACCATACAATTTTGGGCAAATTGCAAGCCGTCAACGGATTTGAGATATCTTTACCAAGAGTCGTTTGCTCCTGGATTATCCAATCCTTTTGTTTATTAGACATGGCGGATGATCGATAACTAATGAGTAAGTGCAGAACACTTACTCCAAAAAAATTTTGGCCAAAAACGGGGAATTAGGCGTTATAATTACATGATAAAATTCGTGAGAATTCCCCCACACTTAGAAATGAATATTGCCCTCAATATTCAAAGTACCGGCGGTTATGCCAAACCGAAAACGTAAAAGGGAAATACTACGCCATTATTTGAAAGATTTTTTTTTGAAACTTGCAGATATACACAACATGTGGGGCAACCCCCACACTAGGGTGCAGAAAGTAGAAAGAAGTTTTAAATATGGGTGAAAACCCATATGGCGTGCTACTGTTTTTGATTACCGAGTCGCTAGCTTGACTCGACCTCGAATTCATTTGTTCATGGGGAAAGTAACGTGGAAAACCAATCTCGATCGGACTTTCGTTCACAATGTTAATAAACATATGAACATCAGAAAGTTCCACACCGACGAGATATAACCGCGTATTGTTAATAGAAGAAACTATAAAGGATGATACCGGGGTCAAAGATGGTGTCCTCATTCCGGAAAGAGAAAAGGGAAAGAGCAACCACACCATCTGTGAAGAATGGAATAAAGACGCATATGAGAATGCATGTCCATTCCTCATCGAGAGAAGCAAATCACCGCTTTGACATTTTTAAGCTTTAACTTGAAGCTTATATGGTGATTGTCAAGAAGATGTCCGGGAGGGAGGGTGGGAAACGGTTCTTCAATCAACAGATTTTCCGAAAAGGATGTCTCCCTCAGGATCAAAGTAAGTATTATCAATTCCTGTTGGAATTGACTCATCACTAAGAAATGCATCGACTTCATTCCAAAAGTTGTCATCTTCCTCATCAGAAGTGAGAGAAGGGATGGAAGAGTCGGGAATAATAAGACTAGAAGATGATGGATTCTTTTTGAGCAATTCATCAATGGGAAGAATGTCTCCCATTGGATCACAAATATCATCATCCAATTCAGATGAAACCGAGGAGAGTTTGGTTTCATCCACAGAGTTAACAAACTCGATGCGACAAACCGATTCCGGAGGTGGGACAAGTGGTGTGCTCTTAGAGCTAGCAGTTTCCACCACTCCCGATGAAGTCTCCGATTCTAGATCATCATCATCAAGAACACTCTTGACTTCCCTGGTACAACTTTCAAACCATTTGTTTGAACCGGGGTTGATTTTCAAAGCTTTTAACTCCGCACGTTTTTGGTGACTCGTCTTAACCGTGAAATTTGAGAGTGTTGCATTGAATCTTTCGGATTTTTGATCAATTGTGGCAACACTCTGTTTGGACAGAGGTTTGGAGTTCTGGTTGATATTCAACGTGAGCTCTTCGTTGTCAACCCGTATGGTTAACTCTTCAGCAAACACATCAATCAGAGCACGGCTCGTTCTCAAGAAAGCTCTCCCTAAGATGAGGGGAACTCTAGGATCTGCATCGAAGTCTACTACAACAAAGTCAGTAAGAAAGTGAAACTTTCCCACTTTCATCACGACATCCTCGGCTATCCCAAGTGGACGAGTTATGGTACGTCCGCTAGCTCGAAAGTGTCATACAAGTGGATGTAAGTTTAGGAAGAGACAGTTTCTTCCATACCGAGAGTGGCATGAGGTTAATGCTAGCGCCAAGATCGGCCAAGGCGGAGCATTGAACCATCCCAAAGAAATCACACGGGATTAGAAATATGCCAGGGTCTTCAAGCTTTTTGGGAAGCTTCTTGAGAAGGACCGCCGAGCATTGCTCATTGAGAGGAGTTTTAGCCATCTCTGATAGCTTATCTTTGTTGGTCAGTAAGCCTTTAAGCGTGGATGCAAATTTAGGCATTAGAACGAGAGCATCAACGGAGCTTATATCAAAGTGTAGCTCATTGAAGATTTGGAAAATTTTTCCATTTGCTCTTTGTTTTTGTCTTTGAGCTTCTCATCATTCATTCTTGATGGGTAAGGAAGTTGACTAGACTTTTGAGCCGGATGGAAGTGTTTTCGCTCGGATTGTCTTCGAACTTCGGGTTCCGGACTTAAAGCTTGGACTACCGAAGTGTGGACGTGTGCGGTACTTCGTGGGCTTGAGAATTGCACCTTGTTCGTTGTATCCTTGGTAACTTGACTCAATGCTACAGGAGGAGGGGGGCATTGGAGTCGGGTCCATTGTGCGTCTTACCACTACAGTGGTGACGCTTTCAACTCGGCATTTGGATTAGGAATTTTATTGCTTGGGAGTCCTCCAGAAGATGATGAAGCTTTGTTCATATTCATGTTCATGAAACCGCTCATCATATTCTTCAACTCATTTGTCTGCCGAGACAATGTGGTATCAATTTCCTTTCTTAGCTCAACTCTCATGTTATTGATCTGAGTTTGCATTGAACGCATGTTTGACTCAGTAATTTTCATGAAGTCATTTGGCATGGGAGCTTGAGGAGGTTGTTGATAACTTTGATGATTAGGAGCTTGATATGGTTGGTTGAAATTGTTCCGGTTTTGATTGAAATTTTGAGAGTTATTGAAATTGTGTCCTTGTTTCGGAACAAAGCGATTTTGATTGCCATGGTTTTGCACGGTGAGGAAAACCAGTGGTGTCATACCGCTAGGTGCACGGTAGTGAGGATCAACCTGTGGTCGGTATTGATTGTGGTTTACCGAAGCTACGGGAGCTTGGTAAAAGGAAGCATCGGTTGCTTGACAATCATAATACGCATGTGGACCACTACAAGTTTCACACACCTTGTTTACGGCTTTGACTGGTTCTGGCTTATGAATTTCGCTTTTGATCTCCTTAACATCCTTAATCATACAACGGATGGCATCCGTTAGAGCGGCTATCGAGCCGCTAACTCGTAAGAGTTATTGGATGAAGAAGCAGAGTGTTCGAATATTGACTTTGTTACGAGAAATAGGAACTTTTGATTTTTGCTCGCAAATCTCAATCACATCTTTAGGCTTACGATTCAAGATATTGCCACCGCGTGCATTCAAAGAATCTTAATCGTTACCATTCAACCCATTATAAAAGATATTAACTTGTTGAAGCTCCGTGAATTCATGATGGGGGCATTTCCTGAGGAGATCTTTGAATCTCTCCAATGCCTCTCCAAAGTTTTCATCGAAATTTTGACAAAATCCAGAAATTTCATTTTTAAGATTGGTCGTCTTTGATGGAGGAAAGAAATAATTGACAAACTTTTGAACAAGATCCTCCCAAGTTTCGATGGATCGAGGGGTTCTTTTTCCAACCAAATCCGGCTGCCCCTCAAGTGAGAATGGAAAAAGCATCAACTTGATCACCTTTTGTGGCACATCTTTGAAATTGATCGTTGCGGTCAACTTGTTAAACCAACGGATGTGTGCATACGGATCTTCTCGATCAAACCCGCGGAATTGATTCGTAGACACAAGTTGGATCAAATGTGTCTTCAATTCAAAGTGATCGAATTGATTATCGGTAAAACGATGGCATCTCCATAACCCTCGGTGGGTGCCTGGAGCATTTCCGCCATTGTGCGTTCGTCTGCCATATTGTTGTTTGAAATAGTACGAATCTCGGGTTCGACTATTTGGGCAAAGACGCCTACGAGAACGTCTTCTAGGAATTTCGCTAGATCACGCAGGACTCAATGATCTAGAAGAACGAGTGCGCGTGCACTAGAGTTAACTCTAAGAGACTCAGAGTTAAGGAGAGAAATGGGAATTATGAAGATGAATTATAAAAATGGGGTGAGAAGAATCTTTTTAGGTTTTATGGTTCTGACAAGTATATATAACAACAAAATCAATTAAAACAAACTCGAGGCAAAACAACAGTGAACTTAACAAATAATCACAATATGAATGGCTTCTTTGAAAAAGGTACACCAATCACAAGGACACAAAGGCAAGTTTTAAATCTTTAGTTCGGGAACTTATTATGGTCGTACCCCCAGTTAGGTAGTACACTGCCTTGGTTTGCGGTGGTAATCTTTTACGTAGTTATTATTAAAGAAAACGACAAATCTTTTTGTATTTTTATTTTTGATACATATATAGAAACAAAAGGAAAATATTTTTGTGTTTTATACGTTTTTGGATGTTTTTGGGTTTTTGGATTTTTTATAAGAAAATATATATATAGATAGAGATGGATGATATGAACAAAGAGTGAGTATTCAAACAACTAATCTGCTAGACGGAAGATAATCAAAAGCCCGCTGCCGCGCCAAAATTTGATCCATGCCAAACCGCCAAGTTTTCTCACCAGCCACCACTTGTGAATGGCCGACCGTAAGAAACTTAAAACGTTCGAAAACGAATGCAATGAAGATCGGGGAGTATAGTGTTTCCCGGTCGTTATGTCCCAAATGCGAGCTATGCAATGGATTACCAAACGTAAAGTGATCGAGAATTTGAACGAAAAAGGGATTTGGATTATTAAAACTACGTAAAAAGGACATAAATTACAAGGGCTAAAATATAAATTAAAGAAATTTAATAAGATAAAATCTATTAAATAAACGCTATCACTATTTGCAAAATGATGTTTTTGTTTTTATGTTTTTATAAAACTTAATTAAAACTACGAGTAAAATAGAAAAAGTGAAACTTACACAATATTAACCCTAAAAATATGAAAATGATATTTTTACAAACTTAATGATAAAATAAAATATATAGAAAAAGAAAATTATTTTTATGACTATTAAATTAATTATTATTAATTAAAAACTATTTTAACTATTAAATAATAGCCTAAAATACAAGAAAATATGAAACAAAGCTAGAAAAATAAAATTTGACTTAGAAAAATCTAAAATAACAAAATAGAATTTTCAAAACTATTTTTGTATTTTTCTGATTATTTTTCTATTTTCTAGGAATTAAAACTATTAAAAACTAATTAAATTATTTAAAAATACAAATTTAACTAAGAAAAATATGGAAAAATATTTTTCTGGCTTTTTATATTTATCTAAATTTAATAAAAATGAAAAATTATTTTTTTGAGACTTTTCTTAATTTTTTGTATTAAATGCTAATTAAAAATGCTTAAAAACTAATTTAAATTAAGAAAAATAGCAAACAAGCTTGGAAAAATATGAAAATTTCAGGAAAACTCTAAAATAATATTATGAAACTATGAAAAATAGAAAAACAGGTGGTTGTTTGTAAGATTAAGCAACTGCTATGCAATGTGCTTATAAATAAGCACTTTTAATAAGCAAATAAGCACCAAATGCCACCAACTGATTACAGAAGTCCTAATATGCTATAATAACCCAAATGCAACTAAAAACAACAAGCCATAGCCACTGAATTGCAAGATACCAAGATTTGATGTTATGAGATTATTAGCTAAAACAGCTTTTCAGTCGGCTTTTGTAGCCTACAAAATAAGCACTCAAATAAGCTAGAAATCAAAAACAAAAACTTGGAACCTACACTAGACCTAGCCAACTACTTATGAGCCAAATTAGAGCCTTGAACAAGCTCAATGAGCTCAGTGTGCAACCTGCACAAAAATCAGGAGAGCTCAAATTTTAAGCCGAGATTGTGAATGTAGATGAGACCTAAAAGGCAAGCTTGTTTGAGACTTATAAAAAATTCACAAAAATGTATAAAAATGCTAATAACAAAATAGACCAGTTGAACTTTTTAAGACAACAAGATTCACATAATTTGGCCCAGTAATGAATCCAAGAAAATTCACCTCAGTTGGCTCAAAACAAGTTTTTCGTTTTTTTTTGACTTTTGAAGTGAAAATGAAACTCTGACTTTTTTGAACTTTGATTCAAATGTAAGGACTGATCTAGGTGTTATATGATGAAATGACACTAAAGCAACCTTTATCTATGTATTTTAAACACAATTCAAGACTTTGATTCTCAAAACTCCAACATAGCGTTTAAGACAATTTGAGATGCATATTGACTTTAAAGGTGTGCAGGCTCAAGATTATGACAAATATGAGTTAATATGAGCTAAGTAAACTTAAAACAACAAGATTTATACACTGAACAAGCCCCTAACACAGCTATATCAAGAATTCCAAACACACCTTTAATTGACTGTTTTGCAATTTTAAATCATACAAACACTGAGCAAACTTGTGTTAATGATCAAGCTACATCTATATATCCTAAATACAGCTTATTAAACAGATTTGAACCAGTTTTCACTACAAATGAAGGTAATGCAAAGAGACCTTTAAAATCACTTACACATGGTCCTTAGCCACTATGGCTTGAAACTGAAACCAATGAACACTAACCTAATTATATCAACCCACTGGATTCCAAATCAACCCAAATCAAGCACTGCTTCACCCATTGACCATATCTGCATCATTTTTGCCCGTTTTGACTTTTGTTGACCAATATCCAAAATGAATTGAAACTTAAACTTAAGCTTACAAAAAGCTATGAGAAGCTTGTATAAGCTTATTAAAGCTGAGAAACAAGTTATGTGAAGCTTTTGTATGAGAAATTGAAATGGAAACTTTCAACAGTAAGCTTTAAACATGAATTCTTAACATAACTTGAATTTATAACTGGAAATATTTTATAATGATACAATACACTTAGTTTGATACAAAGAAACAAAATACAACAGGTTTTACACTAAGTTAAAGACTTTAAGTTAAAAACGACATTTAGAGAAAATTAAAAATTACAAGACCCTTTCTCTTGCTTCCCTTAGCTTCTTTTTATAATCCAAGCCTCTTTTCTCTCTTCTCGAATAGTTCCCATCAATTTCTCACCATTGGATGGCTTAAAATGATCCTAGCCATTAAAGATTTTGGCCCAATTTGAGTTTTGACAGTTAAGTTGAGTGAGGGAGGGAGGAGATGCATTAAATGCATCTTGGAGGTTGTTGAGGGGGGGGACATGGTGAGTGGAGTTGAGAGGGGGGATGGGAAGCCTTGGTTGCAGGAAAAGCAGGTTGAGGGGAAGACTTTTGGCGCTTTGGTGGTTTAACCGGACATTTGACTTGGGGCTAATATATGAAGGGTCCAAAATGCTATTGACGAGGGGTCACATGGCTTATATGGGGGGGGTCACATGTGTTTTGACAAGGCCAAGGATAAAAGGATATTAATAATCATAGGGACCATTTGTGTAAATTCTGAAAAACAAGGGACCATGGCTGCCATTTCATCAAAGTTGCTCCAAGGGCTAAAAGTGACAATCTCAAAAAGTACAAGGACCAAACTTGATATTTTCCAATTTCCAAGGGCCATTTTTGCCAATTTTCAAACTTGAAGGACCAATTTTGTAATTTCTCAAAACTTTTGACATTTTTCACCAAAGGACTAATTTTGACAACTTATGATTTTAAAAGGACCTTTGGTGATTTTTCTTTGAAATTATGTGCTCAGGGACTATTTCTGACAACTTTTGAAACTTGGGGGACTGAAACTGCCAATTATGCAAACTTAGCTCATTTTTCATCCGATTTTGAACATTTTGCATCTGAAACATATAAAATGCAATTTTAGAATATTTTCAAGATTTTGATGCATTTCTAAGCATTTTTAAACGTTTTGCAGTTCAGATTTGACAAAAAATGATGAGTATTTACACACTCATCAATCCCCACACTAAACTATTGCTAGTCCCTAGCAATCTTTTGAGAAAAACTTAATGGATTTGAATCTCTTTACCAAAAGCCATTACTCCTGGAGTAGCCAAATGTTTCAGTTCAAGTAAGAACCATGGTACACCGATAACCATGTGATTTTGAGCAAACCACCGGCTTCCAACGGATTTGATTTGTCTTTACCAGAAGCCGTTTGCTCTGGACTAGCCAACTCTTAGATAAATTATCAATATTATCTTTGGTGAGCTGATTACCAATTATGGTTTTTCCACGGCCTTTACCACAAGCCATAAACTTGCGGGCTAGCCAACTCTT
Organism: Chrysanthemum makinoi; assembly: GCA_910596185.1. Taxonomy (NCBI): domain Eukaryota; kingdom Viridiplantae; phylum Streptophyta; class Magnoliopsida; order Asterales; family Asteraceae; genus Chrysanthemum; species Chrysanthemum makinoi. Next base: position 284,752,436 of record OU343220.1, on the reverse strand, counting down.
CACTTTTTAGGATATGGTGAATTGAATACCATACAATTTTGGGCAAATTGCAAGCCATAAACGGATTTGAGATATCTTTACCAAGAGTCGCTTTTGTTCTCGATTAGCCAATCCTTTTGTTTATTAGACATGGCGGATCGATAACCATGTGAGTAAGTGCACTTACTCCAAAAAATTTTTGGCCAAAAATGGGGGAATTAGGCGGTATAATTACATGATAAAATTCGTGAGAATTCCCCCACACTTAGAAATGAATATTGCCCTCAATATTCAAAGTACCGGCGTTATGCCGAAACCGAGAACGTAAAGGGAAATACTACGGCCATTATTTGAAAGATTTTTTTTTTTTTTTTTGAAACTTGCATATATACACAACATGTGGGCAACCCCCCCACACTAGGGTGGTAGAAAGTAGAAAGAAGTCAGAAATATGGGTGAAAACCCATATGGCATGCTATGTTTTGATTCCGAGTCGCTAGCTTGACTCGACTCCGAATTCATTTGTTCATGGGGAAAGTAACGTGGAAAACCAATCTCGATCGGACTTTCGTTCACAATGTTAATAAACATATGAACATCGGAAAGTTCCACACCGACGAGATATAACCGCAGTATTGTTAATAGAAGAATCTATAAAGGATGATACCGGGGTCAAAGATGGTGTCCTCATTCCCGAAAGAGAAAAGGGAAAGAGCAACCACACCATCTGTGAAGAATGGAATAAAGACGCATACATGAGAATGCATGTCCATTCCTCATCAGAGAAGCAAATCACCGTTTTGACATTTTAAGCTTAAACTGGAAGCTTATATGGTGATTGTCAAGAAGATGTCCGGGAGGGAGGGTGGGAAACGGTTCTTCAATCAATGATTTTCCGTAAAAGGATGTCTCCTTCCGGATCAAAGTAAGTATTATCAATTCCCGTTGGAATTGACTCATCACTAAGAAATGCATCGACTTCATTCCAAAGTTGTCATCTTCCCATAATGAGAGAGAAGGGATGGAAGAGTCGGGAATAAGACTAGAAGATGATGGATTCTTTTGAGCAATTCATCAATGGGAAGAATGTCTCCCATTGGATCACAAATATCATCATCCAATTCAGATGAAACCAGAGAGAGTTTGGTTTCATCCACAGAGTTAACAAACTCGATGCGACAAACTGATTCCAGAGGTGGGACAAGTGGTGTGCTCTTAGAGCTAGCAGTTTCCACCACTTTCGATGAAGTCTCCGATTCAAGATCATCATCATCAAGAATACTCTTGACTTCCCTGGTACAGCTTTCAAACCATTTGTTTGAACCAGGGTTGATTTTCAAAGCTTTTAACTCCGCACGTTTTTGGTGACTCGTCTTAACCGTGAAATTTGAGAGTGTTGCATTGAATCTTTCAGATCTTTGATCAATTGTGGCAACACTCTGTTTGGACAGAGGTTTGGAGTTCTGGTTGATATTCAACGTGAGCTCTTCGTTGTCAACCCGTATGGTTAACTCTTCAAAGACACATCAATCAGAGCATGACTCGTTTTCAAGAAAGCTCTCCCTAAGATGAGGGGAACTCTAGGATCATGATCGAAGTCTACTACCACAAAGTCAGTAGGAAAGTGAAACTTTCCCACTTTCATCACGACATCCTCGGCTATCCCAAGTGGACGAGTTATGGTACGGTCCGCTAGCTCGAATGTCATACAAGTGGATGAAAGTTTAGGAAGAGACAGCTTCCATACCGAGAAGTGGCATGAGGTTAATGCTTGCGCCAAGATCGCCAAGGCGGAGCATTGAACCATCCCCAAGAAATCACACGGGATTAGAAATATGCCAGGTCTTCAAGCTTTTTAGGGAGCTTCTTGAGAAGGACCGCTGAGCATTGCTCATTGAGAGGAGTTTTAGCCATCTCAGATAGCTTATCTTTGTTGGTCAGTAAGCCTTTAAGCGTGGATGCAAATTTAGGCATTAGAACGAGAGCATCAACGAAGCTTATATCAAAGTGTAGCTCATTGAAGATTTGGAAAATTTTTCCATTTGCTCTTTGTTTTTGTCTTTGAGCTTCTCATCATTCATTCTTGATGGGTAAGGAAGTTGACTAGACTTTTGAGCCGGGATGGAAGTGTTTTCTGCTCGAATTTGTCTTCGAAACTTCGGGTTCCGGACTTAAAGCTTGGACTACCGAAGGTGGGACGTGTGCGGTACTTCGTGGGCTTGAGAATTGCACCTTGTTCGTTGTATCCTTGGTAACTTGACTCAATGCTACAGAGGAGGGGGGCATTGGAGTCGAAGGTCCATTGTGCGCCTTACCACTACGAGTGGTGACGGCTTTCAACTCGGCATTGGGATTAGGAATTGTATTGCTTGGGAGTCCTCCGGAAGATGATGAAGCTTTGTTCATATTCATGTTCATGAAACTGCTCATCATATTCTTCAACTCATTTGTCTGCCGAGACAATGTGGTATCAATTTCCTTTCTTAGCTCAACTCTCATGTTATTGATCTGAGTTTGCATTGAACGCATGTTTGACTCAGTAATTTTCATGAAGTCATTTGGCATGGGAGCTTGAGGAGGTTGTTGATAACTTTGATGATTAGGAGCTTGATATGGTTGGTTGAAATTGTTCCGGTTTTGATTGAAATTTTGAGAGTTATTGAAATTGTGTCCTTGTTTCGGAACAAAGCGATTTTGATTGCCATGGTTTTGCACAGGAGGAAAACCAGTTGGTGTCATACCGCTAGGTGCACGGTAGTGAGGATCAGTGGGTCGGTATTGATTGTGTTTTACCGAAGCTACGGGAGCTTGGTAAAAGGAAGCATCGGTTGCTTGACAATCATAATACGCGTGTGGACCACTACAAGTTTCACACACCTTGTTTACGGCTTTGACTGGTTCGGGCTTATGAATTTCGCTTTTGATTTCCTTAACATCCTTAATCATACAACGGATGGCATCCGTTAGAGCTGCTATCGGAGCCGCTAACTTTAAGAAGAGTTATTGGATGAAGAAGCAGGAGTGTTCGGAATATTGACTTTGTTTCGAGAAATAGGAACTTTTGATTTTTGCTCGCAAATCTCAATCACATCTTTAGGCTTACGATTCAAGATATTGCCACCGGCTACGCATTCAAAGAATCTTGATCGTGACCATTCAACCCATTATAAAAGATATTAACTTGTTGAAGCTCCGTGAATTCATGATGGGGCATTTCCTGAGGAGATCTTTGAATCTCTCCCATGCCTCTCCAAAGTTTTCATCGAAATTTTGACAAAATCCAGAAATTTCATTTTTAAGATTGGTCGTCTTTGATGGAGGAAAGAAATAATTGACAAACTTTTGAACAAGATCCTCCCAAGTTTCGATGGATCGAGGGGTTCTTTTTCCACCAAATCCGGCTGTCCCCTCAAGTGAGAATGGAAAAAGCATCAACTTGATCACCTTTTGTGGCACATCTTTGAAATTGATCGTTGCGGTCAACTTGTTAAACCAACGGATGTGTGCATACGGGTCTTCTCGATCAAACCCGCGGAATTGATTAGTAGACACAAGTTGGATTAAATGTGTCTTCAATTCAAAGTGATCAGAATTGATTACTGGTAAAACGATGGCATCTCCATAACCCTCGGTGGGTGCCTGGAGCATTTCCGCCATTGTGCCCTCGCCATATTGTTGTTTTGAATAGTACGAATCTCGGGTTCGACTATTTGGGCAGCACGTCTACGAGAACGTCTTCTAGGAATTTCTGCTAGATCACGCAAAGGACTCAATGATCTAGAAGAACGAAAGTGCCGTGCACTAGAGTTAACTCTAAGACTCCAGAGTTAAGGAGAGAAATGGGAATTATGAAGATGAATTATAAAAATGAGGTGAGAAGAATCTTTTTAGGTTTTATGGTTCTGACAAGTATATATAACAACAAAATCAATTAAAACAAACTCGAGGCAAAACAACAGTGAACTTAACCAATAATCACAATATGAATGGCTTCTTTGAAAAAGGTACACCAATCACAAGGACACAAAGGCAAGTTTTAAATCTTTAGTTCGAACTTATTATGGTCGTACCCCCGTTAGGTAGTACACTTTTGGTTTGCGGTGGTAATCTTTTACGTAGTTATTATTAAAGAAAACGACAAATCTTTTTGTATTTTTATTTTTGATACATATATAGAAACAAAAGGAAAATATTTTTGTGTTTTATACGTTTTTGGATGTTTTGGGTTTTTGGATTTTTTATAAGAAAATATATATATAGATAGAGATGGATGATATGAACAAAGAGTGAGTATTCAAACAACTAATCTGCTAGACGGAAGATAATCGCAAAGCTCCCGGCAGCGCGGCGCCAAAATTTGATTCAAGGCCAACCGTCAAGTTTTTCACTCAAGCCGACCACTTGTGAATGGCCAATCGTAAGAAACTTAAACGGTTCAGAAAACGAATGCAATGAAGATCGACTATAGTGTTTCCCGGTCGTTATGTCCCAAATGAGCTATGCAATGGATTACCAAACGTAAAGTGATCGAGGAATTTGAACGAAAAAGGATTTGGATTATTAAAACTATAGAAAAAGGACATAAATTACAAGGGCTAAAATGTAAATTAAAGAAATTTAATAATATAAAATCTATTAAATAAACGCTATCACTATTTGCAAAATGATGTTTTTGTTTTTATGTTTTTATAAACTTAATTAAAAAACTACGAAATAAAATGAAAATAGAAAAAAGTGAAACTTACACAATATTAACCCTAAAAATATGAAAATGACATTTTTACAAACCTAATGATAAAATAAAATTTATAGAAAAAGAAAATTATTTTTATGACTATTAAATTAATTATTATTAATTAAAAACTATTTTTAACTATTAAATAATAGCCTAAAATACAAGAAAATATGAAACAAAGCTAGAAAAATAAAATTTTGACTTAGAAAAATCTAAAATAACAAAATAGAATTTTCAAAACTATTTTTGTATTTTTCTGATTATTTTTCTATTTTCTAGGAATTAAAAACTATTAAAAACTAATTAAATTATTTAAAAATACAAATTTAACTAAGAAAAATATGGAAAAATATTTTTCTGGCTTTTTATATTTATCTAAATTTAATAAAAATGAAAAATTATTTTTTTGAGACTTTTCTTAATTTTTTGTATTAAATGCTAATTAAAAATGCTTAAAAACTAATTTAAATTAAGAAAAATAGCAAACAAGCTTGGAAAAATATGAAAATTTCAGGAAAACTCTAAAATTATATTAGGAATCTAGGAAAAATGAAAAAACAGGTGGTTGTTTGTAAGATTAAGCAATCAAGCTATGCAATGTGCTTATAAATAAGCACTTTTAATAAGCAAATAAGCACCAAATGCCACCAACTGATTACAGAAGTCCTAATATGCTATAATAACCCAAATGCAACTAAAAACAACAAGCCATAGCCACTGAATTGCAAGATACCAAGATTTGATGTTATGAGATTATTAGCTAAAGCAGTCAGTCATTTTGCAGCTACAAAATAAGCACTCAAATAAGCTAGAAATCAAAAACAAAAACTTGGAACCTACACTAGACCTAGCCAACTACTTATGAGCCAAATTAGAGCCTTGAACAAGCTCAAATGAGCTCTGTGCAACCTGCACAAAAATGCGGAGAGCTCAAATTAAGTTGAGGTGAAAAAAGGAGATGAGACCTAAAAGACAAGCAGTTTGAGCTTTATAAAAAATTCACAAAAATGTATAAAAATGCTAATAACAAAATAGACCAGTTGAACTTTTTAAGACAACAAGATTCACATAATTTGGCCCAAAGAATGAATCCAAGAAATTCCACCGGTTGGTCTAAAACAGTTTTTCGTTTTTTTTGACTTTTGAAGTGAAAATGAAACTCGACTTTTTGAACTTTGATTCAAATGTAAGGACTGATCTAGGTGTTATATGATGAAATGACACTAAAGCAACCTTTATCTATGTATTTTAAACACAATTCAAGACTTTGATTCTCAAAAACTCCAACAGCTTAGCTTAAGACAATTTGAGATGCATATTGACTTTAAAGGTGTGCAGGCTCAAGATTATGACAAATGTGAGTTAATATGAGCTAAGTAAACTTAAAACAACAAGATTTATACACCTGAACAAGCCTGAACACAGAGCTATATCAAAGAATTCCAAACACACCTTTAATTGACTGTTTTGCAATTTTAAATCATACAAACACTGAGCAAACTTGTGTTAATGATCAAGCTACATCTATATATCCTAAATACAGCTTATTAAACAGATTTGAACCAGTTTTCACTACAAATGAAGGTAATGCAAAGAGACCTTTAAAATCACTTACACATGGTCCTTAGCCACTATGGCTTGAAACTGAAACCAATGAACACTAACCTAATTATATCAACCCACTGGATTCCAAATCAACCCAAATCAAGCACTGCTTCACCCATTGACCATATCTGCATCATTTTTGCCCGTTTTGACTTTTGTTGACCAATATCCAAAATGAATTGAAACTTAAACTTAAGCTTACAAAAAGTCCGATCGATTCTTCTATTAAGAATCATTTTTTCAAACATAGCATGTCTCTCATTTTGGAGAAGAAAGGCATACAGTTGCTCATAGTTTGTATTCTTCAATCCTTTAGTGAGCTTCATGTGAGGTGACAAACTTGTGCCATTCGGGATTCATGTTGTTCACAAATTTTGAGTTCAGCAGAATGTTAGGCATAGTCATTCTGATGTTCCTCATATCATTAACAAGCTTGTGGAATCTCACATAGTGCTCATAAACACTCATCTCGGTTTCATCTTGAAGTGTTCAAATTCATCATAGAGTTATGATTCTCTGTCTTCCATAGTTAATTGGAACCTGAGAAGCATCTTGACATTATCCCCACCGCTGGGCTTGTGTGATTGACCGCCAGATCTTTTGGAAGACCTTGAAGTACGATGTTAAGCCCCGATATCGCATCGAATCTCTTTTTCTCCTTATCATCGAGCTCATCATATGTCTTTGGTTTGTCAATTCCATAGATCATTGTTCCATCTTCAGCTGTATCAATTAAGTCTCTAGTTGTCTCAACCCGATATGGTCCTTCATCAATGGATTTGAGAATGTTGACTCCATTTTCCTTTCCAAGACAGCATAACGATTCGTTGAGCCCAAGAGTCGTAGTCGGGCCACTGCATGGGTGGACGAGTATCTCAACCAACTGCAACATCCTCAACAGCTGGAGATGATTGAAACGTTGGTAGACATGATGACAAATTAAACGGGATTTTATAACTCTATGATTAAACCGAGAAATAGATTCTTTCACGTGATTTTACTAAATCAAGAGAAAACCGTAAAAAATCACCCAAGTCGCTAGAAAATTATGCACCAAGTCGCTAACTCCTAATTCGCTATTCCACCAAGTCGCTAAAGTCCCAAGTCGCTAAACAAAAGACAAGTCGCTAAATAGCAACTCGCTAAGCCTCTAGTCGCTAGCAAAAATTTTTGGCAAAGAATCTAAGATACAAGTCGCTAAAGAATCAAGTCGCTAAATAGCAACTCGCTACTTACCAAGTCGCAAACACCCCGCTACCCGTAGTGGAGATTCACTACTTGTACCTAGTCGCTAAGTCTAAGTCGCTAACTCCACAACCGCAACTCTCGCTACAAAAATGTAAAGCAAAGTCGCTAGCAAGAAAAGTATCACGAGGTCAAGTCGCTAGCTTGAAAACTTCACAAACATCACTTTTCAATCCAAAAACAACCCAACCAAGATGATTCAAGCTAACCAAATGAAAACCTAAACACTTGTGATGATTCTAAACATAAAAGTACTAACAAAATCCAAGCTTTAACACAAGAAATCAACCAAATGATGCACAAAACACTAAACTTTTTCAAACTCAAAAACCACCTAAAAACCACTAGAAATCCAAAGATGCGCAAGATATGATCTAACCATGGCTCTTGATACCAATTGTAAGATATTGGTTTTACATACACATCAAAACCATAACACAAGGTTAAGGATAAGTGCAATTCTAGAGAGAAAAGAGGTTTAGGGAACTTTAGAGAGAAAGAAAATTTTATTATGAGCCCCAACTCTCTACCTTAAAGAGGTATTATAGTCTTTAATAAAAACGCCACACAACGGGTTGTGGATCGTGCATACAAAGGGGTAAAGACCATTCCGGCCCTCCACGGTGTTACTAAACTAAATACTACTTAACAACTACGTCTACGAGCATTCTAACGATTACATATACTTGAGGTGACCGACTCTTTAATACCTGGAATTTCTAATTCCTAACAAAAATAAATTGGACTTAATCTTGAAAATCACCGGACTTCATTTTATCAAAACTTAAGTCACTCAATCATCGACTACGGTCATCGATTGAGGGGGAGAGTGATTTAAAATAAAATATTTTCAAACGATATTTCTTCATAAAAGGTCCGTTTTGTACGAAATTAAGTGGTGATCTAAAGATTTAATGTTATGTCATGGTATGATTTTTCTTTAGAATCAAGATCTCTCAAAATGAAATTTTTTATGTTCTTGTTTGATTGTGAAATTGTTTTATTTTACTTAAAGGTCTCTTAAAACAATCATACCTGACACTAACAATCTTTAATGTCAAAATCTGTTCCTTATCTGTCAATTTCAAAATTAAATCATGCCACGTCTTTCCCCAAAATCTTTTAAATAATTTAAATCAATTGGGATCACAAATATCAAAAGATTTGAAATTTTTGATCGGGGGAGAGATCGTGATTTAAATCTCAAATCTGTTTTAGTCCTTTAAAGGCACTCGTGCCTCCATGTGCCAAACAATTTCAATATTTAATGCACATGTTGAGGGGGAACATTTATCCAAAACAAGATGAGTTTTAAATCAGCACATTTTCTCCCATGTATTCTAAACCTTATTAAATCACTTGGGATCCAAAATCTCAAAGGGTTTGATATTTTATCGGGAGAATTTATGATTTAATAATGAAATTTGATAAAAGGTGATCGTTTTGATTCAAATTTGCATGTTGCTCTCCCATATGTGCTAAACGCTTTCGAATCTCGAAGCACATATTGAGGGAGAGCATTTCAAAAGAAAATAAACTTTCAAGGTACAAAGATTTCTATGTTTCAACATAATGTACCTTGATTGATTTTCTAATGGTTTCTTAATGGCTTTTGTGATCGTGGATGTACTTCAAAAGAACTATTTCCTCTATGTGATAAAATGATTTCAAATATCCTATGCACATATTGAGGGGGAGAATTTACCAAGAAAATCAAATGGCTTTTTCTACATAAATTGTGATCAAGAAATTATTTCAAAGAACTTTTGTCTCCATGTGCTAAACAATTTCAAGATCATATGCACATGTTGAGGGGGAGCATTTCTAAATGATCAAAACTATTAAGGTACAAAATGCTTTAATCTCGTATCACAAGTACCTTGATTGATTTTTCCAAATGATTTTTCAATTGGTTTCAAGGAAGAATGAACTGTACCAAAAGACCGACCATTTTACTTTATGCATGGAGTTATAAGGATGGTTAGGTTAGGTATTCGTTCCCACGATCTCGCCAGATCCGGAGGGATCTACCCAGGGACAATCCACTAGATAGTGTAGAAGTCCTTAGGTATGATGAAAAAAGGAGAATAATGAGAATATGGGAAGAGTGCCGATGTGAAAGCTAGAAACGAATAAACCCAACAAGGTTCTAGTAATGAAGTCTCGGTAAGCACTAAAGAGGTTGAAGAATGAAAAAGAAATGAATGTGAAAAAGGGTGAAAAGAAATAGCCCTCAAATAATTCAACCTTAGGTCAAACCGGTTCAATACATATGATAATGGTTGTTACCAAGGTAACACTGGTATTGAAGACAAGACGTCATGGACCCAGTGATGCACTGCACTAAACTTCCCAAGCTACTCAAGTTCCTCTTAAAAGGGCTTGTTTCATTCTTACGGGGAACCTATATAATCTATCGACTATCTCTTAGAGATTGTTGATATTGAAGAAGGAGACCCTCTCCCTAGTCTCCGGCATAGGAACCAAATGTGGACAACTGAGTCTAGAGCCAAGAGATCATCCACAATATCTCATTAGGACACTAAATTCTTGAATACTTGTTGTTTCACATACTGTGGAAAGTAAGAATATATTTTAAGAGTCCTACACATTATCCTTGTGATATTGCCAGAACATCCGAGTGATATGTAAAAGTATTCACGATGAAGATGGAAATCCTTCTAGAGCCAACATCAAACAAGCTCTTGGTGGGTGACATGTGAGATCTTTTCAAAAGATCAAGCTTGTGACAACTGGATAGAAACAATGGGGATATTCATTCTTGAATCAACCTTGTTCCAGGAAATGAATTGACGAATACTTTTGGAAAAACCGTTCGATGTGCAAATCTTCTTTTCTCTAGCACATCGAATGTGTATTCATTTTCAAATTTAAAAAGTATCTCTGATTGAAAAAATACTTTTGGAAAACCTTCGATGCGAATCTCTTCTTTTCTCTAGCACATCGAATGTGTACTCATTTTCTAATACAAAAGTATTTTGATTGAAAATTGATCTTTCTCATAAAACCTTCGTCGTATTGCAAAACTCTTTCTTCAAGCAATACACGATTGTTTTTCAAATCAATTTTTCGTCAATCGTGAATCTCATTACCGTTCACTCACTTCAGTATTGTCTTCTTTGAGACGTTCGGTTTGAGAGAACAGCTAGAGCGTTCAAAACCCTGCCAAGGAGATTCTTCGAATTCTACGATCACAAAGGCATTTGTATTGATCAACGGGAACCGCGTGTACCTCAATTCAACGAAAGTGATCAAAGACACTTTCGTATGTTTTATTGCTAACCGTTGTTTGCGTGTACATTTGGACGGTTGCAAATGACGAATTGAGGAGTCAATCCAAAGCCGCATGCTCAGATCCACCTTAATTGAAGAAATCATGACTTGTGCATATCTACGTAACCTCGCTCATATTTTTTACATACTATGTTTCGCTACGCTGCCGCAAATATCATGAACCAGTAAAGCTTCCGCTACTCTGATGGAAAGATGTCATGATCCAGAAAGTGTGAGCATGTCGGTCCATAAGTCACAACATCACATGAAGGCAACACAACAAAGGGTGATCCAGAGATTTACTTATGGCGATGATCAAAGAAAGCTCGAAGATCATCAAGATGTGGATCGGCCAAAGACCTCCACCGAAAGTACAAAATAATCGGACTATGAAGAGTCACTACAAAAGCACAAAGATTGCGGAACTTGAAGAATAGAAGTTACGAGCTCGAACTAAAGACAAAGATAGAATGCTATGATGCAAAATGTATTTCATGGGGTGACCTCCCTTAGGGGGAGATTGTTAGGAATTAGAAATTCCATGTTAAAGTGTGGGTCTCCCCAATTATGGTCTAGCATATGTTAGCTCGTAGACGTGTCGTTATTTACGTTATTTAGTAGCTTATTAGTTAGTTTGTAGCGTAGATTAGTTTAGTGTAACACCGTGGAGGAAGGACGGGTCTTTACCCACTGTATGCCTGATCTACAGTCTGATAGGAGGACGTAGTATTTGTAACTATAAGTACCCCTTCCATCCTTGGAAGGGGTGGTGCTTTTCATTAATCTAACCTTTCATTTGTTAGTGTCTCTCTCTAGAAAACACCCTCTCCTTTCTTCATCTCTCTAACCACGGCCTTCTTGTATTATCACCATCCTAGACCACCCGAATCATCTAAACAACATACAATATAAGATCCTACAGAAGTATAGATTGGTTGGAGTTCTTCTTTTTGGGAAGAAACTCTCTAAAAATAGGCGTATGCCAATTTATGCAACGAGTACACGGTATTCTTTAGTAAAAGGCGAAAGAATAGTTCGATTTGTGCTCATTTCCTGGTTGCGTGCCTTTCATCATATGCAGCTTGGTCTTTTATATACAACCTTGCTCTCTTTCTCAGCTTCCACTACCCGGCCAATGTGGGATAAACCCGGATAATACTTATAAAAAGGGTGATTACATGAGAGGCTAGGTGGTCCATGGTCATCTATAGTTTACGATCCCATTAGGTAGTTTTTTTGTTTAGGATATCAGTCATTTTCTTGATTTTGTTCATGAATCATACCCACTATAGTAAAAAGGCTTTGCAGCAACAACTACTTTAATCATATCACTAATCACCATGTGGCACGACAATTTTCCTCTTTAATAAGTGGTAATTGGGTAACTTTTTGTTATTCACTCACCAGTTATTGAGGGCATGTATTGTTTTTCCCACTTGGCGACGGTGATAGGATAAAAGTGTAATTGGAAACTACTCTTGAAGTTAAAGGCTAATGATCTATTACCTGAAAAAAGTGTGTATTTACCGCTGTCTCATATTTTTGTATCAATAAATTGAATGGATTTTTGCAGAAACAACTACTTTTGGCATATCACCAATCACCATGTGGTACAAATTAACAGAAGAACGGTTAGAGTATTTCTTACACTATAAACCAGAAACAACTCATTCATGTTGGTAAAATTGTTGTTAGAATCACTTAGGCCATGGAGAGAAGAAACATCATTTACATGTGATTATATACATGCATTCTATTTTGGAATTTTAAGTAGGAATGGAACGGTGATAGGCATGGGGAATGTATGTGTTATGTGGGTGTAAATTTTTATACAATCTGAATTAAAGCGTCTTCTTTGTACTTTATTTATATTTGTATCAACAAATTTGTGATTTGCATTATCCCACATAGGTGGGTGAGAGAAATTAAAGTTGTTTATAATTGCATTTTCAATTTATTTGGTAAAGGTAGCTTAGTGTGTCTTTAAAAGAAAAACTTCAATATATGACTTTCAAAAGCACACTAAAATGCATTTCTTTTTAGCTAAAATACGATTTTAAAAATCATGAAGCAGAGACACTTTATTTTGCATACTCAAAAATTCTTGCATACTAAGGGATAAATCTCCACCTTTCATCTAATTTGATCTAATGGTGGTTATTAACCTAAGATTTAATATGTCTAAACCTAAGTCCATGTTTTTTTCTTGTCTTTTTCTTTTCTTTTTATATTTCTTATTTATTTTCTTATTATTTCTCTTTTTTTAATCACTTTTTATAACTCCATTTTTTTTGTTTTCATTGCTAATGCTTTAATACGTTTTCTCGCTTTTTTCCGCTACACGCTTGCTCTGCTTTCATCCGCTTTCATACGCCGTCCGTTTTCGCCTGTTTTCTTACGTTTTTGTCGTATTCATACGTTTCCCCGTTTTCTTACGCTGTCTATTTTTTACGCCGTCCGCTCAAACGCTTTGTTACGTTTTCGTCCGATTGGCCGCACCTTGTTATGCTTGTCTCTGTTTTCTTACGCCCCGCTTTTACGTTTTTATCCGCTTCCGCCTTACGTTTCTTTCATCGCTTTTCTTCGCTGCCTTACATACGCGCCCGCTTCTTTACGCTATCGCTGGCCCCGCTTCTTCGTCCGTTTCATACGTTTTCCGTTTTCTTACATCTTCGTCCGTTTTCATATGCTTTTGTCTATTTTCTTACGTTTTGTTCGTTTTCTTAACGCCGCCCCGTTTCATACGCTTCGCTTTTTACGTTTTTGTCCATTTTTCTTACGTTTTCGTCCGTTTCACGTCGTCCGTTTCATATACTTTTCGTCCTTTTCTTACGTTTCGCCCTGCTTTCATACGCCGCTTCATTTCACGCTACCGTTTTCACGTTCTTGTCCATTTTCGTACCTTTCGCCTGTTTTCTTAACGCCGTCCTTTTAATACCTTTTCATCTATTTTCTTACGCTTTTCTCCGTTTTCTTACGCGGTTTTCATAGGTCTATATACGCCGTCCATTTTAATGTTTCGTCCCATTTTAGACTCTTCGCCTGTTTTGACGCTTCGTCTGTTTCATACGCTTGGTCCATTTTCATCCGTTTTTATATCGTCATCCTGCTTTCAAACGCTTTTTCCGCTTTATACGCTTTTATACGCCATCGCTTTATCACGTTTTGTCCGCTTTCATATTTCGTCCTTTTGAAGTTTTTATACGTTTTCGTTTATTTTCATACGTTTGCATGCTTACTATTAAACTTTATTATATTACATGTCTAATATCAATTGTGATATTTTATTAAAAAAGTTAATGTCTAATATAACTTATGATATTTCATAAACAAAACAAGTATGTTTTTAACCTTTAATATCACTTGGGATATTTCATTGCTCTATATATTTTTATATATTATCACCTATGTGTTTTATAATATTTTTATAATTTTCAGTTTCAAGATAGTTGTTGTGCTTTTCATCGCAATTGACAAGCGCATATTTTTTTAATTCAACCAATGGTATCTATCACTTGTGATATTATACTCTTAATAGAAATAAAAGGGTTAAAGTTTCTTTAGGTAAATTCTTATTTTGTTCAAAAAAATGCTAATTTAATGCAACACTTGTTTGATTTTAAGAATATGTTAAGTCTCTATTTTTCTAGTTTGCTTCCTTTTTATTCATTTTGATATTTTTAAGTGACATTTATTTATCTCTTGTATACAACGTAAAGAAAAGATAAACAGATTACACTCTTCATCATATATGTGTTATCAGTTGTGATACTCAACTAAGAATGTGAAATATTAAATTCATATCAAATGTGATAAGAATTTAGTATTTTGCCAAGTATATATGAAAGTAATGATAATAAACATCACTTATTATATTATTATGATGATTCTGTTCATTTTTCTTATTTGTTTTTTTGAAAATATTTAGAAAGATTTTTGTGTTTTATGATAATATGAAATATTAGAAAGTAGTCCTAAAAACAGAGATGTTATGAAACTTTTGTTAGACTTGTGGTGAATTTTTTATTTAATGGATACATTGTGCCGATAAATATCTACTGCGGAAAAAATCGTTTACGGTTGGTTAGCATTATCTTTATAAACAAACTGGGTAAGCTCAAAATCTGTGATATCACACATGATATCACAAGTGATATCACCTCACTTGTGATATCACATGATATCACAGGTGATATCACAATATATCATAAGTGATATAAACTATGATATCACACATGCTATCGCCAGTAATATCACACATGATATCAGCGGTACACAAGTGAGGTGATATCACTTGTGATATCACTGTACTGCTTGAGTCTTTCTATTGTTTAGATGTGTGGCTATCTTCAACCATATAGCTTATTTAGTTTGTTGATTAGCTATAGATATTTCAAATCCCGCTAAAACCATCAAACATGCACAATGTATCCATTAAATAGAAAAATCCACCACAAGTCTAATAAAAGTATCATAACATCTCTTGTTTTCGCTTGAACAACTTTTTAATATTTCATAATATCATAAAACAAAAAAATATTCCTAAATATTTTCAAAAACACAAACATCACATTTTTAGTTGACTATCACAACTGATAACACATACACGATGATGAATGTAATACTTTTTTATTTTCTTACAGTGTTATATCACAAGAGATAAATAAGTGTCACACACAAATAAAATGAAACGCCAAAACGGACAAAATGTACAAAATCGAATGAAAACGTATGAAAACGGACAAAACGCTCAAAAGCGGAAAAAACATCTGAAAAGGACAAAACGCTTTGAAAACGGACGAAACGTATGAAAATAGACGAAAACATCTAAATGGACAAAAACGTAAAAATGGATGACAACGTATGAAAACGCCTGAACGACGAAACGATAAAAACGGAGGAAACATGAAAACATAAAATTACGACGTAAAACGCCTAAAACGGACGAAAATACATGAAAACCTAAAACAATGGACCAAAACGTATGAAAACGGCGAAAACGTAAGAAAACAGGCATAAAGCTATGAAAGCGCGAAACGTATCCAAAACGATGAAAGACAAAACGATGAAAAACGGACGAAAACGTATGGCGAACAAAACGAGCAGCAAAACAAAATAAGAAAACAAAACGTGAAAACGGACGAATGGGCGAAAACGAGAAAACAACAAAACGCCCAAAAACGTAAAAATGTCTAAAAAATAAACATAAAACGTGAAAAACGAGAAAAACGCGAAAATCAAAGGAACGTAAAACGAATGTAAACGTCAAAACGGATGAAAACATAGAAAGACGAAAACACATGAACACAACGGAAACGATAAATGGAAAACGAATGAGAGCCAAAAAACTTGAATAAAAACGTGAATTAAAAAAAATAGAATCCAAAATTTAATTCCAAAAAAAAAAAAAGAAAAAGAAAAAAAAATGTTAATAAAAAAACTTTAAAAAAAAATATATATATATCCAAAATATAAACGTGAATTCCTAAAAAAAAAAAAAAAAAAAAAAAGAGAAAGTGAAAAAAATGTTTATAAATAAGAAAGGCAAAAAGACAAAAGAAAAAGGAGAAAAAAAACATGGACTTAGGTTTCTATATTAAATCTTAGGTTTATCCCACCATTAGATCAAACTAGATGAATGGTGGGGATTTGTCCCTAAGCACCAAAATAAGAGTAAGCATTTGAAAATTCCTCTCATGAAGCAACCCTAAAATGTAACTTTTAACTAAAATACGATTTAAAAAGAGTAAAAGATAAAAATACTCTATTTACTAAGTCATATAATTTATTATGCTTTCTCAAGTTCTATCATATGAGATTATGAAAAAATTATGTTTTTTTTTTTAATAAATAAGCTACCTAAAAAATTATCTTTGTTTGGCAGACAAAACTTATAAGAGATTATTAAAAAAATAATATTTCATAATCTCTGAAAATAAAAAGTTACTTCATGTAGCTTATAAAAATAATATCTTTTTATAATCTTTTTCAGCAACAACATCAACACCAACATCAATAACAACACTAGCACAATCTATTTTTGCTAAGCATACCCCTAAACCACTCATTAAGTCACTATGCTTAATTAAGTATTTTCTCACATTAAAAGACAATAATACCCCTTGTCTTCTTCACTAGCCATAATGACCGCCTCCGGCCACCAAAACGACCACAACTTCCCGCCATCAACGCCACTACCATCACACATTATTGATCTAAAACAACATATGCAGCTCGAATCGTGTTACATTGTTTTTAAAAAACAAAAATTGTTATTAATAGTCATAAATTATTAAACTAAAGTAGCAAAAAGAAAGAGGAAATAACTTGTTGAATACAAAGATGCAAAACATGTTTTAAAGAATGACCAAATTGTGCGACCTGTAGAACTATGCATTAGTCGAGAACTGGACCATGAGAATATTTCCTTTCGCAAACAACTAATTTAATTTCCCTTGAAGTGCTACTTAATGAACCGTACATGATTCACATACAGTCAAAATATAAGAAACATAAAATATGGTTTTGCTCCTTCGGTCGTGGTAAGTTTATAAGTAAAGAACGGCATGTGATTGTTAACAAGTTCGGATAAATATCGAACCGTGTCTTTTTTTTTTTTGGAATCAATACTATGCACCTCCCTTATAACCGTGCTTTATTTGTGTACGTGGTTTTTTTCTTCATCGTTTTGAGGTGTGTTTTTATTTTTGATTTTTATGTGTTTTTATTTTTGTCGGAAACTGGGTTTTTTAGCCGCAATTCATGGTGTTTGGCCGAAGTTGAGATATCGAAAATGAATGTAACAGAAATGATCAAATTACCTTTAAAGATGGTGTATAATGAGTGGTTTACGAATTGACCAAGCATAATCTATCTATTTTAACTAATAAAATAGAGTTTTACACTAGCACCCTATTAAAGTTTTTCTAAAAATAACTAACATTGTAAGCTTGACACGTGGCGTAGCATTTTGTTTAGTGAAATTTTGAAAAAAGTCAACTAATATTAACTTAAAATCGTGCATTAACTACGAAGAGATTGTTGTTGTGTTTTGCCTTAAATAAATGAGTTAATTTTCATTTAATAAGTTGTGGTATATATTCAGGCAACATGTACGGAAAACAATGTATTAAGATATGATCAATTTCATTTAGGCACACGAGAATTAAATTATGAACATTAAATGTATTAAATCATTTGCGCGTTTTATTTTAGTTAATATTGATAAGTTTGTAAAGATTTACTAGTAAATTCGTTCATCTATGATTACGGAATGGATTGAAAAGGGTCATTTAAAAATGGACCGATATATATCGCATATCCTTCTTAAACACGTAACATTCTTAAACACTCTTTAATTTGATATGTTCATCAAATCATGCGTAAATATATAACGCGTATCTTTTTTAAACATGCAGTCATGGCAATCATCAATCCTATGAATCAACCTTCTTATACAATTTTCGTTTTGATTTATTATTTTTCTAAAGTTTTCGCGTATTCCAGTTGTAATCATTCTTCTACTCTTGGAGATTCCTGATGATGATAATCTTCATTCATGTCAATTCCGCAATTCGATGATATAATGTTTCTTCAACCCAGTTATGTATTTGATCCTCAAATACTTCTAAATCCCTCATGATCCATCCACTTTCTTTTTGCTATATGTAGTAACTCATTGCAAGGTAAAATCTTTACTTTTATATCTTTCAATTGAATCTGGATCAGTTTGTTTTTTTGGGTTAATGTCAAGTTATATGTACAGATTCTTGGCATGGGAGATAACTCAATCTTTAGAATGCATTAAAGGTGGCAAAACGGGCGGGCGGGCGTGGCACGGCTATACGCTAAACGGGCTAAGCTAAACGGCGACGCAGCCAAACAAGTGGCACCGCCAAACGCCTACGTTATACCTAATCGCTTTAAAAGACCCAAAACGGTGAAATAAATTCCTCGAACGTAACACCTCGTTTATATTTAAAAAATTAAATACAAGTTTTTCTTTAAAAACAATCTAATGTTCGAGAAAAACATGTGCCCATTATGCCCATTTAACTTCTAAATGAGCAATATATGCCCATTTCAAAAAAAAGAGGGGCCCAAATCTTTCAAAAAAGTTCCATTTAAGCATTTTTTTGATTTTTGGTACAAATTGCCACCTCTAGAATGCATTGTAACTACTTTTTTTTTTTCTTTTCATTTTGATGATTTCATGTAAAAGGATTGAATTGTCATTTTGATATTCATTTTGTAATTTTATTAAGACCATTGTAGCACTGTGCAAAAAAAATTGTAGAAATGATATATATGCAATTATTCATTTTGCGAATATATATATGCATTTTTGCCTTTTATGTTTTAATGGTATATGCATATTGGTTAATGGGTGTTTGTTAATTTAATGTATAAGTTTAAAACGCCTTATTGTTATAAATATTTTCTAGAATTTTTTGGTGTTTTTTTTATGAAAGATTGTTGGTTTTGCCCCAATCGATTTTGTATTTGTATATATCCACGACATATCATTTCAAGGTAATCAACTTTGAAAAGATTATTATTTGAAGAACACGTATTCAACCAAATACATATGATGATTTTATTGCTCAACTTGCAACATTTTTGTAGGATGTCAAATATTACGTGTTTGATAGTAATGTTACAACTATATGTCTTCTAATTTAATTTCTTTGTGTACATTCTTTGAGTTCAAGAAAATCCAAGCAACTGTAAGGATGGCCACTTTGTCCCGGTATTGAAACACCAACTCGGTAAACTTTGTGATAAGAATGTGTTTCAAATTCATGGATAACTATCCTCAAAATTTTGAACCTAACTTATAAAACAAATTAACTATCCTTTCACAAGTGAACTTATAAAACCCGGTCACTACGTGTTTGTAATTTCTCATTAACGACATATTTTTTAACTTTTTAAAACTGTTAGACATTTTCATATTTAGTTTTGTATAATTAGTAATTAACCAATAAACTTTTAAGTTTAACACGCTAATTACAAACATGATATTGTAGTCAATGTTGCAAAAATCGTGAATCGGTAGTCGGGCGGTCGACCACCTTATAACGATTAATCAGTTAAGGCGGGATTAATCGGTGATTAATCGGATTGGCATTTCCTACAAGTTTTGGGTATTTTTGGAGACCAAACTAATGATCATAGTTGATTCCAAGCCTATTATGTTTCCAAACCTCAATAAAAGGCTCCAATTCTGATTATGAGGCCCATTGTGCATTATAGGTGAAATAAACGACCCCAAAATTAAGTAGAATCCCTAAATTATTATTTTTTAAAAGTTGACCGATTAGTCTGAATTGGCCAATTAGTCCGATTTTTGACAGATTAGTCCGATTTGACCGATTTTTGCAACATTGATTGTAGTATTAATTTTAATGTTGCTCCTTAAATGACCTTATTTTGAAATATTTTGTACTACTAGGAAAGTACTAGCAACGGAATTTTATAGGGGCACATAGTTTTAGTGATAAAAATAAGTTTATGGTTATAGATGAAAAATAAAAAGTTTGTGGATTTGGGGATTAAACATAATTTTTGAAACCCTGTCACCCGTTGAACCTGCTCCGGCCGAAAAATAGGTCAATTTAAATCGTGTCACCCGACGGTTGGGTCTAAAACGGGTCAAATTAAACCGATCAACCCGTCAGTTTGAAGCGCCCGGTCAACCCTTTTCGATGTGTATTAATAGTTTTCTTTTAAAACATATGTTTTCAACATTTTTTTTAGTTTCAACTTTTCACTTGCTCATAATTAATTGTTTCAATATTTCATTTTTAATTTTTTCAACATTTCACTTTTCACTTTGAGCATTTTTGTTTTACTAGACGAGTACCCGCGCTTAGCGGCAGCGGTTCCTAGCGGCAGATAATTAACAATATGCGATATTGTGGTAAGTGTTTCGTAACATGTGATAATTCAACTGAAACAAAAATTCTTAACACGTATCAAAGAACATATAAAAATATTTATTGAAACTGAAAGTAAAACATTACATCAATTATGAGATAACCAATAATGCACGTTACTCGCCGTGTAAAATTTCTAAGTACACGCATATGAGGTGTTGAATCTCTTTGACCAAACTCTTTGACCTGGTCACTTTGTAGTTATCATCAATCAATGCATCAGATTTGACTCAATCAAAAAAACTTCAAACCTAAGAAATTTAACAAAAATATATACACCGGTCGTATAATGTATTTTGACCAAATTATTTCAGAAAACTTTGTATATCTTTGAAATTTATGCTGGAACAATCAATGATTAAAGCACCAATCAATCACCATCATTATAGCAATATTTGGAAATGGATTTGTATTTAATGTATTTAATGCGCAAGAACAAGAACAAAAAAAAGAACCCCGTGACTATATAAAAAGTCGATACAATGCTTTGTGATTATAAACATTCAAGTTATTCACAACAATATCTCTGCAATTTCAACTATATATAAATGTCAAAACAATATTTTTAAAAATCATATGGTCATTGCACACATTTCAATATTTAATAACCGAGATACGATATGATACACACACTATGAAGTAACATAACAAAAAAAAAAGTTGTAATATGGTGCTTTATAAAATAAAATATGCTAATAAAATTTTAGAAATTATTAGTGTTAAAATTGAATAAATTAATATATATATATATATACACATTTTTGGGAAATTACATTAGTAAAAGTTGTCAAAATGTGTCATACATTTCTTTGAAATTTTAGTTGTGAATTGTTATGGTAGCTATTTCATTAAGGACAAATTCTTTGAATTTTTATATAGAAATTTTAGTTTGAGAGGAATTTTAGAAATTTAACATTACTCACTTTTTAAGTTTCAAAAACATGCTTTGTATGTATAATAAAAAAAAAGTTGTATTGACTTTCCAACATTGAATATGCCGAATCTGTCTTCATTTAATATTAGTTTGAATTTTTAATGGTAATTATATATACATATAGTTAAAGACGAAATACCATGTGCAAACCGGATTTGACAGATCGTTTAGTGATAAAAAAATGTTTATGGGTTATAAACGAAAAATTATAAAAGTTTGAAGATTTGGGTATTAAACATAATGTTTTGAAACCCGGGTTGGTTCAACTGGTTGAATCGTTTTGGTGAAAAATGAATCGATTTAACCGGTCAACCCGATTAGGTTGAACACGTGGAAATTAAACCGGTCAACCCGGGCTTCGTAGCCCGGTCAAATCGGTTTTTGATGTGTATTAATAGTTTCCTTTTGAAATATATGTTTTCAATATTTCTATTTTAGTTTCAACTTTTACTTTTGTTTTTCCTTTATATATATAGTATACGGATACCTTATCATTAACCTGGAGAAATAGATCTCGATGAAGCCCGATTTATCAGCTTTAATGTTTTAACGGGGTCTGTTGGTTTATTTTCGGTTACTTTTATTGGTTAGTCGAACCGATGGCTTAAAACCAGTCATCTGTTGAACCCGTTTCTTGGTCCTCGGTTTTCAAAACTATATGTACCATCAACTTCTTAGCTTGTATGAAACTTTTTGTGTTTTATTAATTTGTATAATGTGTATAATAACACGTACTTTTCATTTTAGGGTGTTTTAAACATAACATTAATTAGTGTGTTTAATTATTTTATATTATGGATTTTGTTGTAGCTTGTTTAAATTGTATATTGTGAAAATTTTATTGTACTTTTTAGTATGAGGTGTTTTAATTGTTTGTATTTAATTTGGTGAATATGCTTTTAGTTGGTTGTAAAATATGAATAAATCAATGTACTTTTAAGTAATGAGGTGTTTTAATAAGAGTATTAATTACATTATACATTTCTCTCACCTTTGACTTTCAACTTTCAACTTTCAATTTTCACTTTCACCTTTGACCATTTTTCTATTTTATATAGTAAAGATAAATATCGTAGATATGCTAATTAAAGAATGCTTGTCATATTTACTATTCTTTTTTAATCATACTCGAAAAATAAGATAATAACACATCTTCCTCTCTAATGGCATGTAATTGTAATTGTTTTAAGAATACTAAAATTTGACAAATGCAATTAATACATTTGTGATGATCTCTATATATATATGAGGACAATTCAATAAATCACGTAAGAAAGTGTGTGTTTTGGTAATGTTGTTACGTAACGTTGGTCAAGCCACTAGTTTGTGCAGTGGAACAAGACTTCGAGTGGCTCGGTTGATGAGAACTTGCATTGAGGCACAACAATGAACGAAAAGCATTAGTAATATAATGCTTATCGTGGGGATGAAAATATCATTGTCTCATAAACGGTTTTCATTAAAAGATAGTAAGGGAGCAGTTCCCCGTGTCCGTATCTTTCATGATATGATGATGTCAACAAACCTCCGGAAGATCTCTTACAAATGGCCAGCTATATGTGGCCATATCTCACTTTGGGGGGAAAAGGATAAAAGATTGTTGTTTGTGGAAAAGATGGAAACCTCACGAAGAGCACAACCAACATGGTCTACAAAGAAATGCTACACAATATGTGATCATGGGTATATGTGGTCTTATCTCGTGTGAGTAGAAAGAAATGATTGAAAATGTTTATGTTCTTTTTTGATTATTTGACTATTGTGGTTAATATAACATGGATTCATTATTAGCAGCTATATATTTTACGGTTTAACTTCATAATACGCGATGTCATTAACTACCTTTTTTATATTTTCTTTAAAATACCCATGAATTTCACGGGTCTTTTAGCTAGTCTTAACTAATAAAACAGAGTTTTTATACCCTCTTTTCATCAATTTTTTCCAAATATATCTTGGCCTAAGGTTGTGACACGTGTCCACAAAAGCTTTTTAAATTCTTTCTTTAAATGTTGTCGTACATGTAGGTTTTTGTGAAGGATTAATTCAAAAAAAAAAAAATTAATAAAAAAAAATAAAAAAAAAAAAAAAAAAAAGTCACTGAATTGAGAATGGTAACATTCCAAACTTTATAGTCCTAATTCTGGTATGCTTTATATAAACAGAAGGTTTACAACTCATTTATAGAAGATATAATACACAAACACGGCGTTATACTTTTGGAAGGAAATAATATTTACGTTGTCTTTATTTAACAATTCTACTCTATTTCAATAGTGATTGACAATTCATGCCAAGTTAAAAGATATTCCTTACTAAAATTTGTAATAAAATGATGTTATTCTATAGGCTCAATTCTTTGAATTTCGCATTAAGTTTTGAAATTCCAAATCATATACGAAACTACCATCTAATATGCATCACTATTACATTATTACATTATATGCAAGTCGGTAGGAATTTTTCATACCTCTCGAGTTCACTTTATTTTCAACTTGGTGTTTATGTGGTTAGTTGTGTTTTCATTGGTTATGCTACATCAATAATGGTTAGATCATTTGAGCAAAGCATTCAAAGTAAAATAACAATAACAAAAAAGATACAGTGTTTGTGTATGGGCATTTAAAAACAAGAGGTGAAATTTAATCTTTTTGAAAATTTTCTTTTTACGGGGAGGTATTCATATTGTCAAAGGAGTGTGAGATATGCTCTGTGGTTCCTTTTCATGTTTGGAGGTGAGTATTGCCAATAAAAGTGGATCCTTGAAGCATTGCCGGTAAAGAAGAAATGAATGAACAAATTCACTTCATGACGAATTTTGTTGTTGATTTGATTAAAGAACTAAAGGTAGCGATATTAATCAGTTTAATTTGATTCTTTGGATGAAACTAAATACCTATTTATTTTAGAATAAATAGCATTTTTAACATTTACATGTCTTTACATCTTAATGTTGCTATTTTGATAAATGCATGAATAAAAAGTGATAGTTGAATGCTCAATGGACAACATTAAAAATGAATAAAAGGTTTAGCACAAAGTTACTGATCATGATCTTTTACTTACAAAGTTAAAGATTTTTATTGCTTTTGTCTAACTTCAGTTTAATGCTTTATTATGTTTTGTGCAAAATGCAGGAGTCAACAATTGTCGCAAATTATTTGTTTTTGTGTATGTTTGTTTTGCAGATTTTGCTTCATTCTAAATATCTAATTAAATTTGTTCAGTTTAGTTTTGTTTTTTCTTAATTTGCTTGTGAGACTAGGATATTTTTTTTTCTTCTTATAATCGACATCTTAATTGAATGTTATAATTCTGCATTTATATTGAGACAAATACCAAAAAGAAATAGTAAATCAGTTTAGAGTCCAAGTTAAAACAAAAGGATACGGAGTAAAATGTGTATGTTATTATAAGGTTGCTCTTTTAAGCTTTTGTATCTTTGCTTTATTAAAATTATATATTCATTTGAATAGCGTTTACCAGTGTAATTCATCTAATAAACATGACAAATGGATAAATGTACTTTGTTGACAACAATATAATGACATAATATCATTTTTGCAGGTGCCTCTATAAAGCGGGGGCAAAATATATAGAAATGAGTTTTATGACAAAATTGTATTCAATTTATTATCTTCTCGAAATGATGATAATTGCGATGGTATTATATATAATAAGTCGTGTTAATATACACTATGTTTTTACGTTTACAATACATTTATTGATTGAATTGCAGACACAAGTTGTAATTTGATTCAGGTTGCTATTGATTGAAGATGTCGTTAGATTATTTCAAGAGCAGTGTGTGTTTAGTGTCTACTATGCTTTTGCAAATGCTTCATCACTCATAATGTAGGTCTATATCTTTATTTGATACTTCTTTGCAAAACCTGATTGTTTGTTATTAGTATTGCATGTTTAATTTGATTTTTCGTCTTTGTTTAAAGTGTCGAACGCGGGTATGGATACTATCCAATATGAATAATACCAAAAAAAAAAGATATCGATTTAGATACATGATTGAATTAAAGTCATATATGTACTATTTTAGTTAAAGAAACTTTTTTTTTTTAAAGAGTAATGTTAAATTTTACCGAGTATATTATCTTTTGTTTTGTTTTGAACGCTAACTTGGAAGATGATGACCAATTTTTTTACTAAGGATAGCTTTGGATGCAAGTATTGCTCAGTTTCATAAATGAATCATCTTGTTATATCATATATCGAGTGATCACATGTATATATTATCTATGTTCAGTTCATTGCGTTAAATTTATGTACGATTTATATGTCCTCATTTGAATAGAAGTATCGTGTTGAAAACCATTTTTTGTTTGATATCACAACAACGACAACAAAGCATGCTTATCCAATGATAATAATCACGCCCTCGAATAAATAGTTACCATTAAAGATAGTAAGAGTGTCCGTATCTTTCGATTTGATCATCAACAAAAGCCAAGTACTATCTATTAGGCAAACTAATTCATATTTGGCACACCATGTTTTCAAGCATTGTCAACTATACGTTGTGTCCAACGTTAAGAGCCAAAAAAAAAAAAAAAAAAAAAGAAATGAAGATAATTTTAGCCATGCAACCTCACGAATAGCACAACAAATGTGATCTACAAAGAAATGTATATGTAACTGAACTCACTCAAGTTTTCCTTCCATCTAAATTATTATTTTCTATCAACTTTTTATGTATAAGGTTTCGAAATCCAATATGCATATGTCAAATGGCAGGTTGAAAAGAACTTAATGTATCTAATTGGTTATCAAAGATAAGCTAACTCATCGAAAATTGGGTCAACACGCTTTTGGATTTGCGCAATAAAATCAAGTTTATCAAAACCGAAAACTACAATTGTGTTTGTTGACTTTATGTTCTTTTATGGTTATTTGACTATTTATTTGATTACACATATCTTTTATTTGTACGGATTTTTTATTTTTGACTGTATATAATCATGTATTTCTTTCTAAGACTAATTGTGTAATATACACGTTATCATCAAAAAATTTGGCTACTCTTTAAAATACCCGTGAATTTCACGGGTCTTTTAGCTAGTATATAATATAAGCTAGCTAGTAAAACGCTGTTGCACATATAATAATAAACTAAGGAAAATTCAAGGTCGTTCGTAAGCTTTCATGATCGAAAACATGCGATATATAGTTATATCTAGTAATGCTAACTGTATAATTACAAATTAATCATGAAATTACAAGTTATTTTCACATCATGTGACCTCATAAGAATGAGTGTCGTTTATCCATATAAGGATAGTTAACATCTTTCTTTAGTTTTCATGATGCACACATAGTTCATCCTTTAAATGTTCAAATCATAATCTAAGACAAAATGTGTCTTTTGTTTCAAATTCAACTTCTATGCATTCAGTTGCCTTTATAATCGTAAATCAAACTGCATGAAACTTGAACAATATTCAAATATAGATCTCTTTATAAAGTTTCATAGGCAAACATAATTCTTTATTTGGCACAATACTATACATTAAGCCAATTATTAAACGTATGACAAAAACATGATTAATTCAATACAACCAAGTAGTGTTCTCGAGAACTTCTCTTATATGTTTTAAGCATTAAAAATCACTAGCATACTTCATGCATTTATATCCTATAATAAAATCTCGTATGAGCTCTGTTCATTTATCTTTTAGATGCATATCGATTAATTACTATATTGCCAGACTTATAGATATTATATACATTATTGGATCCACCACATGAGAACATATCTCTTTATGATTATTTTCATGTCTTTACGAAAATATTGTGTGCCATTAGTTATGCCTTAAACACGAAAACTTCAATACTTTAATTTTACTTTATCATAAAGATCGATACATATCCAATAATTTTACACATTCATATGTACGGACTTCAAGTCTCAGTAACCATGTATCATCACAAGAGACTTAACTCTTTTCATTACTTCTTTGCGTCTTTACATCTTGTGGCCAGTCATTTATACATCTGCACTTTCTGTAGGTATGCTTCCATGATCCTCAATTCCTCACCAAGATTATAGCGCTATCTTATTTATTTTACATAATCATTACCATATCGACGTCGATTCGTTACTTTTCGATTCCACACTTTACTAGACATTATATTCTATCATTTGTTGAGATTTCAAAGTTTTTAATGTACCCGGGGTTTTCAATAACCTTCATGTCTAGTTTCTCTTTAAGATACTATTATGGGGTCTTGTGGCCGGAAAAACACATAAAAAGTATGGCAAACTTAATTAACAATTAATTACGCTATTTTATGTATTTAATAAACAATATGTAATTCTAATTATCATTATAATTCTAATTAACAAATTTAATTCCAATTAACAAATTAATTCTAATTAACAATTTAATTTAATTTGTGTGTTCTATATTTTTATTAATAATTGACAAGTATTGCATATACAAAACAAAAATAAAATGAATAACCAATTAGATTTCATGCAGATTTAAACATGTTTATTAAAGAAATGTAACCTATAATCGTAAAACGAGTTGACTTGATGCCACCCTGAGATTTAATAACCTAGTTAGCCAAGTAACGCAAACGAGCACGCATCAGAATTGGATCTAGTAATTGCAATTAGGTAAACACGTATTTAATAAACAATAAATAACAAAAAGGTAAATAGAAAACTAACCTTTGGCAACAACTGCACGCTAGTAAAAGAACAAGAAAACCAAAGAAACCCAAGTATCTAAAATAGATACCTCTACGAGTATCACACACAAACACTTAAACCAAGTACGTTCGATTAGAGCTAGTCGAGAACGTTTAAACAATCAACCCCTTGAATCACTTGAATACCACGAACAAGAAAACCGAAGAACACTCTTTCTTTTCGCCCGAGATCAACCTTCTCGCAGAAGCGGACAATCACCCGAGCATCGGATAAAACTATCGATATCCTCCCTTTGTTGTCCGATAAACACCAGAAAACCCAATCGATACCTTTCCTACACGATCACAGGGAACCAGAAAGAGTATCAAATTCCAAACCTAACACAAACTTGGAATGAGATATTGCAAGTTTAGGGATCAACCAAGAACAAAACTAAACCCTAATCGGATTTTGTAGTAAATCCGATCGGGTATTGCATGACCAGTTCTGATGAGTTTTAGGGATAATAGTTATGCATACCATGTGATGTAGGTTCGGTTTGTTTATATAGGGTCTTGACCGACCCTTGCCTTGGGTTCAAGACTTGGTCGACAAGCAATAACCCAAACACCCCTACAACCCAACCGTTTAGAAGACTAGGCCCAAGGCACTCCTAAACCGACCCATTTAACAATTTGGACAAGCCCATGGATTGTGTATAATGATCGGGTAAACATGCATGCATATCGGGTATATCGTATTCAAATAATAAACGTTCGGCACGTACTCTCGTGTTTAACGTGTGTGCCCCATAGGCTCACACACTTCTAGTAAGCATGTGGTTTTAACTCCCACAAACCCACAAGTGCCTTTCTTTTCATTGGATTGATACCTTTATTTTTGGCTACTTTTTAGGATATTTGTGAAAGCAAAATATATGAAACTATTGGTGATTTTGTGTGGATCCAACAATTAGCCAGATATCATTTAGAATAACGTAATCACTTAAAACCTATTCAACCTTAATCTCTAAGTATCACGAGTATTTTTTTGAGATAAGACCAAGTGTTTGTTCTTGATTTAAGCACAAATCTAAAAACCCTTTCATAACTAAGTGCGTGTTTTCAAGTATATATTGAATCTCTTATATAAAGATGAAAACTCAAGTTTAGTAAACGGAATTATGAGAATTAGTTGATCAATTAATTCTCTCATAATGTTCATTCATTATAGCAATAGTGGTTACACGACCAATTAAACATGGTCACATGGAGTAGAAAAAAAAGTTAAAAGCTCGATGGCTTGGTTGGCGGATTTGGCGCTACGCCCTATAACGCAAAGGACAGTATTGGCTGGTGCCATAGGGTCGTGCCATAAGGCTTTCACAGGATCGGGCCTAGGGGGTGCTCGGGGGTTCACGGGAAATTAATAGATGTTTGTCGCTTAGTTTAATTTTTAGTTAGTTCATTAAAAAAAAATGCTTTGTTTACTAGTTTCATAAAGAAAAAGAAATTTCTCTTGTAAAAAATAAATTGTGCAACTGATAATTTAGAGTCCTGGTCATCCCATTAAAAGCTTATATAACCTTTTAAGTTTTAACCAAACAAAACCCACATATCCCCAAAATATTCAAATACCAAACGCACTTGACACACACACACTATGAATTATTTATGGAAAATCAATTATCGCCGGTGCCGTTGACCGGCTATCCTTCGCCGGAGGTTTGACTTCCCGGTTCACCTGAACCTCATTATATTTTTTTTAAGTAAATTTATAAAAACCCTTGTTGTTGTTAAATGTATATGGTAGATTGTATTTGTGTAGTTGAATAATAAAATGTATATTGTAAATAGTATTTGTTTAGTTGAATAATAATGTGTATATGAAAACAAATTATAT